>JAGDQO010000774.1:605740-1211480 GCA_018342035.1 Solanum appendiculatum | reverse complement strand
GAACATGCGATGACCCAACTAAATCATGTGACAATAGGATTAGAAACTCAATGCATAACATGGTCAAAGCAAACTAGTCATATCATAAGCCTTGTGAATCACTTCTAGTACCCTAGTTCATTATTATGGGATTTTTATGTTTAACTGACATAGACCATGTGAGCTATAACATGGAATCCAGTGTCTGCCCCATATCAAAAAGGGGAGTGATGTCTAGCCCACACCACTAGAAGGGGTGTCCCACTTGCCAAGGTAAGGACCATAAATCTATAACTTTTGTGGATCCACTAGCAATGTGTCTATCTGAGACAAAACCTACGAGGCACGTAGTCATGGAACTTAGGGATTTGCTATTAAAGGTCCATGGACGCTAAGTAGAAACCTTCATCCCAATAGCCCACTCGGTGCTAAGTAAAATCTCAAGGAAAAGTCAATTAAGCTTGTTCATATTTTAACCAAGGAAGAGGTACATCTAGGGTTAATTGACTTACGTCCCATGGGATAGCCCAAGCTTACGTCATTAGAATAGCTCCTAACTGATTCATAGATGAGAAAGCCTTTCAACCATATAAACCCTTATTTATGTGAGAAAACCTTTCACATTCATATTCTTTGCTTATTGTGCAGAAAACCTCTTCAACTCATGGATGCCATTATCTATATGCACCCAAGCAATTATAAGCATAATTATAATAAAACATACATCTCTTATGCAAGCTATTCATATGCATGCATCTTTTATGCAAGCGATTCATATGTTCATAAATCATGACCTAGTATGGGTACATGTTAATTCACCTTCAAATCATGCATATTTTCATCAATTTAATAAGTTTATAAATGCATGGATCATACTTCATCATGAATTCATAACTAGAAATCATGGTTCATGCATTGGTTCATACAATTTCTACATCAAATCATATAAATCACGCTAAATCGTGCACTTAGTTACTTTATTACGCTAGATCGTGCACTACTAATCAAAAAATCAATAATTAGAATCATAATTGAAGAACCCATAAGAATTGATCAAAACCCTAACTCAATTTGAGGAAATTGAACCTTGAAAATTAAAGAAAACTAGGAACCCATTGGAGGAAAGGGCTCCAAATAGTGAATGCTAATATACCTCAACAAAGCCCACAAGAAATTACTAAGAATTTATGACCTTCAATGGAGGATCCTAGCCCTTGTTCTTCCTAGAGAATTGAGAGAACTTTCCTAGAGAGAGAAATATTTGGGAAGTTGGGGAATTTGAGAATGAGAATAATGAAGGGAAATTTGGGATAAAAGACTTATATAGTGGGTAAATTTAGGGGCAAAGTCGTAATTATAAAGACTTAAAAGAATTGGGAAGACAAAAAAACCCATGGAAAAATAACTGTCGGTCCCTATCTACGGTTGGACTTACGGTCCGTAAGTCAACCTACAGACCATCATGTTCTTCCGTAGATAGATTTAGAGAGTTTTCCAACTTGGAACCCCAACGACGGGTCACCATGTACGGCTTCTCCTAGCCACAATGGATTCACCAATTGGAGTAGAAACATGAAAAGGATCTAACAACAAATCCGGAACAACATCAAACCTCATAACCACATATGGCATCTAAAAAGACCAAGTGGCACCGGGATCAAGAAACGCACAGACATCAAAGTGAAAGACATTCAACATACCGGTAACCACATCGGGAGAACCCTCTTGCTCATGGAGAGCTTGAAGTGCATAAAATTTGTTTTGCTTCTGATTTTTACTAGAACTCGATGGATTTTGAGGTTGAGTTCATCGACGGTTATCCCCTTCATTTTTAGCCATTAAGGGACAATCCCTTATCTTGTGATCCATCTTGCCACAACCAAAGCATGCTTTAGAACTGGCTAGACATTTACCCTTAAGCTTCTTCCCACACTTAGCAAAAATAGTCGATGAAAAACCACGACCATTCCCTCCTTGAGGCTTAGGGTTGAACACCCTATCCTTGTTGGACTTAGGAGGAGCATTGGAGAAACCTTGATCGGAGAACTTTTGTCGAAATCTAGAACGACCATGTCCATCGAAACTTGAGTGTGAAAAGTTACCATCACCGGTCCGAGCCCTCTTTGCCTCTCTAGAGCTTTCCTTGAGTTTCTCCTCTTATATTTTTTGAGCATAAAACATGAGACAAGAAATATCCATGTCATTGACAAGCATAGTAGTACGACACTCTTTGACCACCATTTCGGACGCTCCCGAAATAAACTTACTTATCCTTGCCCTAGGATCGGCGACCATAGAAGGAGCATATCGAGACAATTGTGTGAACTTCAAAGCATACTCTTTCACACTCATGTTTCCTTCATGAAGATTAATGAACTCAAGCACCCTTGCCTCTCTCATCTCAATGGGAAAGAACCTATCAAGAAAAGTAACCTTGAATTTCTCCCAATCAAGAGAACCCTCATTAACCACCCTCCCTTCCTTCCATTGGTTGAATCAAACTTGAGAAACACCTTTAAGTTGATAAGCGGCCTACTCCGCCTTTTCCACCTGTCTCACTCCCATGATCATTAGCACCTTGTAAATCTCATCGACAAACTCTTGAGGATCTTCCTCAACCTTAGAGCCATGAAATTTTGGAGGGTTCATTCTATTGAAGTCCCTTACCCTTGATGCCGTCGTACCCACAACCTCTCTATTAGCTTGAGCCGTTACGGCTTGAGCAAACGCTTGAAAAGCAGCCCTAAATTCAGCATTAGTCACTTGTTCAGCCAAAGGGTTGGTCGGAACATGAGGAGCTTGGGGAGGATCTTGTTGTTCCACATTCTCTCCCGCATTCCTTTTAGCGTAAGCTCTTCAGGTAGCCATATCCTGAAATGCATAGGATAAGGATTAGGAGAGAGAGACATATAGAGTTACACTCTATCGCACGACTTAGGAGTAATGAATGAAGTGGAATTCCCTAAACATCTTATAGCCTCTCATTCATAAATATGGCGCGCTTCACACTCATGAACAAGACTCTACTCGATGTGGCATATGAGACATCCTAGGATCTATCTAAAAACTTATGCTCTGAATCCCAAGTTTGTCACGACCCAAGGTAGCCCCTAGACGTGACATGGCATACAAGACCCCGAAAGGCCTCATACAAGCCACTTAGCATACTTACATATAAGATCATAGAGCTTAAGAGTTCATAAGGCAATGTCATATCAAATATTTTTAAGAAAATAGCGGAAGTCTACATCTCATGTCACAAAGCCAATCTATCATAAGAATGATAAATAAAGTTTGGGACGTAACCCAATACAATGCGAAAAATGAAGAACATAAAAATAAGAATAACTAGGCTATGCCCTCGAATGGTTGAGGACTCACCAAGTCTTCAACAATCCTTCTAGTAAGCTCTAGCCACGAATAGATGGAGAATCACCAAGCCCTACATTAACAAGTAAATGTAGGCAAGATTATGCGGTAGTACAATAAAGTACCAAGTATGATAGCAATGCACAAATACATTTAAAACATGTTAAAATGGGACATTTTCATGACATGCAATGACCAAGCTAAAACATGATAAAGGTTAGAAAACATAAAACATAAACCATGGTCAAAGCAAGCTAAACGTCTTTACTTTACTTAAGGAACACCATAAAAACACTTTAGTTCATTATTTGTGGGAAGTAGCCCTAACCGACATGTAAGACCATGTGAGCTATCAACATGGAATCCGGTGTTTAACCCCACACCGATAGGGCTATCCTACTTGCCAAGGTAGGTCCCTTTACTTAACATATAGCTTACGTGGATCCACTAGGTAGTGTCTATCATAGACCATCATCCTATGGTGGCACATAGTTTATGGGACATGGGTAATCGCCACTTATCCACTCGGTGCTAAGCATAATTCCCATGGATTCGACATAGATCAATTATCATAAGTAGACATGGGTAGTCGCCTCTTGTCTACATTAGGGAACATGGGTGATCGCCTCTTGTTCCTTCATTAGAATAGCTCCTTAATCATCGATTCTATTTAGTTGAGCAAGCCTTTCAACAAGTTATGAATCATTACATGTGAGAAAACCTTTCACATTCACGTGTCGAGTAATATATGAGAATTTCCTTTCACAACTCAACAACATCATTAACATATCATAAACTTTGAGGCTTCAATCTCAAAGCACCCTTACTTCATCATTAGCTTCGTAAGAGACATGCATAATTTCATAAACTTCATCTTTACATAGTTCATCATACAATTTAAAATTCATAGAGTTTACATGTGTTCATAAGAATTCATCTTAAATCATGCAATTCAATGCAAGCTCATGCTTAGAAAACCATAAACAAGGCAATTTTGACATAGTTAAAGGAACACACATAATAGAGGAAAATCATAGTTTTTGATTGAACATGCTTACTTCCAAAAAACCATCCTTAGGTCATTCATAATCTCATCATGAGAACCTTAACTTAGAAATCATAATTCATGCATGGATTCATAGAGATTTCATAACATTCATCACTTCATAATTCAACCCACCAACAAAAGCATAATTTTGAAATTGGGGGATTTGGCATGGATTCATGGGGTTTCATATAAATTCATGAAATTCAATTCAATTTATACTTCAAAGTTCATAAATCAATCAATTAAATCAACATTGCAAGGAACTCATGACATGTAAGAAAACCCCTAATTCAATTGAGGACTTCTAACTTGAAAATTTGAGATTTTAGGGATTCCATGGAGGAAAGGGTCTTCATTCCTTAAGCAATTGATGAAGAAACACTTGATCTTCTTGAAGCCTAGCTTGCCCTCTTCTTCTTCTTCTCATAACTTCTAGAGAGAGAACATTAGAGAGAGGAGAACTTTGGGAAATTTGTAAAGTGATTGGAAAATGGTAGATTTTGGGATTAAAGGGCTTATATAGTGTTAGGAGTTGAAGGGAACCGACCTTAGTTGATAAATAAATCATTGAGTGGAAAGACCAAGAGGCCCTTTTTAAAATAACTGTCGAACCCTTACCTATGGTTGGACCTATGAGCCGTAGGTAGACCTACGACCCATCATGTCCTTCCGTAGGTAGATTCAGACACTGCCAACTTGGACCCTGCAACAACGGGTCCCACTTATGGCTCGTACATTGTACGACAGTCCGTCCTAACAATCCGTCGTTGGGGTCCTGAAACTTGACATTTTGAGATCACAAACCTACCATCCACGGTTCCCACCTACGGGTCGTAAGTCGACCTATGGTCCGTAGATGGCCTCCATTATTACTGGCACCAACCCAGAAAGTCAAAACTTTTCCACCCTTCCGAATTCGGGGTATTACACTAAAATAGGGTTTCATGTGATAAAATGGACATTAATAATGATCCAAACTCAGAATGCATAAATATTATGATCTAAATAATAATGAAATCATGACTAAGAATAAGGAATAAAAGCAAAGTTTAGAATTCATAGAGATTAGGGTAAAACCTAGAATTTATTCTAGCTGACTAAATTAGATGTAGGGTGTGGAGTGAATTTAGTCTAACACTCTATTAATAGTGTTACATACCTAGAAGATCTATTTCTTGATGGTGCTTTGAAAAAGATGACTGAAACCTTACATTTCCCTCTTGAATCATTGCTCTATGTTTTGGAATTAATTATGAGAGTGTTAAGGTTGAACTAAACTGAAAAAGACCTTAATTAGGTGTTAAACCATTTGGGTCAAGGCTTAGAAGCGTTAGGAAAAGAGAAGATCATCCTTTAGTAAAACTGCAAAAACAACTCTATAGACCATCTACGGTCTGTACTCTTTTCTGCAGACCATACTGGTAATGTTTAGATCTGTCGACTAAAAATCCAACTTTCTTATGAGAAACTATGATCCACCTTAATGAACCGTAGATAAAAAGATGAGTCGCTCCCTCCTCATACACTGCTCCTCAAGCAAGGTATGGATCCTCAGTCCTACGAACTACGAAGGTCAAGTATTGTCCATATATGTTTTGACGGGCCGTACTAGCTGGTTGGAAATGAAATGCTAGAGACTTGACTTCTTTGAAAATCAACCATGAACCAACAACTAAGAGTCATAGTTCCTTGTATGACCGATGCAAGCTACCCGTAGAACTGAAGGTATTAAATTTCACTAAGTCTAATCACAACCCCGACCGGCATCCATGGCTCATAATCCCATCCATGAGGCATACTATTGTTTACTATAATCCCATCTAAGACTTGATATTTTCCATATTTCAAATTATCAAACCATGACTAGTTCCCATGGCCCGTACAACCATCTACAGTTCGTACATGGGCTCATCCAACCAGTGCACCATCAACTTTTATGCAACTTTCCAACTTTAAACTAGCTTTCACACTTCTGAGGTGTTACACATATAAGGTTCAACACATTTAACACATGGTCAAAGAGGTGCGCTTGCCTTAAAAGAACAAACAATCAACTCGACACTTGAGTCTTATCTCTATGATGAGCCTCTAAATAAATACAATCTAAACAATAATGGAATCACAATAAGAAATCAAGAACATCAACACCCATATCATTGATTTTGGATACCGGATCCAAATCGACCCAAAAAGTCATTCTTGAGAGTTAGGGTTAAATCTGGATTTTTATATATAAGCAACGTTTTCAACGAATTTGGGTAGCACAAGTGAAAACGAATGGAAAATGAGTTAAAAATTTTCTTGAAACTTTAATTTCTTCAAAACATAAGTCCATAGAAGAGGCCCTCGAAACTTCAGTTCAAAACAATAATTTTATGCTTAAGTCATGATGAAGTAGATGGGTAATGTACGGTTTAAGGTTAAAATCACTTATCCAATTGATTAAGTTGGAAAATTCCCTTTAAAATCTCCTCAAAAGAATTTCGCAAGTCCAAAAAAGTTAAATGAGGGAAGAAACCCAGATTTTTGAAGTGATTAAATTGCAAGGTAAACTTCTCTTCGAGAATGCATTTGCCCTTCCGTGATCCCGAAGACAACACAAGCTAACTCTTTACATAGACGGCCCTGTTTCCATGATCATGTAGAGCCACTATCCTGACCTCTTGCGAAGGCAGCCAGGAACCTCCGTGAATACGAAGTATAAAAGTTTAGCTTTCCACAAATGCAGCCCAAGCCTCACAATTATAGAGGCTATACAACACAACCCATCACGAACACAGACAAGGTTCCGTAAATGTGAAGAAGGACACTAGAACAACAACATAAACTACACTAAGACTCGAAAAAAATCATTGAATGGTCCCTCGGGTTTCTTTCGAGATCCTGAGCACACAAACCAGCTATGCTACTCCACAAAATTGGATGTCTCAGACTAAATGGAACTGTCTAACACGAATGTGAGGCCTCCTTGACCCGAAACACGTTAAAGTCACAATGAGCCAACTTTTACTCAAAAATACAAAACTACCCTTAGAATTGAGATGCAAAAATTACACCTCCAAAAGAAGTTCAAAGCGCTCATTGTCTAAATAAAAAATCTAACAAAGGTTAGTATCAGTCCCACGTGGATTGAACTCTAGACTTAGCTTTATTTTTTCCTAATTTTACTTTTAGTTGAGTTATATCTATAAGGGGAGTTTTTTGTAACAGAATATTGAGTGAATGATTGTAAGTAACAAGTATCAAAGTAAGCAGGATTTATGTTTGTAAAAATCAATAGAAGACGAAAAAAGTGTATTTGTATTCCCCACAAGTTCTTAACTCAATAAAACTTATAGTAGTAATATTTTCTAGTATCTAGCATGCAAGATTTGAAAGTTAGGTATCACCTAAGTGATTTTCCCCCTAAATAAGTGACTTTCACCATGCTACTTTGTTCGTCTAAAGGTGTATACTTTACTAAATCTTACCCTTGACCCCAAATTAGCTATCCCTTAGTACGTTCAAGTTATTAGATGAGGATTGGTAGCATCAAATCTTTGTTGTATAATCTCTTTTCCCATTCGTTACCCCCTTGGTCCGAAGAGTAAGAATAAGGCGAGTTCTAATGTTGGGCACCAATAAAAAGCAATCAAAGCAATCAAAGAAAATATAAAAATAATACATGCATGAACACGATTCAAGATACACTAGTTATTAGGTCTATATTGTTAATTTTTCATGGTTCCCACAACCCTTGCTGTAAAATTAACTACTCATGCTTGGTTGATTACAATTAATATTAATTTGGTTATAATAAATCATGAACTGCTAATTAGAATAGTTGAATTTCAAAATCTTGAATTAAAGTTGCTAAGTAATGATTAAAGATCAACGATGTAATACAAGACCAACAAATTCAAGAATAAATGTAGAAGTAGTTCACAAGTTAATTCTCAACCCAAAAATGAACAGAATCAAATGAATATTACCTAGAAGAGTATTTATAAAAATATAACCCTAAACAAATCAAGCTAAGGAAACTTAGGAAAAGTAGGATTCAGTAGCCTTTTCTACAACCCACAACCTATGGACAAAAAGTCCTTCTATGGATTGTGGAGTCCACTCGTGGAAGAAGTATTTAAATAATTCTTCAGGAATTCCTCTATGGATGGGTCTTAAAGTCTGTAAACCATTGTTTTGTCCGTCCTGGTAAATCAAAGTCTACGTCCTGGACCTTTGATCTCGAATAATATTCTACATTCTCCACCTATAGCTCGTAGATTGTCCTACGGCTCGTGGTCCTATCTCATAGCTTCAGAGTTGACTTCAAATGACACTGATCACATTTACGAGTTCCATCTATGGCTTGTAGAATTTTCTACGACACCTAAGTTTTTTCGTGGAATAACAAAACCCAGCTGCAAACACTATAATTTTTATCCGAGCTACCAAAATCTTTTTTCTGCAAAATAAGCATAAAAGATATTCAACTCTACTAACAAATGCTCAAAAGACATGTAAAATCTAAAGTTTAAAGCATTACAAGTACCGTTAATTTGTGTTACATCAACACCCTTAGCTTATAATTGTTGCTTACCCTCAAGCGACACTACTATCACATAACGACACTATGCAAAAGAAGATCAATAATCATTGGCAATCATATGGTCTTATTTAAACAAACATCATTACTTTTCTACATTCAACACACAGTGCAATCATTTATCACTTTACAAGCTAACACGTGCAGATCAATTCATGACATCAGTATACCAATATACAAAATCATATACATTGATAACAATCACAAACATAATGACTTTTCAACAAAATCAATTGTGTCCTTACCAGAAAGAAGTCCCATTTTCACACGTAAGATATTTCTCAAGAATAGGGACTTCGTATAAACTCACTCTCACTAAAAAAATTCAATACGATACATGCATAGTACCATATGTTTGCCTTTATTTACAAAACATAGACTCTCGAATAGTTAAATTAGGATCATAATAGAAATTTCTTAGCTTGTAATGTAGGCTCAAGGACGGGTGTGGTATATTTTGATTTATAGTAAGTTTTTTCCCTCCTTGACATTACATTGGCTTATATCCTCTTTTCATAATCAATAGTCATTTCTCCTCTATTCTCTTTCACCTCAATTTTTCATCAACATTCGAGTGTGACTTTTTCTTTTTCTTTTCTTTTCTATGTTTTCCTCTGATTTTTATTCACTTCTTTTTCTTTTATTATTTTTGGCCACACCTCATTGTTTTCCTTTTTCTCATTACACTATTCTTTTTATACCCATTTTTTTTCTCATTTTCCTCTATAGTAGCAATCCTGAACTTAGGGTTTTAGCCTGAGTTGTGGTGCACAATGTACAAGGAGGGACCAGCGCTAAAATAAAGGTTAATGATTAATAATGGAAAAGGTGAATTTTGTAATTCACTAAAAGGTCTGTTGAAGGCTTAAATATTTGGACTGAGAGGTAAAATTTCATCTGGTTGGTTTTTTAGGCTAATTGAACTATTTTCAACAATAACCTATGATGCTTTCCTAATAGACAGTTCAATTGTCTTAGCAAGACTAATGGGGCAAGTTCTAGATTGAAACATACTATACAAATGAACAAAAACCTCACAAAAGACATGGCACAAGGTTTCACTATCAATTATCAATGTATCCGGTTCATGCTTTAGCTTATGTCATATTTATCATCTTGGTTTATGTCATGTCACTCAAACATCTTACATAATCAACCTATCAGCAAAACAAATATAGCACAAACTCTTTTAGGGATATAATTTTTTATCACACATTGACAATTATGCCCTTTTTCTCATTCTTCTTTCACATTTTACGATTACATCCAAAACAAGCTGGTTCAATAGGAATTAAAAGGTTCTTTGGGAAAGAACATATCCAAGAAAACCCCAAGAACACATCTGTGTGTCTCAGCTACACAAACTTCTCCTAGACAGTCACAAGAAAAATACCAATTAATTCCACCCCCACACGAAAGACTGTGCATTGTCCTCAAAGCACTAAAAAGTTAAAATAGAGGGTGAAGACAAACATGTGGTACCTAAGCACTGGCTTACTAGCTTGAGGTGGGCGGTCACATTTGTGTGGAGCTCGGTGTAACAGTAGGTTTTTTTTAATAAGACTGAGGGACACCCATAATAGAATCCCTCGAGCTCGAGGCTCCACAATCCTGCTTAACTACCCTCTCTTACCCTGCTTAATTGCCCTCTCTATCCATGTCTCCTCGGATTGTACGGAAGCATGTCTAGCCTCTTCCATATGTCAATACTCCCTTTTGGATGCTTTCTCCTTAGACCCTTCCAAAGTGTTTGTCTCCAAATGTGGATGCTTTCTGTAAGCCAGTGGAAGCTCCTCATTGCCTGAAAGATCAGCAAGAACGATAGCATCAATTCTCATATGAATCCGTCGGGCTATCTCTTCAATGATCATCTTCTTCCTCGCCTTACACTCTAATATGGTTGTCTGAACCCATCGACTAATATGATGAAGTAACTGAATCAACGAGCCTCAGTCTGACTCTTCCTATGCACATATCGCTGAAATAGCTCAACCAAAATAATGTATGAACCCACAATCAGGACCCATGGTATGCCAAGAGAAGGTGCAAAACCAGAAGTATGAGCAGCCTTGGTCACCTATGAAGCTGTAGGGTCACTTTCTAGAGTATCTCCATCTAGCATTTGCTCTATATCAAGCATCTCACTCATCTCTAACAATTTAATTTTGGCTCCACATCTCGATACGGCTGGGTTAGTATCAATCTTTATCAGCCTAACATCCTGAGTTTGCGTCACCTCATCCAAATCAAATACCACTGCTATTATTAGCACTGCGACGTCCCTACAATGACTATTGATCAAGAAATGAAAATGGATAATAGTAGTACCCCGAAATGCCTTCTAGCAGATCTTAGAAATAAGAACTCGGGCAATAGCCGGCCATAAGAAACACAACCCTCAATGCATCATCCGGAGTGGATGATTATTTTCCATCATGGGGCATAGGTGAGATTGCCCTATGGCCCACAAAAACCTTACCGCAAAATTTAATGTAGCCTTTACGATTGAGCCTGAACAGGATACCCACTCAGTGTCGACACCCTACTCAGTTATATATCCCACAACCCATCTTAATAACTCCTCTCTACGTTTTGTGTCCTTCATTATGTTGCGATCCCTGATTGTAGTAATCTAGTAGTCATATTCAACTATCAGAGCAGTTTACTTTTAGTCTAATCCATGAAGAAAATAACATTTGGCGTGCTCTTAAAGATCGACCAGGATCTCATGGACTGTGGTACTCAATAGTTGTAGTTGATCAACCTCCTTAACTTTGGCTGTCATGGTTTTCTTTACTGTCACCACATAAGAAGCATAGAATTCTAAAAATTTTGTGGGACTGTACTTACCCAAAGGGTAGCTATCCACTCACATCTGTGATGCTTATATAGAGCCTAAATCTCTAGCATAGATTGTAGGTTGCTTGCCAATATGCTAGGCTCCTTAGTAAAAGCCAGTTAGATATGTTATTTTCATTTCGCAAGAACCCTTTTTGGTAAATGTCGTACATTCCTTTCATGCAACATCTATTAGGCTGCCGCGCTATACGTACGGTGTGAAGGCCTCTGGGTTCGTCATGTGATTATGTTGTGGACTATGGAGAGCCACTGTCAGACTGTGAGCCATACTCTCCCCTGCCAGTTCCCTCTGCTGAAGGTTGAGCTCGCTCTTCAGATTAAGGAGCAGGTCAAGGTGAGGTAATGATATTTACTGGTTACGATACTGATGTCATTTGTTTGATTTTCTCGAAGTGATTCGAGGCTCGGTGTGTGAATTGGTCCTTAAATTGTAGTTCTCCTCAGAGCTACATAGTTCTTCATTAGACAGTTCGCTATGAAGTTGAGATTTGACTAAAGTCTCAACATTTTTAAGTAGTGTGGTGGTGTGTCCCCCGCCCTTTGGGTTTCTCTTAGGAGGCATCGTACCTTAATGATTGAACTTTTGGTTATGTGAGTGTTTGACAAGATGAACCTTTCCTTCACTAACCCATGTTTTAATCTCTTTGGCAGTGTCTTGGGTGGAATTTTGTGCATGGGGAAATTTGAGGATGGAATTGTGGAGGAAAAATAAAAGTACTGAATTTATGGATTGTTTGTGGAAGAGTTGTAATGTTTGAGGAGTTTGTAACGAGGAGTTATAATAGCTTTGGGGAAGATGATGATGTACTGGGTGTAACGGTTATGAGGGAAATGTTGGAAAATTGAACGAGGAATCTTTTAAAAGAAATTGGGTCGTGGGTTAGGTGGGATGATTTAACTTCTATAAACTATACCTAGGTCTACGATCCATAAGTGGCATTCGTAGGTCAACTCAACACGTTATAAATTTTAAGAAACATACATGGGTGTATGAGCAAAGGGTACGGACCGTAGAATGGTCTACTGTTCATATTGTGCTTTCGTAGACTTAAAGTTGCAGCTGTATTGGGACTTAGGTTTCTATGGGCACCATCTATGTTCCATTGAATTTAATATGACTCATAGGTGGAGCCCATATAATAAGTCCTTGTGAAATTAATTAACCAAGATTCTACGAGCATGGTCTATACCCATAGAACCCATCCGTAGAAAACCTATGCACTTAAATGTTTCCAGATTTTTCATTTGATCCCGCACATGTAAAAACCATTAGGCCTAGATTTTCTTTTTCTTGACTCTATTATGACACAGACCAATATTTAACCTATACTAGCCTAAAAACTAAAGCTAAAAAGAGAAAAATACAAAAGAAACAAAACTAAACATCTTGGGTTTCCTCTCCAGCAGTGCTTGATTTAACGTAGCGGCATGACACAAGATCCTTGGTTACTTAGACTTCCCCAAGAGGCCATACTTCAACCATCTTGACTTCTTACTCATTTCCTATGTAAAGCTTTATCTTTTGCCCATTTAATTTGAAGCTCATTGAATCATCGTTTTCTAATTCAACCGCTCTATCTGAGAATTCTTGTACAACTCTAAATGGTCCCAACCATTTTCATTTGAGTTTGCGAGGAAATAAGCGCAACCTGAGTTGAAGAGAAGGACCAAATCTCCGGGTGCAAATTCTCACTTTTTTATCTTTTTCGTCGTGATACTTCTTCACTCTCTCTCTATACACGGCTGAACTTCCATATGCTTTTAGGCTAAACTAATCAAGTTCATTTATCTCATTTCAACCTTTGATTTGATTCGGCACTCCAACCTAGATTACACTTTTTGAGTGCCCACATGGCTTTGTGCTCTAACGCTACTAGCAGATGGAAAGACTTCACAAACACAGGTTTGTAAGGAGACATATCTATTGGAGTTTTTAATGCATTTCGATACGCCCATAAAGTGTCATCAAGCTTTCTCGGCAAACTAGTTCTGTTCGCATTCACAGTCTTTGCCAGGATTTTCTTGATCTCTCTGATTGAAACATAAACTTTCCCACTAGGCTTTTGATGGTAAGGAGTTGCTATGCTAAGTAGAAGACCATTTTTTTCAAGAAATGACTCTAATAGCTTATTACAAAAGTGGGAAACTATATCGCTGAATATTTCCCGCGGTGTACCAAGTCTGGAGAAAATATTTTGTTTAACGAACGCAATGGCACTCATTCTTTCACTATTAGAAAGCACGACAACTTCTACCCATTTAGACACATAGTCAACGGGTACAAGTATGTACTTCATACCATTCAAACACACAAAGGGACCCATAAAGTCAAGGCCCCAAATATCGAACAATTCAATCACCTGGATTACAGTGAGTGGGAATTCGTGTTTCCTTGGAATACCTACTTCTCTTTGACAACGATCACACGACTTGACAAAATGCTGAGCATCTTTGTGAATAGTCAACCAATATTACCCATATTGGAGAATCTTGTAAGCAGCTCAGATACCACTATGATGACCTCAAATTGGAGAAAAATTGCATGCCTCTAATATACTCATCATCTCGATCTCAGGTATACATCGACGAATAATCACATTATTAAAAACATGAAAAAAGTATGGCTCTTCCAAAAAAAACTTCTTCACATCAAACATAACATTTCTGTATTGGTGAAAAGACAAATCTGAGGCACCACATCACTCACTATGTAATTAGCAAAATCCACGAACCATGGAATAGGATCATGTGAAGCAACCAAAACTTTCTCTTCAGAAAAAGTATCATATATTTCAACCTCATCTGCTAACTTCAACATTGCTTCTTCTTCTAATATGGACAAATGATCAGCAACTTTATTCTCGGTTACTTTTCTGTCTCTAACCTCAATGTCAAAGTCATGCAACAATAGCACTCACCGAATCATTCTTCGCTTAGCATCCTTATTTTCCATAAGATACCTTAATGTTGCATAATCAGTGTGCACAATGAATTTAGTGCCAAGCAAATAGGATCTAAACTTCTCAAACGTGAAGATTACAACAACAGTCCTTGTTGAGTCAGTGTGTAGTTTCTTTGAGCAATATTAAGGGATTTTCTAGCATAGTATATGAGATGAAGAGTCTTCTCAATTCTTTTCCCTAACACTATGCCAAGTGCCACCCACTAGCATCACACATAACTTCGAACAGTGAATTAATGATAGGTGCAAAAATCAGTGTTTCTTTCAATACTTCAAACACCTTTAGACATGCTTCACCAAACTCAAACCTTGTCTCCTTCTTGAGTAACTTGCATAATGGGTGCACTACCTTGGATAAATATCTCATAAATCTTCAATAAAAGTCAGCATGTCCCAGAAAATTTTTAACATCCTTTGAGAGATAGCTGGTGGAAATTTTTCAATCACGTCATATTTAGCTTGATCAACATCAATGCCTTTCCGATGGCCAAGAACTATGCCTTTTTGCATCACGAAATGACACTTCTCCCAATTTAGCTCAAGATTAAATTTTCACACCTCTTCACTACATCACTAGATGAGCCAAGAAATCATCAAATTAGTCACCTATAATGGAAAAATCATCCATAAACACTTTGATCATGTTCGCCACCATATTTGAGAATATGGACATCATGCAACATTAAAAATTTGCTAGTGCATTATACAACTCGAATTACATCCTTTTGAAAGAAAACATCTCATATGGGCAAGTGAAAGGGCTCTTCTCTTAGTCTTCAAGAGCTATAGAAATATGATTGTAGATTAAATACCCATAAAATAAATAGTACCATCCTTTACCAGCAAGACGATCTAGCTTTTTATCCATGAACAATATTAGGAAGTTATCTATCTCTATCAATGCATTCAACTTGCAATAGTCCATGCATACTCTTTAACAAGTAAACAACCTCATACGAATAAGATCATTTTTTGCATTTGGAACCACATTGATTCTTCCCCTCTTATGGACACATAGAACAAGGCTTACTTATTTACTGTCAGCAATTGATTAAGCCACTCCAACATGTAAGCACTTGATGATTTCTTTCTTGACGTCTTCTTGTATAGGTGGATTGAATCTCCTATGGCGCTCAATGCTCGGTTTGCATTTGGGAATGAGTTGGATTTTATGAGAGCATAAGCCTGATAAGGCTTATGATATGAGCAATAGTCAATTAAATCACCATTTTCAAGTGTCTCAATATAGATGTTAAACCTTCTACTTGCCTTTCGGCCAGATCTACGAAAATTATAACTGGCAAGGTACTATTCTTGCCCATAAACACATACTGCAAGTAAGATGGGAGAGCTTTGAGTTCTAACTTGGGAGGTCCATCAATGGATGGTTTTGTAGGTGGGGTTTCTCTATTCTTCAGATAAAGGTCAAATTTTTGGTGCAAAACTGTACTTCCACATCCATTAAGTGTATTTACCATCATGTCATACTCCTCAATATGTTCTCTATCGAAATTCATAATCACTTCCGCTGGTGCCTCAACACCTAATCTTTCTTCAATTAGCATATGAGGTTGTTTTTCAATAATTATGTACACGATGGACACCACATTAAGATCACTTTATGCTTCATTGACATACAGATGTTGAATGTTACTTCTTCATTATTTAATCTAAACTTCATTTGCTCTTTCTCCATATCAACTAAAACATGCTCGATTAAAAAGGAATGGTCTCCTTAAGATGCTGGGCACTTCAAAATCAAATTCGTAGTCCAGAACCATGAAGTCTATAGGGAATATGAAAGCTTCTATCTTAAGCAAAAAACCATGAAGGAAACCAATTAGTTTCTTGATGGTGTGATCCACCGTAAGTAGCCACATTGCAGTCAGTTTAGGGGCTCCTAAACCAATCTTTCTAAACACTAATAGATGCATCAAGTTAATTCTACCACCCACGTCACATATGACCTTAGTATATCATAATGCGCCAATTGTATATGGAATTGTGAAAGCTCTAGGATCCACTTTGTTTTGAATAACAATCTGGTGGCAATGATACTACAGTTTTGCAACTTCTAATCTCTTTCAAACCTTGCGACCGTCTTTTTAGTTATTAGATCCTTCATGAACTTTGCATAGCCCAACATTTTTTCTAATGATTGATTTAAGGGGATGTTGATTGAAAGTTTCTACAACATCGAGATGAACTTGCGATCTTTACCTTCCTTGGTTTTCTTGAATAATCTTTATGGAAAAGGAGGAGGAGGTCGAGGCATAGGAATTATTTTCTGAGTGACCTCTTTTTCTACCCCAATTTGATCTTTGGGTTTCCCCACATGTTCAACTTCAGTATCGTTGGTCTTCTTTGGACATTTTACCTATATTTGCATATCAGGGTCTGTAGTTTGCTTTCCGCATCATCTCATGACTACCATGCAATGCCCATCATTCTTCAGTTTGTTCATAGTATTTATCGGATGTGTACCCTTTTGGCATGAATTCAAAGATGAAGTGATTTGACCCAGTTGCTCCTCAATTTTCTTGATAGATGTCGCATGCGACTCTACTTTCTGATTCATGTGTGACAGGTCATTTTGAGTCTATACGATATTATCATCTGACTAGTCAAACCTATTTATTATCTTGGTCATCATGTCTTCAATCATTTCCAAACATCTTTCTCCATCTTGATTGCCTGGTGGAACATAAGTGCCACTCCTGTAAGTTCTGATATTGTCTTTCCTTTCCCAATTACCTTCTCTATCTTGGCCCCAACTTCAATCATTGTACCCATTATGGTATTTATCTCGATTATAGTTCCCATTCAAGTTGTAGTTGTTTTCAGTGATGTATTCGCCTGCTTCATTGAAATTATTTTCTCAATTGTAGTTCTGAGGTTGATTTCCTTGACCTTGGTGCCAAGAATCATTATTAGAAGCTTGGGCATAGGTCCAGAAACTTCTTCGATAATGGGAAGTAAGTATTTTTCTCTAAATCTTTTGTTCATCTCAGTCCATGTTGTAATTGAGTTTTATGGAGGCTACGGTAGCCACACAGTTGCATCACCAGTTAGTGATAATGGTAACACGTGAAATCCAATGACATCAAAGTCCAAATATGGCCTACCTACACTGCTCTAACAAACACTAACAACTTTGCTAAGATGGCATATGGTTCTTCAAATGGTAAGCTAGTGAACGATCCTCTAGCCAAGAGCATTTGCATTAAGCTGCAAGAGAGAATGAACTTTGATTCAGCTGGCAATGGAGGTAAAATAATGCTACCCATCCTAATAGCATTATGATCAACCCTGTAGTTATTTCACACACCACCTTGTGGTCTTTTCCAAGGTTGAGGTTAATCTCTCACTATCAGTCGGTTATTTCTCGATACCTATTCTCCATCGGTGAATATATTTATGGTCATTCTCATAATCCATTATGACTCGCATTGCGTCTCCTTCTTCAATTTTGTGACCACAAATGTTCATCGTCTTAAGAGTTCTTTGGCTTTCAGGATTTAATGGGGAATTGCTTGACTCCATGTAATTGGCAAACACTAGAACTCAACCTATATGAAAAATAATAAATAAAGCTAGAAATAATGATTTATAGTCAAATTACACAATCAGTCTAATCTAAAAGCCTTATTCAGTGGCAATGATGCCAAAATTCTAAATGCCCAAATTACACCTCCAAAAGAAGTAGAAAGCGGTCATTCCCCAAATAAAGAACCTAATAAAAGTTAGGTCGATCCCATGAGAAATGAAGTCTATAAATAGCTTATTTTTTTGTTAATCGTACCTTTAGTCGAGTTATTTGTGTAAGGTGGTTTTGTGTAATAGAATATAGAGTGAACAATTGTAAGTAACAAGAAAGAAATGAAGCAAGATTTATGTTGGCAAGAATCAATAGAAGATGAAACTAGGGTATTTGTGTTCCCCACAAGTCTAACTCAAAAAAACCTTATAGTAGTAACCTTATGTAGTGTATAGAATGCAAGATCGTTAAGTTAGGTATAACCTAAGTAGATGGTCCCCTGTATAAGTGAACTTCACCATATAACCTTTGCACGTTACTTCACAGCTTCCTCAATGGTGTTTCACATGTATAATCCTCCAGTGATAGTGTCTGGCACTACTTTTCCATTATTATCCAAAGCTTTAAAGAAGATCTCCATAAATGACTCATCTCCTATTATGTGGTTTTGTACACTTCTCACCTAGACAGTAAATCTTTCCAATTAAACACTTATCGACTCTCCACATGTTTCTTTGAAGTTGTTGATTTTATTCTTCAACTTTAACTTTTCTGATAATGGGAAGTATTTTTCTATGAACGTTTGGTTCATCTTAGTCCATGTTGTAATTGAGCTTTATGGAAGCTATGGTAGCCAGACAGTTGCATCACCAGTTAGTGATAATGGAAACACGTGCAATCCAATGACATCAAACTCCAAATCTGGCCTACCTACACTCTCTGACAAACACAAACAACTTTGCTAAGATGGCATATGTTTCTTCAAATGGTAAGCCAGTGAACGATCCTCGAGCCAAGAGCGTTTGCATTAAGCTGCCAGAGAGAATGAACTTTGATCAAGCTGGCAATGGAGGTAAAATAATGCCACCCATCCTAATGGCATTATGATCAACCATGTAGTTATTTCACACACCACCTTGTGGTCTCTGCCAAGGTTGAGGTTGATCTCTCACTATCAGTCAGTTATTTCTCGGTGCCTATTCCCCATCTCGGTGGATTTATTTGTGGTCATTCTCATATTCCATTATGACTTGCGTAACATCTCCCTCTTCAGTTTTGTGACCATTAATGTTCATCCTCCTAAGAGTTCTTTGGCTTTCAGGATTTAATGGGGAAGGCCTTGACTCCATGTAATTGGCATACACTAGAACTCAACTTATATGAAAAATAATAAATAAAGCAGGAAATAATGATTAATAGTCAATTAACACAATTAGTCTAATCTAAAGCCCTTATTCCTGGACAATGATGCAAAAATTTGATGTGCCCAAATTACACCTCCAAAAGAAGTATAAAGCGGTCATTGTCAAAATAAAGAACCTTACAAAAGTTAGGTCGATCCCATGAGAAATGAATTCTAGACATAGCATAATTGTTTGTTTATTGTACCTTTAGTCGAGTTATTTCTGGAAGGTGGTTTTGTGTAATAGAATATTGAGTGAACGATTGTAAGTAACAAAGTAAGCCGGATTTATGTTTGCGAAAATCAGTAGAAGATGAAACTAGGGTATTTGTGTTCTCCACAATTCTAAGTCAATAAACCTTATAGTAGTAACCTTATATAGTGTATAGAATGCAAGATTGTTAAGTTAGGTATAACCTAACTAGATGGTCCCTTGTATAAGTGAACTTCACCATATAACTTGATCCGTCTATGGTTTTATACTTTACTAACCCTTACCCTTGACAACGGATTCGCTATCACTTGGTCCATTAAATCTATTAGATGAGGGTTGGTAGCCTCAAATCACCAGATTATAATATTTTTTCTCATTCGTTATCCCCTTTGTTCGGTAAGTAGTAATTAGGGGAGTTTTAATTTTTGACACCGTTAAAAAACTATCAAAGCAAAGAGAAAAACAATACATGCATGAACACTATTCAAGAATTGTCAATTATTAGGTTTACGATGTTAATTTCTCATTGCTCCCAAAACCCTAGTTTTTGAATTAGCTACACATGCTTCGTTGGTCACAATTCAAATTAATTTTTTAAAAATAAATCATGAACTTATAATTAGAATTGTTAAATTCCGGAATCTTGAACTGAAGTTGCCAAGTAATAATTAATGATCAACTATGTAATTTAAAACCAATAGATTTAACAATTAATGTAAAAGTGGTTCACTAGATAATTCTCAACCCAAAAATGAGCATAATCAAATAAATAATACCTAGGAAGAGTATTTATAAACATATAACTCTAAACAAAACAAACCAAGGAAACTGAGGAAAAGTACGATTCAACAACTTTTTCTACGACCCACGGCCTATGGAGTATAAGTCTTTCTATGAGTCATGGAGTCTACTCATGGAAGTTTTTAAATCATTTTTCAGGATCTCTTCTATGGATGGGACCTACGGCCCATAGACCATTGTATGATCCATCCTACTCAATAAAAGTCTACGGACTGCAGATGTTCCTATGGCTTGTGGTCCTCTCTCGTACCTTCATCAAAGTTTCTATGTCTTGTAGGTTGGCTCATGGGATACAAAAACCCAACTGCTAACACCATAATTTCATCTCGAGCTACCAAAACCTATTTTCCAGTAAAATAAAAACAAAACATAATCTACTCTACTAGCTAATGCTAAAAAAGACATGCAAAATCTGAAGTTTAAAGCATTACAAGTACCATAAATCCCTGGTACATCAGGAACCTCTTAAATTTAACCAAGACCCCACCTAGGCCTTATATCATTCACAAAATCCAACTAAATCGTCGAAAATCCAATTCGAGCATCTGAACTACGAATGTTGAGAAAAGTAATCTCTTAGTCTAAATACACTTAAACTTCAAACGCAATGACTCAAAACTACATTAATACTTTGAAATTGAAATCGATAACGCCCCAAGACAAAATTGAGCATTCTAGAGCAAATGGAACCGACCGAATTCCATTCTGAGACTCGTAACTCTTGTTCTTGATAAAAACAACTTTAAACAACTTAAAGCCTCCAAAATCTCGAAAATTTTAAAAAGCCACAACTTTTCTATCTATATCAAAACAAATTTCATAAAGTTACAAGATGTGACTCTAGGAAAATATCGGGAGGGGTAAAAAGTGGCTATTTTTGAATAATTTCAAAAAAAGATTTTCAGGGTCATTACATTATTCACTAGTAAAAACCATGTTCATCCTCGAAAATAAAGTAAAAGAATGTACTTGAAGATTCGAAAGGCTAAGGATATGTGGCACGCAATCAAACTCCCTCTCCCAAGTAGCCTCTCCGATCAAACGATTCTTCCATTGCACCTTTACAGAAGCGATCTCCTTGGTCCTTAGGTCTCGAACCTGCCTATCGAAAATGCTATAGGCTCCTCTGAAATGATAAATCTTGACTCAACACCACTGAATAAAGTGAAATCACATGGGACTCTCTGATACCTACTTTTGAAGCATGCAAACGTGGAAAATCATATGCACAATTGAAAATATATGTGGCAATGCCAACTTATAGGCCACCTCTCCAATTCGCCCCAAAATATCAAAAGCACCAATAAATATAGGGCTAAGCTTGCCCTTTTTCAAAACATTCATCACACCCTTCACGGGTGATTCCTTAGGCCAAACATGGTCATCCTCTATGAACTCCAAAGCTCAAACTCTCCTATCGGCATAAATCTTCAATCTAGGCTATCAACATCCTACCCTCAATCAAATTGACCTGCTCCATAGCATCTCTAAGCAAGTGAATATCCAATGCATCCACCTCAACGACATCAAACCAACCAATGCAAGATATAAATATCCTACCATAAAACACCTCAAATGGGGCCATCAGAATGCTGGAATGATAATCGTTGCAAGAAAACTTTGTTAAGGGAAAACCCTGATCCCATCGAGCATTAAAATCAATCACACACACCCGGAACATGTCCTCAAATATATGAACTATTAACTCATACGGTCCATCCGTCTAGAGTGAAAATATATACTTATATCTAGTTAAGTGCCCAACCCATGTCTTATAGCTCTCCAAAAGTGTGAAGTAAAGAGAGAACCTCCGTCGAAAACAATAGGAATAGGTCTTCCATGCAACCAAACTATCTAATTGATGTTGTATCCAAGATAACTTCTCAGCCATATATTTCACCTGAACCGGAATGAAATAGGCGGACTTGATCAGTCTATCAATAACCATCAAAATCGAATCATAACCACTCACGATATGTAGACAGGCCCATTATGAAATCCATAGTGATATGCTCCCACTTCCTAGTAGGAATGGGCATCCTCTATGACACACCACCAAGCCGATGATTCTCATACATTACTTTTTTGCAAGTTAAGTACCTAGCCACAAATCTACAGTGTCTTTCTTCCTACTAGTCAACCCATAATGGAGACTCATATCATGTTACATCTCGATCTCTCCCATGTGAATTGAGTACCTCGAACAATGTGTCTTATCCAATATCAATCTTATCAAATCACCCACCTTAGGCACAAAAACCCTACCTTCAATCCTCAGCATTCCCCTCAGAATCATGTACCACTTCCTTAGCTTCACCCCTCAAGACCTTGTTCTGAATGATACATAATTTCTCATCATTAAATAGTCTCTCCTAATCTCCTCAATCAGGGAAGATCTGGCCTCAACGAAGGAAATAACACCACCATCCTTTGAAATCTACAACCAGACAAAATTGTTGGCCTCAACAAAGGAGAGAACACCACCACTCTTTGAAATTTACAACCAGACAAAACTATTGCTTAACCTCTCAACATCTCTAGCCAATAGTACATGCTCGTCTCGTATCGAGGCAAGTCTCCCCATGCTAAAATACTTCCTATTTAATGCATCCGCTACTTTATTGGCCTTCTATGAGTGATACAAAATAGTCATGTGAGAGTCCTTCAAAAACCCAAGCCACCTATGCTACCTCAAGTTTAGATACCTCTGGATGAATATGTATTGAAGGCTCCTATGATCGGTGAAGACCTCGCAATGCACAACATATAACTAGTGATGCAAGTAATTTAGCACAAAGCCCACAACCGCAAACTCAAAGTCATAGGTAAGATTTTTTTTCTCATGATTCTTCAATTGTATAAAATCATAACCAATCACCTTCCCCTATTGCATCAACACACCACCTATGCTGAGCCCCAAAGTATAAGAATACACGGTAAAGCCCACCCCCTCATCAGGTAGAGTCAAAATAGGAGCCGAAGTCAATCAAAACTTGCGCTTTGGAAAGCTCGCCTCATAATTATTAGATCACTGGAAACCCACACTTTTCTGAGTCAATTTAGTCTACTGGACCGCAATTACGGAGAAACCCTACACAAACCTCCTGTAATAACAGGCCAACACTATAAAACTATGAATCTCATTAGGAGAAGTAGGCGTCGTCCAACCACTAATTGCCTCAATATTTGCTGATCTGCCTTATACCTTCCTTGGAAACCTTGTACCCCAAGAATGCCACAAAATCAAGTTAGAACTCACACTTTGAGAATTTCGCATACAACTCTTCATTCTTGAACATCTAAAGCACTATCTTCAAGTTGCGAACATGATCCTCCTTAATCTTGGAGTACACCAAGATGTCATCAATGAATACAATCTTAGACGAATACAAATATGGTTGACACATGCCATTCATAAACTCCTTGAACGCTATTGGGGTATTAGTCAACAAAAAATACATAAATAATAACTCATAATAGCCATACCGGTTATGAAAAGAATTCTTAGGGACATTTGATGCCCTAATGCTCAAGTGATGATAACCGAACCTCAAGTATATATAGGAAAAAATCACTGCCCCATGAGTCTTATTAAATAAAATCATCGATACAAGGAAGATTATACTTGTTCTTAACATTTGATGTTAGGCGAAAAATATATATGTGTATCATTATTTGCCTCAAATTTAGTATTTGTATTTGTTCTTTTTGAGCAAGGATTTTATGGATTGTGCTAAATAGTGTATTTTATTTGTAGGAATAAATTGGTGTAAACATGAAGAAGTTTGGAGCCAAAATGAATAAAAAATGGAAGATTCTAGATGGAAAATCAAGCAGGCAACTTAACGGATTAAATATAATATTATATTAATATTTATATATATTCAAATTTTGCTGAAATCTAAAGAAAAGACAATTGATATCAAGCATTAGCCTGCTGCCACGTGGTGCAGATTGAAGACATCTCCAACAAATTGAGGCGGTGCACTGTTCACGTAGGAACCCAATTCCGTTTTGTTTTTGGGTTCCTAATTTCTTTTGGACTCAATTATTTTATTTAGGGTTTTCTAGATCTATACATAGTCCATAGAAATAATTATTAGGGAATACTTTGAAAAAGACATTGTGGAAGGAAAAATTGTCAATACTTTTTAAGGTTCTTTTCTTCTTCTTTTCTTAGGTATTAGTAGCTAAAGACCCTTGTTCTGGGGCTGCGGCAATGGTAAATTGTTGAACATCGATTGTTTTGAATTAATGTTGGTTATCGCTTAAATTACTTTTGCGTTCTTGTTTTAGTATTTCATGCTTGATCACCATAGAAATCAATCTATTGTCTATTCTTGAACTCGAGAGATAAAGAGGTAGATAGACCAAAGAATGCAAAGAGTTTGATCTAAATTGTTTAGATTCATGTTTAGGAGTGACGCCCGGATGAACACCAAGCTTGGTTACGAAACAGGATGAAATATAAATGCTCGCCAATTAGGACTGCCTATACCCGCTCAACGATGTAGTTAGACAGCTAGTTGGAGTTGGCAATTAGAGGTCGAGAGATCATGATCATATAATCAACCCTGTAAATCAGTAATTTGATAAACTTAGTTAATTCATTTCATGAGATACGATACATGAAACCCTAGCATGCTGCAGCCCTGGAGTTGCCCAAAGTATTGTAAGTTAATCTTTTTATTTAATTCTTGCATTCTTTTATTTCTTTTGATACTTTTAAATAAATAATTAAAATAGTTAATTGACAAGTCCCTGTTGGTTCGATAATCCGGCTCTTTTAGAGCCACTATATTACTTGCGCGATCACGTACACTTAAGAGCCACTATATTACTTGCGCGACCACGTACACTTGCGTGTGCAATTCGGAGCAACAAGTTTTTTGCACTGCTGCCGGGGACTTAGAAATTAACTATTCTTCTAAGTTATACTCTTTTTTTTAAGTTAATTTTTTTTCCGAACAACTAATATTTTTTCTTTGAATAATTTTGTACTCTTATTGATATGGCTGATTGGGATAAATCGTGGTTGGGTGAGAAGTATCCTTATAAGTATCCTTGTAATTATTGTAATGGACCCCACTTGGATATCAAGTGTCCTATATGTCATATATGTGGTGGTCAATTTGGTCATTGGAAAGGTTGTCCTAATTCTTATTCCCCTCTCTCGAACCCATATTATGATTCTTCTGTTATCTATGATGTTGGCATGGGTGATGAAGTGGAGAATGCAAAACAAGAGGGTCTCAATGTGAATTCATTTATGGAATGTACGGACATGCTGGACAAAGTTAATTTTAAAATCTCAGACCAAATGTTTGAATGCGTGGAAGAGCAATCAAAGATCAGAGAAATGGAGGCTACCCTTGAGGATATTGGATTGCAAATTGCAGTCCTAGCTAAAATAGAGGAAGATATTAAATCCCAACAAAGAGAAAGTTTTGAAGAAGTAGAGATAGTGAGCCAATCTTTGCTACAAGAATAAACCCAACTTATAAAGTTTTAAGAGTCTATCCGTGATGGCCTGACGTACATGACAACCCAACTGATTGAAGGAAGAGTTGAGCTCACACAAGAAATAGATCAATTTGGCTCAGATATTCATGACTTGGAGGCTCACTTTAACAAAAAGATTGAGGCGTCTAATGCCCAATCACCAATTGTTGTGGATGATGACCAACTAGTGGAGCAAAAAGAGGAATTTCAACCATTCAACTATATTGTATTCCTTAATGCCGATGTTGAGAAAGAGTACAAAAGTGAGAATGTTGTAAATAATGTTACTTTGGAGTTGAGGCATCTTGGATCTCATTCAAAACACTTGACTATAGGTGAGGAACAAGGCCACGACATCCTAAAATTTGCTAATCCATGTAGACAAAATGACATTCCTCCCATAAGGGCCAAGAAGTGCAAGATGCCACATTTATTACTTGGTTCCTTTACCTTTATACCACCGCCCCTTGAGAAGAGTAGAAAAGTTGATGTGAAGGTAGGGGTGCAATTCATAAGTTTAAAGTGGAAAGAAAAGGGGTGAACTTAATTAGGTCATGCCACGACATTAAATTAGGCGCTTATTGGGAGGCAACCTAATTTATAGTGTAGCTTTTTTTTTATTTTTTATATAGTGTCATTTTTTCCGTTTGGTCTTGTTTTTGCATATTAGGGGAAGTCTGAGTACCCAAAAATTCAGAGCTAAGGAGCACGTTTGAACTTAAGTGTGGGGTGCGTACGACCCTTGATGAAAATTAAGAGAACATGTTACTAGCTAGGCCTAGAGGCCTCAGGGTGTTTTCCTAACCCTTTTTTTAAATTTTATTTGATGCTTTGGGGACATAGCATCTTTTTAAGTGTGGGGTAGAGGAATGAATTCCTAGTTTTTACTGCTTTATCGAGTCTTTTAGTATTTTTAGGTGGGTTCTCGGCTTTTGTTTTCGGTTTTTTTCCTAAGGATAGTCCCTTTGAACCGATAGGGAGTAAATTTTATTTTTTATTTTAATTTTTTTTAGAGAAAATAAAAGACCCTTTTGAGTTTTATGATACTTGCTATTTAGGCCTAATTTTGAGTAATACTTTCTTGTGAATGCTTGATTGCTATTGAAATTGCAGACTCTTTGACACCGAGGTTCAATGTTGTGACTTTGTTTATATCTTATTTTATTTTGTAGTTTGTTGTGATCATGTCTCTCTTAGAAGTGGAATTGATCCATCTTGATAGATACTTGTGCCATGTGTGGTGAGAATTTGTTTATTCCATGTTTTGCATCTTAGTCTAGAACTTGCCCTGCATGTTATTGAAGCGAAATAAAAAGTGTTGCTTTGTTTGAGAGATGATAATAGGCTTTCTTTGATTTGTCTTGTAAATTTTAGCCTTCTCAGATATTATATCACTAGTTAGCCCTTTTGACCCTGTAGCCTTTTCTTGGTAGCCATATTTTGCCCTTAACCATTTTGTTGAATCCCTAGTTGTTGCACCTTGCTTCCTTGAGCACTGTAGCATAGACTTATTGTGATTGGTAAATCTGAAGAAAAAAAGGGATGGTTGTAAGAAAAGAAAATCAATGATAGCTACAAAGTTAAAAAAAGCCATTTTCAAAAGAATGTGACATGAAAAAGAAAAAAAAAGGGGAGAAAAAAAATATTCTTTGAGAAATCAAAAAAAAAATGTGAATTTTTTTTTAATTCAAACATTCTTGAGATGATAAGAATTACTTGTGAAATAATTATTGAAGAGAGGGATGAAAATAAAGAGATTAAAATAATGGGTGATGAAGTCTAAAAATACAAAGTATTTAGGGAAGTGTGAATCACTATTATATAATTTTCCTACCCGTCTCCTAGCCAGTATTACAACCCGTTAAAGTCCTATTTGATTCTATTCGAGCATGCTTAATTAGTGGAGATGTACATAATGGGCAGGCATATGATTCTTTGTGCATACATATGATTTTATTTGTGAGAGTGAGAGTTGATCTTTGATGCTAATTCCTTAACTTCTATTCAATCTTTTGAATTGAGTGTGTGGACTATTGTCTCTTGTGAGGGAACTTGTTTCATGATAGATAGGTGATGTTATTAACTTTCTATGATGAAAGTAGGTGAGCAATCTTAAATTTGATGAGTTCAAAGTCCGTCCTTGAGGTTAGGAGGTTAGAGGTTTGTTGATTATTTGTTTATCTTGCATAATGAGCGGGAATTGTACTTGATATTTTGAAATTTTAATACGGCCTAATTGTTTGTATCGACCAAAGTGATGACGTTTCTAGTATGCTTTTTTTTAAGATGAGCTATAATGCTTGCTCGAGGACGAGCAAAAGTTTAAATGTGGGGTGTTGATTTGAGGCGAAAAATATATATGTTTATCATTATTTGCCTCAAATTTAGTATTTGTATTTGTCCTTTTTGAGCAAAGATTTTATGGATTGTGCTAAATAGTGTATTTTATTTGTAGGAATAAATTGGTGGAAAAATTAAGAAGTTTGGAGCTAAAACGAATTAAAAATGAAAGACTCTAGAAGAAAAATCAAGTAGACAGATTAATGGATTAAATTGAATACTATATTAATATTTATATATATTCAAATTTCGCTGAAATCTAAAGAAAAACCCATTGATATCAAGCATTAGTCTGCTGCCACGTGGTGCAGATTGAAGACATCTCCAACAAATTGAGGCGGTGCACTGTTCACGTAGGAATCCAATTCCGTTTTGGTTTTGGGATCCTAATTTGTTTTGGACTTTATTATATTTTTTAGCGTTTTCTACATCTATAAATAGTCCATAGAAATAATTATTAGGGAATACTTTGAAAAGGACATTGTGGAAGGAAAAGTTGTCAATACTTTTTAGGGTTCTTTTCTTCTTCGTTTCTTAGATATTAGTAGCTAAAGACCCTTGTTTTAGGGTTGCAGCTATGGGAAATTGTTGAACATCGATTGTTTTGAATTAATGTTGGTTATCGCTTAAATTACTTTTGCGTTCTTGTTTTAGTATTTTATGCTTGATCACCATATAAATAAATCTATTGTGTATTCTTGGACTCGAGAGATAAAGATGTAGATAGACCAAAGAATGCAAAGAGCTTGATCTAAATTGTTTAGATTCGTGTTTAGGAGTGACGCCCTGATGAACACCAAGATTTGTTACGAAATAGGATGAAATATAAATGCTCGCCAATTAGGACTGCCTATCCCCGCTAAACGATGTAGTTAGACAGCTAGTTGGAGTAGGCGATTAGAGGTCGGGAGATAATTATCATAAAATTAACCTTGTAAATCAGTAATCTGATAACCTTAGTTAATTCATTGCATGAGATGCGATACATGAAAGCCTATGCATGTTGCAGCCCTGGAATTGCCCAAAGTATTGTAAGTTCATCTTTTTATTTAATTTTTGCATTGTTTTATTTCTTTTGACATTCTTAAACAAATAATTAAACTAGTATAATTTAATAAATAGTTAATTGACAAGTCCCTGTTGGTTTGATAATCCGGCTCTTTTAGAGCCACAATATTACTTGCGCGACCACGTACACTTGCGTGTGCAATTGGGAGCAACAACATTCGTCTTGTTTAACTGTCTATAATTAATGATCATCCTTATAGACCCAACCTTGTTCTTCACAGAAAGACTGGTGCATCCCAAGGTGATACACTAGGGTGAATAAACCCCTAACTCAATAGGTCGTGCCACTGCACCTTCGATTCCTTCAACTCCATTGAGGCCGTGTGATAAGGAGGTATATAGATGGGCTTAGTTCTCTTCTCAAAATCAATAAAAAAATCAATGTCTCTATATCGAGAAACCCTTGGAAGTTCGGTAAGGAATAAATCTACAAACTCTTAAACCATTGGAATAGACTCCATCGGGGGTACCCCATATCTCGATGAAAGCTAAGAAAGAGAAACACCCTCTATCAAACAATCTTTGAGCATAGATGAAGGAAATAACTTTACTAGGGTAAGAACCACTAGCAACCTTCCACTCAACTCCTGGACACCAGACATCACTAAGTTCACATTCTTTGTATTACAATCAAGAATATCACGAAAAAGAGAGACCCAATCCATACCCAAAATGACATCCAAATCCACCATTCCAAAAATGATTAGGTCTACCCAAGTGTCATACCCTGCCAAAGAAACAAGACAGGATCAAAACACTTTATCCACCACTAAGGGCTCACCCACGGTTGTAGAAACATTAATAGTAAGAAACATACAATCGCACATCAAATTAAACCCAGCAACAAAGTAGGCAGACACATAAGAGAAGGTAGATCCTAGATCAAACAATACAGATGTAGAAAGACAGCATATGAAGCCTCAACCTTGGGTCTCCTTTGGAAAGCACAACAGTTGCTCCCTCTATCACGTCCAGCCTCAACTGTACCTCTACCTTCATTATGTTGAATCATACAACAACTAGAACCCTTACTATGAGTCTGACCACCCCTACCTGTCTAAGCTTTTCCCCAACCTCTAATTAGTCGTGTTGGTCTTGTTGCATGAACTGAACCCTTAGGCTGTTGTCCTTCTCGACTCTTCATAAGACATTTCTGTAACATATGATCAGGATCCCCACAAAGAAAATAAAATTTCTTAACCAAGGATTGTTGTGATGATTAAGAGGAATAATTATAACTACCTTGACCCACTAGCCTCTACTACGAACAATGAGAATTGTGACTCAAACTGTAAGACCCACGAGATGCATAACCTTCCTAAGATTTCTATATGGTTGCATGAATGATAACGCTTAAACAATCCTCAAAAACATTAAGAGAATAAGCTATAATTGTCAATAAAAATACCCAACTAAGACTAAGAGTCGAATCTCATAGGGAGTGATATAGTGTAAAGAATTCAACTAGGAAATTAGAAATGCGACATATTCTTTGTAGCTATTAGAGAGAGGGGGAAACTCCACCAAGTTTAACTAAAATAATTTTAATTTGATTATCACCGCAAAACTAGTGTACCAAAAGTATACAATTAAGAAATGACCTAGGAGTGTGGGGGTTAGCCTTGATATTTTAAAGGAGTCAAAGTGCCTGTTTTAAAAAGTACTAGACAATCATGAATAAGTTGGGTCTTCATTATCGATACTAATCTTCTTTCGATCTCAATGTATCATAGCACAAAATCTCCTTTCTGTGTAATTTATTCAAATTACAAATAAACCCATTACTTTACAATAATACCTCATTCAAGCAACTCAACATTGAAGATAATCCTACAAATCTTTATTCAAAAAAAATATAGAAAACAAATCACCATTGAAAGTATCAAACTATCTAACAACTTCTTTTAATTACTTCCGGGCATCAATCGAAGATCTCACCTAGGGTTAAGTTGACCACCTTAACCTATTAATTAATTTCATGTTAGAAAGCTTGGATCCATTATTAAATAGCAATAGAAATAGCAAGGAACCAAACCCACTAAAATATATCAACATCCAACCCCATAATCACACTCCTAAACTTGGGGTTTTAACTACTCATAATAAATTGTAAAGAAAATATATCCAAAGTGAATCCAGCCATTGATTTACAAATAATATGTAAGAATCTTCAAGACCCACTTCAAATTCTACCTTTTCAAGTGTCGATTCAAAGCTATTCTCAAAACCCCAAAACTAAAAGGGATGGAGGAAAAGTTCTATCTCAATATCTCAAAGTTGGAAATGCTAAAACTTACATTTTCTCTCTCTAATTTATAATTAATAGTTTCCCCAAAAATAAATATGGACTATCTTCACAATTTTCTCAGTGGCATTAGTCGGGCTTGCCTAATGAATTCGTCGGATCGCCATTTGGTCCTTCAACTCACCCTTTCTTTATCTTAGGATTCAGGTATTTGATCATCAATCGGTGGACTCGACTTAGCCCGCCTTTTCCCATTAGGCATATCGCCAATTACCACCTTGATCTCCTTCTTGACCTTTATTTTTAGCTACATAGTCTGTCATATTAGGTAGTGAAACCCAACTCGCCTTTTCTAGTTCGATGAGTCACCAAATCCTTCTCTCCTTACCTACTTGTCTTGAACCGCTTTTATTGAACATTGTCAACTTTGGTGGAACAAACCATTTTGGCAATTAGCTTTCTCTTTAGGCGAGCTTCAGCTTCAAGGTTTTCATTATATTTTAATATTCTTCGCCTTTCTTTCAAGTACTTATCCTCGCCTTGTCCCATAGCTTTCATAGCTGCAATTCGTCAAAATATCATCAGAATAGAACATAATAGGCATTGAAGACACTAATTGTTCAGCTAAATAGGCGACAAATGAGTGTAAATCTATAACTCATCAACACCCCAAACTTAAAATTTTGCTTGCCTTCAAGTAAATCAAGAACACAGATAGTTCAACAAGGGGGTCTACAACAGTTCTCAATGAGAGTTAGTATGCACTACCACTACAAGACTACTCTCAAGAACATGCAACACTCACTCATAATCATAAAGCTTCAAATGATGACTAAATTAAGCCCAAGCACACTATTGCTTCTTCACTTATGCAAAACCCAGTTTTAACAAATGCATTCAAATGCCCTCAAATCAAGAACGATTATAGGCTCTCACAAAGCAAATTAATCACGAAGTTAGGAATCACTACAAGTCTCGTTCTCCGAAAGAGAAATTCATGCAAGCTTCATCCCATAGTCTTGCCCATATTTTCCAATCATCACGAAACCTAGTTCATGCATGATCTCACGGGTCTTTTAAGCTTGTGATGGGGCTGAGGGTGAAGGGATGGTTAATTTGGCTTAGTGACTTCACGTTTTCTAATCATTGTTGCAATCATCTTCACCTGTTCTTCAGTTCTTTTCATTCTTTTCACTAAGAGACTCAAACTTCAACTTATCATTCATTTTAATGGACTCCCCTTTTATTTCTTTACACTTTCTTTTTCATTTAAATTTTCAAGTTTTTGCTCATCACAAAACATCTTTCTTTCTTATAAGAAGGGGTTCTTTCTTTTTGAAATTTACTTCAAACTTGCGCCTCCCTCTTTCTTTCTTTTCCTTCCACTTGGCTTTCTTTCCTCCTTACTTTCCACAACCCCAACTTAGGCTTTTGACCTATATTGTCTATTCAAACAAAACAATGCTTCAAAAAGGATTTATGGGTGAGAGGTGATAACTATAAAATGTCCTCCTTAAAAACAATTAAAAGAGACATCGGTCGTAGTCAATAAAAAACTCAACTAAGAGTCAGGATCGAATCCCATAGAGAATGGTATATCTCGGAAAATTCCTATCAAGAAATTTGGATTTTAAGATTGCTCATTTGCAATAGTGAAAATAAGTGGGTCGATAATTCCACCAATTAAATATAAAGCTTAAGTTTTCAATTATCGCAATTAAACTAAAGTATCAAAGAATTCAAGAGTTAACAAGCAATCTAAGGGTGCGGGGATTAGAAATCTGTATAACATAGGGGTAGTTGTGCTGCACTATTGTTATGAACACACATGAATAGCCTAGGTAATTTTCATTGACGCTAATCATCTTTCGATCTCAAAGAATCTATACATAGAATCTCCTTTCGATCCCAACTAAATGCCAATCTAAACAACCCATTACCTTACTCTATTCTCTTTTTCAAGAATAGGACAAATATATGCAACCCATAACCACTATTTTCAAGCAAGCTACAGACATCAAACCTAAATTGCTAGTATTAGACTAATTACCCACTCCAATTAATCTCTTTCGAGCATCAATCAGAGATCGAAAATAGGAATTAAGTTTGCAACCTTAATCCATAAATTAACCCCGTGCTAATTAGACAAAGGTCATGTATGAACATCAGAAAAATAGAGTATAGCACAATATCCACTACATTAAATCAACATCCAACCCCATAAAAGCACCCCTAGATCTTTGGATTTTAGGCACGTATCACAATAAGTAAAGAGATTATAACTTCCACGAAAGCAGCCATGGGTAACATAAAATTAAGCAATAATAAGCTAATCCACTTTGGATTCAACTTCAATTTATCAAAATCTAGCACAAAGTTGTAAAACCCCAAAATCTAGAATAGTGTTTTTCAAAGATAAATGTGGTTTTCTCTTCTAAAATCTAAAATCTGAAAACTCTCTTCCAAAAATAAGTCTCCTAATTATAATTTCCCAAAATTAGGGCCCAAAATCTAATATGCAACTGAATCGGCGACATTAGTCTTTCTCATCGAGCTCGCTCAGTGAATCGTCTTTTGCTCTTCAGCTCACCTTTTAATGCTCTAGACTTTAGGTGTTTGTACCTTAGTTGGCGAACTTGATTGAGTCAACCTTTCACATTTGGTGAATCACCGAGTACCACACTTGTTCGCCTTTCGAACATTCAATCTTTCCTTTTTGCATTGTCATTTTAGGTAATATTCAGCAAGGTAGCCTTTGTCATTTGGCGTATCGCCTTATTTACTGGAGTTTGCTGATTTGATTTGATGGACACAGGTGCTATGCACTGTCCTTTTGGGCGAGGTCGTTCTCATTTGGTTATCCGCCCTTCTTATTAAGCGATCAACAATGTATAGTTTGCACTTCTTTTCGCATTTTTGGCCATTCTTTGAAACATCACTCCTTGCCTTGCCTAATTGCCTTCATAACTGCAAATCATCAATATTTTATAAGAAAAGAAAAAATCAGGCATTGAGGACACTAATTATTGAGCCAAATGGACCTTAAATTAGTGCAAATCTACCACACAAGTAAATCAAAAGCACAATTAGCTCAATAAGTGTGTCTACAATCGTAGTCAATGGGAGCTAGCATGCAAGTGCCATAGCAAGACTACTATCAATAACATGCTACACTCAATCATGATAAAAAAGGTTCAAGTGATGACTAGCCGGTTTCAAAAAAAGCTCAAGCTCACTTTAGCTTCTTGTCTAATGCAAGAACATGTTTTAATAACTGCATACAAATGTCGTCACATCAAGAATGATTCCATGCTCTCACAAAGGAAATAAACAAAGATATATGGAATCAATGCAACTCTAACTCTCTCTAAAGAGAAACACATGTAAGCTTTGTCTCATAGGTTTGCCCATATTATCAAATCATCACATAACCTAGTTCATGCAAGATCTCAAGGATCTTTGAGACTTTTAATGGGCCTGAGGGTTAAGGTATGGTCGATTTGGCTTGATGACTTCCCATTCTCAAATCCTTGTTGCAATCACTATCATCACCTCTTCTCAAGTTCTTTCATTCTTTTTTATTTGAGAACTCAAACTTTGGTTTTTCACTCAATTTATTTGGAATCCACTTTATTTCTTTCACTTCCCTTTTTCATCTCTTTTTTTATAAGGAGGGGTTCCTTCATTTTGCAACAAACTCCAAAGTTGAGTCTCATTTCATCTTTTTTTTTTTCCCTTCACCTGGTTTTCATTCTTCCTTCCTTTCCACACCCCCAACTTAGGCTTTTGGTCTAGGTTGGCTATCCAAACATAACAATGCTTTGAAAAGGATTTTTGGTGAGAAGGTAGGGACATATTGGTTCAGGAGACTTTTTTTTAGTTTGACCAACAAATAGGTTAGGCTCAAATGGTGCCAAGATTGATGAACGTGTTGCTCCTAATTGCACATGCAAGTGTACGTGGTCGGGTTAAATAGTTGGGGATAGAGGGACTTGAATCCTCAGAATTTTTAAAGTGGACGGATTTTCCTTTTACTATAAATTTCATTGTTGCCGGTATTGACATGTAGAACGGGACTCTATCTTTATTCTAGTCCAAACAATCATTAATAGGAAGATTACAACTTCGAGACACCGAACAAATTCCCTAGGACTGCTATAACTGGCATGATATAGACCACGAAAAATATGAAGGTGAACCACAATGAAAAACATACTTGCCCCATTAGCATGCATATAACGGAGCAACCAGCCCCCTTCAACATCTCTCATAATGTGTTCTACGCTGTTGAAAGCTAGATCCACATGAGGTGTGTAATGCATCTTTTGGAGCCCTTCTTGAACGAATATTTTTCTATTGAAAAATAGAACATCTTGTAAGTAATATAGTGGCTCTAAAAGAGCCAGATTATCGAACCCAAGGGACTGTTCAATTAACTATTTTACTAAATTGTACTAATGTAATTATTTATTGAAGAATGTCAAAAGAAATATAAGAATGCAAGAATTAATACTAAGATTAACTTACAGTGATTGTGACAATTCCAGGGCTGCAGCATGCTTAAGGTTTCATGTATCGCATCTCATGTAATTAATTAACTAAGGTTATCAAATTACTGATTTACAGGTTTGATTTTATGATCATGATCTCTCGACCTCTAATCGCCTACTCCAACTAGCTATCTAACTATATCATTGAGTGGGGATAGATAGTCCTAATTGGCGAGAATTTATATTTCATCCTGTTTCGTAACCAAGCTTGGTGTTCGTCTGGGCATCACTCCTAAACACGAATCTAAACAAGGGATATGCAAGTTAGATAAAGCTCTTTGCATTCTTTGGTCTATCTACCTATTTATCTCTCGAGTCCAAGAATAGACAATAGATTTATTTATATGGTGATCAGGCATGAAATACTAAAATAAGAACACAAAAGTAATTTAAGCGATAACCAATAATTAATTATAAAAAAATCGATGTTCAATAATAACCTATAGCCGCAGCCCCAGAACAAGGGTTTTTAGCTACTAATGCCAAAGAAAAGAAGAAGAAAATAAAAAGAACCTAAAAAGTATTGACAACCTTTCCTTCCACAATATCCTCTTTAAGTATCTTATATCCCCTTAATAATTATTTCTATTGTCTATTTATAGAAATAAAAAAATCCTGAATATAATAATTGAGTCCAAAACAAATTAAGAACCCAAAACCCAAAAGAATTGAAACTGTTGTACGCGTGAACAGTAGCCAACCGCCTCAATTTGCTCTTGGTCCTTCATGAGCTGCCATGTGTCAGCATGTATGTTTTCTTTATTCTTTACTTCTCTTTGGCAGCGTTTGATTTTATATATATATAAATATAATATAATATTCAATTTAATCCATTAAGCTGCCTGTTTGATTTTCTTCTATAATCTTCCATCTTTAATTTATTTTAGCTCCAAAATTCTTCATCTTCACACCAATTTAATCCTAAAAATAAAATACATTATTAAGCACACTCCATAAAATTCGTGGTCAAAAAGGACAAATATAAATACTAAATACGAGACAAATAATGATAAGAAAATATATTTTTGGCCTCACATCAACACGCCACACTTAAAGTTTTGCTCGTCCTCGAGCAAGCCTTATAGCTCATCTCAAAAAAATCATACTAGGAATGTCATCGCTTTTAGTTGATACAAATAATTAGGCAATAAAGAAATTTCAAAACATCAAGTACAATTCCCCGTCATTATGTAAGACATCCAAATAAACAACAAACCTCTAACCTCCTAACCTCAAGGAAGGACTTTGAACTCAACAAATTTTAAGTTTGCTCACCTACTCTTATCAAAGAAAGCTAATAAAATCACCTATCTATCATGAAATAAGTGCCCTCACAAGAAGAAATAGTCCACACTCTTAATTCTAAAGATTGAATATAAATTAAGGAAATCACATCAAAGAACAACTCTCACACTCACAAATAAAATTCACATGTATGCACGAAGAACCATAGGCTTGCCCATTCTGTACATCTCCACTAATTAAACATGCTTCAATGGAATCAAACAGGACTTTAACGGGTTGTAATGTAGGCTAAGGGACGGGTAGGAAAATTATATAATAGTGACTCACACTTCCCTAAGCACTTTGCAATTTTAGACTTCATCACACATTATTTTCTTCTATTTATTTTCAGCTCTCTCTTCAACAATTATTTCACAAGTAATTCTCATCATCTCAAGAATGCTTCAATCATTTTTTTCTTACAATAATTTTTTTTCAAAGGATTTTTTTTATTTTTGTTTTCCTCTTTTTATTCATGTTCATGTCACATTCTTTCGAAGAGGGTTTTTTTCATCACTTTGTAGCTATCATTGATTTTTTTTTCAACCATCCTTTTTTCTTCAGAATTAACAATTATAATAAGTCTATGCTTCAGTGTTCAAGGAAGAAAGGTGCAAAAACTCGGGATTCAACAAAAAAGTTGAGGTAAAAATATGGCTACCAACAAAAGGCTACAGGCTCAAAAGGGGTAACTAGTGATATAATATCTGAAAAGGCTAAAATTTATAAGAGATATCAAAGAAAGTCTATTATCATCTCCCAAACAAAGCTACACTTTTTATTTCGCTTCAATAACATGCAGGGCAAGTTCTAGACTAAGATGCAAAACATGGAATAAACAAATTCTCACCACACATGGCACAAGTATCAATCAAGATGGATCAATTCCACTTCTAAGAGAGACATGATCACAACAAACTACAAAATAAAATAAGATATAAACAAAGTCACAACATCGAACCTCGGTGTCAAAGAGTCTGCAATTTCAATAGAAATCAAGCATTCACAAGAAAGTACTACTCAAAATTAGGCCTAAATAGCAAGTATCACACAACTCAAAAGGGTCTTTTCTTTTCTCTCAATAAAAAATAAAAATAAAAATTTACTCCCTATCTGTTCAAAAGGGACTATCCTCAGGAAAAGAACCGAAAACAAAATCCAAGGAAACCCATCCTAAAAAATACAGAAAGACTCAATAAAATAGTAAAAACTAGGAATTCATTCCTCCATCCTACACTTAAAAAGATGCTATGTCCCCAAAGCATCAATTAAAATTTAAAACAAGGGTTAGGAAAACACCCTGAGGCTTCTAAGCCTAGCTAGAAAAAAAAACACTATAAAAATAAAAATAAAAGTCTACATTATAAATTGGGTTGCCTCCCAATAAGCGTCTAATTTAATGTCGCGGCACGACCTAATAAAGTTCACCACTTTTTCTTTCCACTTTGAACTTATGAATTGCACCCCTAACTTTGCATCAACTTTTCTACTCCACTCAAGGGGCGGTGGTATAAAGATAAAGGAACCAAGTAATAGATGTCGCATCTTGCACTTCTTGGCCCTTATGTGAGGAATTTCGTTTTGTCTATGTGGATTAGAAAACTTTAGAATGTATGGGCCTTGTTCCTCATATAGACACTCCTCCATTAGTTCAGATGACTCGAATTTCATGTCGTTATCCAAGCATAATGTAGAAAAATGTTTAGAATGAGGTCCAGGATGACTCAACTCCAAACCAGCATTATTTACAACATTCTCACTTTTGTACTCTTTCTCAACATTGACATTAAGGAATAAGGTATAGTTGAACGGTTGAAATTCCTCTTTTTACTCCACTAGTTGGTCATCATCCACGACCATTGGTGATTGGACATCAAATGCCTCAATCTTTTTTTTCAAGTGAGCCTCCAAGTCATGAATATCTGAGCCACATTGATCTATTTCTTGTGTGAGCTCAACTCTTCCTTCAATCAATTGGGTTGTCATGTATGTCAGGCCATCACAGATAGACTCTTGAAACTTTAGAAGTAGAGTTTGTTCTTGTAGCCAAGATTGGCTCACTATGTCTGCTTCTTCACAACTTTCTCTTTGTTGGGATTCAATATCTTTCTCTATCTTAGATAGGACTGCAATTTGGAATTGAATAGCGTCAAGCTTAACCTAAATTTCTCTGATTTTTTATTGCTCTTCCATGCATTCAAACATTTGTTCCACAATTTTTAAATTAACTTTGTCCAGCATGTCCGTACATTCCATGAATGAGTTCACATTGCGAGTTTCTTATTTTGCATTCTCCACTTCATCACCCTGCCAACATCAGAGATAACAGAAGAATCATAATAGGGGTTCGGGGGAGGGGAGTAAGAGTTAGGACAACCATTCCAATGGCCAAATTGACCACCACATATATGACATATAGGACACTCGATATCCAAGTAGGGTCCATTAAAATAATTACAAAGCTACTTATATGGATACTCCTCACCCAACCATGATTTATCTCAATCAGCCATATCAATAAGAGTATCAAATTATTCAAAGGAAAAATAAAAATAAAAATTAGTTGTTCGAAAAAAAATTAACAATAAAAAAAGAAAAGAAAAAAAAACGAAAAAGTATAACCTAGAAGAATAGTTAATTTCTAAGTTCCCGGAAACGATGCCAAAAACTTTTTGCTCCCAATTGCACACGCAAGTTTACGTGGTCGCGCAAGTAATATAGTGGCTCTAAAAGAGTCGGATTATCGAACCCAAGGGACTTGTCATTAACTATTTTACAAAATTAAACTAGTCTAATTATTTATTCAAGAATGTCAAAAGAAATAAAAGAATGCAAGAATTAAATACTAAGATTAACTTACAGTGATTGGAACAATTCCAGGGTTGCAACATGCTTAAAGTTTCATGAATCGCATCTCATGTAATGAATTAACTAAGGTTATCGAAATACTGATTTACAGGGTTGATTTTATTATCATAATTTCTCGACCTCTAATTGTCTACTCCAACTAGCTGTCTAACTACATCGTTGAGCGGGGATAGGCAGTCCTAATTGGCGAGCATTTATATTTCATCCTGTTTCATAACAAGCTTGGTGTTCGTCCGGGCGTCACTCCTAAACACGAATCTAAACAAGTGATACGCAAGTTAGATCAAGCACTTTGCATTATTTGGTCTATCTACCTCTTTATCTATCGAGTCCAAGAATAGACAATAGATTTATTTCTATGGTGATAAGGCATGAAATACTAAAACAAGAACACAAAAGTAATTTAAGCTATAACCAATAATTAATTCAAAAACAATCGATGTCCAATAATAACCCGTAGTCGTAGCCCCAAAACAAGGGTTTTTAGCTACTAATGCCTAATAAAAGAAGAAGAAAGGAAAAAGACCCGAAACAGTATTGACAACTTTTCCTTCCACATTATCCTCTTCAAGTATCTGATATCCCCTTAATAATTCTTTCAATGGACTATTTATAGATATAAAAAAACCCTCAATAAAATAATTGAGTCCAAAACAAATTAGGAACCCAAAACACAAAAGATATAGAACTGTTGTAAGCGTGGGCAGTAGCCAACCGCCTCAATTTGCTCTTGGTCCTTCATGAGTTGCTACGTGTCAGCAGGTATGTTTACTTTATTCTTTACTTCTCTTTTGCAGTGTTTGATTATAAATATATATATAGATATATATATATAAATATAATATAATATTCAATTTAATCCATTAAGCTGTCTACTTGATTTTCTTCTATAATCTTCCATCTTTAATTTGTTTTAGCTCCAAACTTTTTCATCTTCATACCAATTTAATCCTAAAAATAAAATACATTATTAAGCACACTCCATAAAATTCATGCTCAAAAAGGACAAATATAAATAATAAATGTGAGACGAATAATGATAAGAAAATATACTTTTGGCGTCACATCAGAACACCCTAACAAGGGAGTCACAAAAGATTATGGACTATTTGGATTCCCATTTTGAATTGTTGTGCAAGATCATGTTTCACATTCAGCAAGATTCAACCAATTAAACTATCAAGGAAAATTCTAGGACTCCACATACATGCTTTCATGTAAGACCTCACCATACATTGAACTTTGAAATACACTCATTTATCAAATGTCGAAAAGATCAAAAGCGTACGTGTGATGTTCATTGCAAGGCTCACATCATAATGCAGCTAGTCAACAAAAAATTCAAAGATATCACTCAAAAGTGCAACCACATCGAGTTCATTCTGGCAACACCAACACTATACACCACGCTCATCATGAGTACTCTTCAAGACATCAATATTGAACACAGTCGATCCAAGCATTGCATGATTTTCAAAACTCATGGGGTTGCAAAATAAAACATGAGTGAATGAAATAAACAAAAGAGACACACTTTAACCAAAAGAACACTCTAATATCAGCAAAAATAAAGTAATAAAATCCTCTAAAACTCAAAATAACAAAATACCATCAAAAAGGGGAATACTGGCGAAGGCCCTCACTCCACCAAAAAGTTAACCGTAGTGTTCTCAATGCAATGTAAAAAAGGGTAATATTTGAATGAAGGCCCTCATTCCTGTGACAGGCTATGACTGTGGAGTGCTTGCGTCTAGAGTCACAGTTTGAGAGCCTTAAGAGGGGCATCGATGCCTGGTAACGGGATCACTGGAGGTGGTAGGGAACACTCATCTAGGGCATCAGTTCCCCTATCAATTCCTCAGAGGTTTGGTGGAATCTTAAGAGACTCCGTTAGGACCAACCTCGATAGTCTCTCGAAGAGATCAATCTAGGTCTTCTTGAAGAATGACCTCCTCGGTCTCCTATAGCTCAGTCAATGTGTCCGTGATCCCATGCTCTTCTCTCCTCAGATCTTTCTCGTTAGTCTCCATGGCAAACTCATCCTCGGCCTTCTCACTATCAGGATCCACAACATCAACACTTACAACAATCTCGGGCTACTCACGAGGAATAGGCATAATACTCGGCATCATGGGCATCAAGGCATGCGCATCTGATAGGGGAACATCACCTCATAGCATGGATATGTTCATAGGATAGAACTACACCACGATAGCTCATTGGGTAGCAAGCTAGTCCTTCATGGTGTCTAGTGCACCAGAGCTACCCTCGACCTTCTCATGGGCCTCTAATCTCGTTCTGAGTTCATCCCGCCTCACACTATGACTCTCAATCATGCCCTCGCACTTAGCGACTCTCTCAACCAATGGGTCTAAAGCCTTCTCAATAGCTCGGTCAGTGATCTTGGGCATGTTCATCTCAACCCAGGCAGCTTTAACATCTGCCAACCGGGAAAGGTGGCCCATCTAGTAGCAACAGTAGCAACAACAGGTACAGAGGTAGTAGGGGTAGTAGAACAAGAGGGTACAGTAGAAGGTGTAGAAATACATGCCTGGACAACATAAAGAGAAGGTGTGCTAGCCTTAACTACTAGTGTAGTTTGATAACCAATGGGTGTCGAGACTGGTTTTGACGGCCTCCTCCGAGCCGCATCATCCCTCAAATACTTGGCCTCAATCCTTCGAATGTCATTGATAGAGGCCAGTGTGACCCTCACATCTATCTTCATCCAAAAGGGAACTCCCATTCTCTCACAAAACTGCGTATTACACACCGAGAAAAGGAGAGAGGTCTGCTCTTGCCTGGCCCATCGCAACATATCTTCTACGATGATGGCATATACATTGATCTTCGCCTTCTCCATGATAGTGCACACTAGCATTGCCTTAGGATGTCGGAGTACTGATTCATTTTGTGACGGCATGATGTTGCTCCTAATAAACCCGAACCAGTACCATGCCGCAATGTTTATGTCCTTCTTTTATACCTTCACCCCTTGAGCCATCCAAGAGGGCTAAGACTTATCCGATATCATAGGGGCCAGCCACCCCTTTAGTGCATCCAGAGTTTTATGCATCCGGGTCTTGTATTCATCAGTGTGATTAGAAGGGGTGCACAGTACTGTGTTAATTTCTGTTGCATGACACTGAACCATTTTACCCCTTACTTCCACTTCATCAATAGTCTTTCAAATAGTGGCTTTTCTCTTTTTAGCAACGCCATAGCATAGGCGTCATAGAATTCACACACCCACTTCGACACATAAGGTAATTTTGCCTTAGTAAATTGCTCTATAACTTGTGAAATTTTGTCGCTGTCCATATAGCCAAGTAGTCACTCATGACTCCATCAGTTGAGAGTCGACGTTCCTCCAAGATAGTTGGTTCTGCTTATGCCTTGAGCCTATTTAAGGCCCTTGGAGCTATTATTGGGAAAACACGAAAAGCAGGATTAGTATCTTCAGGGAGTGACACCAACATGGAACGAGCATTACCTTTTTTAGTGGCAATATGTTTCCTCACACTTATACCTCCGCTAGTCGGGGTTTGAGGATAGTTTGTTGGGCACGAGGGGCCTCCAAAGGCTCATTAAAAACTATGTCCTTTTTTTTCTTTAGAGGAAGAGGAGGAGGATCTCTAACTCTCTCAGTGTAGATGTAACCATTTTCTTATACTTTGTTCACGCCATTACCTGCAATGCACACATTCAAACATAAGAGTTGTGAAGGTTAGTTGAATTCAAATGCAAAATGAATCAAATTTCAAAAACAATCCTGAGACTCGCCTATCGGGAAGGTGGATCACGTAGAAGGGCCGGCGAGCTCCAGTGAGCTCACCGAATTATACAGTAGCAATTTCTAAGGATTCAGGCAAAAAAAGCGGAGTCAATTCCAACTCAGGGATTCACTAGGTCAGTTTCGGTAGGCTAAGACAAGCTTGCCGAAAATAACAGTGCAAAGTAGAAAGGACACATGAATCAATGGTGATATCTACTGAAACTTGGTGATTCACCAAATGGGTTTCTATGGACTAAGACAAGCCCACTGAATGGGACAGTACCAAAGGTCATATACATGCTAAAAAAGTGAACTGGGGCTTACTCGGTTATTCACCTAAACTTCTTGGTGAGCTAAGACAAGTTCGCCAAACATGAAGTGTTCAACCAAGTGCATAATTTTCACAACTAACCCAACATATTTAATAAATATGAGTCTTCCCCATTATTACAATCGACCAATATGCTTATCTACCCATGAGTACTCAGATGTCCCCCAGATAAGTCTAAGTATTGCACTAATTGACGATTTGCCCTTAAGAAAGTAGTCACCCTGTCTATCAATGGGCAAAATCATGCAATTAGGTCAACACTGGGCTAATCAAAATTTACACAAATCAAATTGGACTCAGACCCAACACGATTATTTGGTCAATTTCAAATATCAAGCAACATAAACAAGATTTCACTTTACAGGTACACATATTCGACTAACTCATGGATGCAGTTTAAATAGAACAACACAGTGCTACCCAACAAAATCTAGGAGAGAATAACAAGTAGTGGCTTCAAGCCTGTACTCAACATGGAATTTAAAGCTTAAAAATATCAATAAGATTTGAAAACAAACGTCAATAGGACAAAAACTCAAGAAATTCAAAGAAATGGGGTTGGGTTGAAAGGAATTCAAAGCAAATGCACTCCTCTAACTTTGAAAGCGCAAACTAAGGACTCCCAATCACTAAAAAGAAGTAAAGTAAGAGAAAGGAGAGAAGAAGACTTCAAGATATCAAAGGGTTTGATTTTTGAATTTAAAAAGACCCTTGCTCTTTTTTGTCATGGCCCAAAGTACCCCGTTGCCGTGACATGCCGTATAAGAACCCTAAAGGCCTCATACAAGCCACTTAGCATACATAGACATGATAATAGAAATCAAGAGGACAAAAATCAAGTTCAAACCATAAGAGTTTGATAAAAGTAGCAGAAGTCTACATAAAGTGTCTCAAAGCCAATCTAACATAAGAATGAGAAACAACATTTGGGACATAACCCATTACAATGTAAAAATAACGGATCATAAAAGTAAGAACAACAAGTCTATGCCCTCGAATGGATGAGGACTCACCAAGTCTTCAATAATCCTTCTACTAAACTCTAGCCACGAATAGATGGAGAATCTCCAAGCCCTACATTAACAATTCAATGTAGGCAAGAGTATGCGTTAGTACAATCAAGTACCAAGTATGATAGCAATGCTTAAAATCATTTAAAACATGCTAAATCGGGACATTTTCATGGCATGCAATGACCAAGCTAAAACATGATAAAGATTAGAAACATAAGTCACAAACCATGGTCAAAGCAAGCTAAACATCGTTACTTTACTTGAGGAAAGCCTTTAAAGTCACTTTAGTTCAGTATTGTGGAGAGTAGCCTTAACCAACATGTAAGACCATGTGAGCTAACAACATGGAATCCGGTGTCTAACTCCACACTGATAGGTCCATCCTACTTGCCAAGGTAGGACCCTTTACAAAACATATAGCTTACGTGGATCCACTAGCTCGTGTCAATCATAGACTATCATCCTCTGGTGGCACATAGTTTATGGGACATAGGAAATCGCCACTTTTCAACTCGATGCTAACCATAGTTCCAACGGATTAGACATTGTTCAATTATCAAAAGTAGACATGGGTAATCGGCTCTTGCCTACATTAGGGAGCATGGGTGATCGCCTCTTGTCCCTTCATTAGAATAGCTCCTTAATCATCGATTCAAATTTAGTTCAGCAAGCCTTTCAACAAGTTATGAATCATTACATGTGAGAAAACCTTTCACATTCATGGGTTGGGTAATATATGAGAATTTCTATCACAACTCAACAACATCAACATATCATAAACATTGATGCTTCAATCTCAAAGCACCCTTAATTAATCATTAGCTTCATAAGACACATGCATGATTTCATAAACTTCATCTTTACATAGTTCATCATGCTCATAACCTACAAATCATAGAGTTCACATGGGTTTATGAGAATTCCTCTTAAATCATGCAATTCAATGCAAACTTATGCTTAGAAAATCATAAACAAGGCAATTTGACCATAATTGAGGGAACCCACTGTCACGCCCCAAACTCAAGGGGTGTAACTGTAACCTAATGCCAAAACTTAGGCCTCAGCCGACCTTGCTAAACCATTTGCTAATAGTGCATAGTAGTAACACATAGTTAAGAAAATAAACGAGTGTATGTCGGATTAAAAATAAGCCCTCGGCCGGGAAGGCCCCTGCCAACAATTATATGAAGGAAACCACAACTCCCAACAGTTTACATAAATAAGTAGCTAGCTAGAAGATAAATTCTATTTAGGCCGTCGAGGCCACCATGATATCTAGAAAAATGTAAACACTACATGTCAAGCTAATACACCAAAAAAACCCATCAACTTTATCCAACAAACAAGCAAGGAAACCTGACCGATAACGTTGCTATACGACCCAACACACTAGTCTGTAAGCCTCTAAGAGTTGTAAAACATGATCGGGATAGGGCCCCGATCTACCCAAAAACTATATACAACAAAATCCAATAAACCTTATTAACTCTGGCAGCTCCGGAGGAAAGGAGCTAGCCAACCTACATGAATTCAACTGTGCTGCTGTGGAGTTTTATCGAGTCTTGTGTCGGGACCTGCAGGCATGAATGCAGCACCCCCAGGCAATGGGACGTCAGTACAAAATAATATACCAAGTACGAAAGGCGATAGACTAAATGAGAAAGTATCATTTTATACCAAAAGCAATCTTGTAAGGAAATAAAAAAAATAAGATAAGCATGCTAACCCGCTACTGAATCTAAACATACAAAAAATAATCAAACAACAACCTAACCAAGCCTACATAAGCTCAACAGGTACAAACAAGAAACAAGACCACCTACCTAGGCCCCTCATAAGCCCAGAAGGTGCCAAATCAATCTTCATACCCTTATCGGTAGCCCCTTGTCTTTGTATAAAGTCACATAGCCCTCATAGGCAATGATATATCTTCGTAGGCAGTGCATAGCCCTCTTAGGATACAACATAGCCCTGTAGGCAGCACATAGCTTTCTTTGGCATCAATATAGCCCCATAGGCAACACATAGCCCTCTTCGGCATCAATATAGCCCCGTAGGTAACATATAGCCCTCTTTGGCGTCAATATAGCCCCATAGGCAACACTTAGCCCTCTTTTGCATCAATATAGCCCCTTAGGCAACACATAGCCCTCTTTGGCATCAATATAGCTCCGGAGGTAGTTCATAGCGCTGCAGCTAACCACAATAGCCCCAAGGGCAATAACCAACAATTCAATAGGCTAAAGGCGAGCAATTTAGATATAAACAATGTATACTAGTAGTCTTTGAATCATTCCCAACATAGATCTGTTCTTAACAAATTAGGAGTCCCAATAATGAAGGTTTATGACCGCTAAATACGCCAACCACTCACAATTATGTCTACAAGTTCACCAATGATAACAACCCTGTTATATAACACCTAAGCTTTAAGGAAACATGACGAACGAAGGGAATATCCTTAACATAGCTTTTTCATTCTATTTTACGCTGAATAATACCTCTGCCCGCACCACCACAACACTAAAAAAATGAAGGGTAAACTCAATCAATAATTAAGGACAAGAATTACTACGACAATTCGACAGTCGATACAGATTCCTGTTGTGAATTACTATCCGAGACCTAATGTATACATAAACCAAAAAAAGATCGTTCTTACCTTTCTTTACATGTCCAAAACGCCTGAAAAAAATGCAAACCATTGAAAAAACACTGCTGCCATAACCTCCACCGCACAATTCACTATGAAAACTATACCAAAACGACGAGCTCGCGACGTAGGACAATTTTCGTTAAAGAAGTAAGAAGAGATCATGAACATACAAGGATGATTTGAGGAGCAATTATATGATTTTTCTGGGTTTCTTACGAGTTGAAATGAAAAAAAGGAAGAAGATGCTATTTTACAAAGTTCCACCGACCTAGGGGACCAACTAGCGACCTCTGTTACGCAGTCGGTACAAAAAGGTTAATTTCTCTCTATTCTGATGTCTTATGAACAAATGGTTTGATGAGATAGAAACTAGACTCATAGACCTTCAATTTGATATGTTGTGGGCCCTCTAACTCATTTTAAATTGGTAGAAAACCTCCGCGACATTTGCACTAAATTTCAGAGAAACTTTAGAAAAGGAACTTACGATAACTTTCGCCAACTTTTATTACAAAACTCGCTTAACTTCAAAAATTAAGATACGACCCTTGAGAGCATCAAATATGACACCACATTATTACCAAAAATTTAATCACTCTTCATCTTGCCACGAAGATACGAGTTAAGTTAGAGGTCCGAAAAGTCGGGGTGGTACATCCTTCCCCTCTTAGAAACATTCGTCCTCGAATGAAAATATCAAAGTCACACGGTTAAGTCCTTAGTAGTTGCCAAAATTTTTGCAAACTATCCTCTATAGCTTTCAATATCTAGGAACCTGAAATGCAGAAATTCCAACCTAAGCGCCTTACAGGACGATAAAAATAGCTAAGCACCATAGCTCCGCAATTATAGTACGAGCAAAATACAACAACAACAATAATATTGATAATAAACAATAATAAAAAAACCAAATAGTAACCAACCTTACTGTGCTAATTTAAACTGATATTGTAACCACCATGGGATCTAAAACAACTGAGAATATCTGGATCTCATGCCATCCTCGGCATCCCACGTCACCTTTTCCCTAATCTTGTTTCTACACAATACTTTAACAGAAGCCACATCCTTGGTTCTCAACCTTCGGACCTGTCGATCTAACATTTCAACTGGAGTTTCCTCATAGGACAACTTCTTTGTGATTTGAAAATCCTCAATTGGGACAACCCGAGAAGGGTCTCCTATGAGGTTTTGTAGAATCGATACATGGAAGACCGGATGAATAGATTCTAGCCCCGAAGGCAACTCTAACTCATAAGCCACTCGTCCTACCCTCCTAAGGATCCGGTATGGCCCAATGAATCTTGAACTAAGCTTGCCCTTCTTGCCAAATCTCATAACGCCCTTCATAGGTGAAACTTTTAAGAATACCCAGTCATCGACTGAAAACTCTAAATCTCTTCGCCGTACATCTGAGTATGACTTTTGGAGACTTTGAGCAGTCAATAATCATTCTCGAATGAGCTTAACCCGCTCTATTGTCTGTTATACCAGGTCGGGTCCAACCAACCCTGACTCACCTACCTCAAACTAGCCAATAGGGGATCTGCATTTCCGATCGTACAAAGCCTCATAAGGTGCAATCTTCAGGCTAGAACGATAACTATTGTCATATGCAAACTCAATAAGAGGTAAGTGGTCATCCCAACTTTCCTTGAAGTCAAGCACGCACACCCGTAGCATGTCTTCAAGTGTTAAAATTGTTTGCTCAGCTTGGCCATTTGCCTGAGGATGAAAGGTTGTACTGAGATTGACTTGTGTCCCTAGTCCTTTGTGGAAGGACTTCTTGAATTTAGGGGTAAATTGTGCCCCTCTATCCAAGATAATAGATACTGGGATGCGGTACAACCTAACAATCTCTCGGATGTAAAGCCCTGCATAGTCTTCAGTTGTGAAAGTAGTCTTGACCGATAAGAAGTAGGCTGATTTTGTTAGGCTATCAACAGTAACCCAAATAGAGTCAAACTTACGCCGCGATTGAGGTAATCCAGTAATAAAATCCATATTAATTGCCTCAAACTTTTATAAAGGAATGGCTATCTCCTAGACCAGCCCAACAGGCTTCTGGTGCTCAACCTTCACCTGTTAGAAATTAGGACAGTGTGCCACAAACTCAGCAACGTCCTTTTTCATCCCGTGCCACAAATAGATCTCTTTAATATCATGGTACATCTTCGTCGATCCTGGGTGAATAGAATACCGGGAATGATGTGCCTGTGCCATAATCTATTGTCGAAGCCTTACCACATTTGGAACACACAATCAGCCTCTATATCTGAGGACTCTATTTCCCGCTATATCCAAGGCTAAAGACTCTTTATCATGAGCCTTGCCTCTGAGCTGCTCTAAGTAGGGATCCTCCTGCTGTTGTGCCTTCACTTCCTTGATTAAAGATGATATGATTGTGTTTTGAACTCTGACCCCACTATCACTTGCCTCTTCTAATCTGATTCCCAAGATGGCTAATTGATGAAGTTATCGAGCTAACTCATGCCTCCCAACACCTAAATATGATAAGCTTCCCATTGATTTACGACTGAGGGCATCAGCTATCACATTTGCCTTCCCTGGAAGATATAAAATATCTACATCGTAGTCTTTCAGTAACTCAAGCCATCGATGTTGTGGTAGATTCAATTCCTTCTGTCTAAAGATATACTGAAGGCTCTTATGATCAGTGAAGATGTTAACATGAACGCCATATAGATATTGTCTCAAGATCTTCAATGCATGTACAACTGCAACCAACTCTAAATCATGAGTTGGGTAGTTCTTCTCAAGATTCCTCAACTGCCTTGAAGCATATACGATCCCTTTGCTATGTTGCACCAGAACACATCCTAAACAAACACTCAAAGCATCGCAGTACACTGTATAGCCCTTTGAACCTCTGGCAAGGCTAGGACTAGTGTTGATGTCAACATGTCCTTTAGTTCCTGGAAACTATGCTCGTAAGCCTCATTCCACTGAAACTTAACTGCTTTTTGAGTCAGCTTTGTTAGTGCTGCTGAATGTGAATAAAACTCCTCTACAAACCATATATAGTATCTAGCTAAACCTAAGACACTACAGACCTTTGTTGGAGTTGTGGGTCTAGGCCAAGTCTTCACGGCCTCAATCTTCTGTATATCAACCAAAATGCGGCATCTAATACAATATGGCCTAAGAAAGCCATAGAGCCCAAGCAAAAATCACACTTAGAGAACTTTGCATAAAGTTCCTGCTCTCAAAGAACCTGAGGACTGCTCGCAAATGATCTGCATGCTCAGCTTTTGAACGTGAATACACAAAAATATCATCAATAAATACAATAAGAAACAGATCTAGATAAGGCCTGAATATTCTATTCATCAAGTCCATAAATACTGTTGGGGCATTAGTCAATCCAAAAGACATTAACAAAAACTCAAAATTTCCATATCTAGTTCTAAGAGTTGTCTTCGGAATCACTTTCTCCCGAACTTGTACCTGATTATACCCTGATCTAAAATCAACCTTTGAGAAGTACTAGCACCTTGTAGCTGATCAAATAAGTCATCAATCCTCGGAAGGTGATACTTATTCCTTATAGTCACCTTGTTCAGCTATCGATAATAGCTATACATCCTTAGTGAGCCATCTTTATTTCTCATAATAATACTGGTGTACTCCATGGGAAAGCACTAGGCCTTATAAAGCCTTTATCCAGCAAATCTTTCAGCTGATCATTCAACTCTTTTGGCTGAACAGGAGCCATTCTATAAGGAGGGATAGATATAGGTTGTGTACTTGGTAGCATATCGATAGCAAAATCAATTTCCCGTTCTGGCGGGATGCTAGGAATATCATCTGGAAATACATCGAGAAACTCATTCACCACTGGAATAGATTGGAGAATTGGTGATTCTACATCTATATCCCGAACTCGAACAAGATGATAAATGCAACCCTTAGTAATCATCTTCTTTGCCTTAAGATAGGAAATAAACTTACCTTTCGCCACTGCTGTATTACGTATCCATTCTCGCATTGCCTCAGCTGGAAAATGAAATCTAATAATCTTTGTCTAGCACTCAACATTAGCATAAAATGACGCTAGCCAGTCCATACCCATAATGACGTCAAAATCGATCATATCTAACTCTACCAGGTCTACAGAGGTTTGACGGTTGATAATTTCTACTGGACAACCTTAGTAGACTCTATTGCAAATAATAGACTCATCAACTGGTGTAGACACAATGAAGGGTCAATGTCATAACTCTGCTTCTATACACAATTTCCCCGCAATTAATGGAGTAACATAGGACAGGGTAGAACGTGGATCTATCAAAGCATAAACATAAGGAGAACAAACAATCAATGTACCTGTCATAACATCGGGTGATGACTTTGAGTCCTGTTGGTCAGCTAGTGCATATGCACGGTTCTGGCCAGTACCAGAACTAGATGCTCCTCCTCTACCTCTACCTCTACCTGCTGAAGTCTGAGGTACACGCCCTGTAGAATGTGCTAATGAGGAAGAACCTACTGCTGACCCAGTCGATGGACCCATACGACCCTGACCTATGGTCGGGCAGTTCCTCCATATATGCCCCTCCTGCCCAAAAGAATAACAACCTGTGGGACCCTGCCTACATCTCCTGAAATGCATCCTACCGCATGTAGCACAATGCGGCGAGGCTGTCCTAGCCTGGCCTATACTCCTCTGTTGCTGAGATCCTGATGCTCGTGAACCCTCACCTGGACCTGACTGTCCGCAAGGATCAAGTCTACTACATTTGAAATGTTTTAGTGGAGGTCTGAGTGGCATACTAGGATATCGAGGTCTGGGACCACCGTGAAACTCTCCCTGTGAACTAGCGGGCCTAGCCATCATCTTCTGCTCTCTTTTATCCCTCTCCCTCATATATTGCTGATGCTGTCATCCTTCTATGTTTTGTCCAAAGGCCTGAATTCGAGAGATATCCATATTATCATTTAGAACAGTGGTAGTACAAGTATCCATGTATTCTGAATTAAGCCCTTCTACAAATCTTCGCCCCTTTCATGCATCATATCAAAAAATGCTGGTGCGTACGTAGCCAATGAATCAAATCTCAGCCCATACTCTCAGACACTCATGCTGCCCTGTCGAAGGTTAAGGAATTGATCTACTCGGGCATCCCGAATCTCTAGAGGAAGATAATGATCTATGAAAGCTTTGCTAAAGCTATTCCAAGAGGCTAGAGGTGCATCATTCCCCCTGGTTCTCTCCCAACTCTTGTACCAGAATACTGCAACATCACGCAATAAAAAGGCTGCTAACTCAACAGATTCAGTCGCTGAGGCATGCATAAATCTGAAGATCCGGTGAAGCTGATCGACTAAATTCTAAGGGTCCTCCCTACGATCTGTCCCTGTAAACTCTGAAGGACTCAAGGCTAGAAACTCACGAACTCTTAAAGTTCCAGGTCCTTTGGAAGGTCCAACAACTCCTGGCGCTGTGAGGCTAATAACCGTGCTAACATACACAATGAGTTCTTGAAGTAATGATGAGATGGAATAGGAGAAGCTGGAGGTGGTACTTCTAGTAGTGTCGGGGGTCTGGTACCCCTCAAAGGCTCTTGAGTTGGTGGAGAAGATATAGGGGGCTGAGAAGATGTCTCCCCCTCGGTCTCATGATGAGCTGTCTCCGGTGTTACCGTGCCAGTACCCTCACCAACAATTGTAACTAGCCCCTGGCTAGCTTAGGAATGTCTGGTATCATCCATCTCTCTCTGTATATAAAAATCAAATATGAGCCCCAAAGCAAATCCTTAAGATACAGCTCTATAGCACGAGTTGAGCAAAAGAAGGGTAACCAATCGAACATGCCATTTAACTTCCTACATATAGAATGTGGTGAACAACACATTTATAAACAAGACTCTACTAGACACGGCTTGCAAAATCCCTAGGATACGACGTTGCTCCGATACCATGTTTGTCATGCCCCAAACTCAATGGGTGTTACTGCCACCTAATGAAAAAACTTAGGCCTGAGCCGACCCTACTGAACCATTTTCTAATAATGCATAGTAGTCACACATAGTTAAGAAAATAAAAGAGTGTATGTCGGATAAAAAATAAGCTCTCGCTCGGCAAGGCCCCTGCCAACAATTATATGAAGGAAACCACAACTTCAAACAGTTTACATAAAAAAGTAGCCAACAAGCAGATAAGCTCTATTTGGGCTGTCAAGGCCAACATGATATCTAGAAAGCTGTAAACACTACATGTCAAGCCAATGCACAAAAATAACCATCAACTTTCGCCAACCAACAAGCAAGGGAAACCTGGCCGATAACGTTGCTATACGACCCAACACACTAGTCTGCAAGCCTCTAAGAGTAGTAAAACATGATCGGGAAAGGGCCTCGACCTACCAAAAAACTATATACAACAAAATCCAACAAACCTTATTAAGTCTAGCAGCTCCGGTAGAAAGGAGCTAGCCAACCTACAGGAACTCAACCGTGCTGCTCTAGAAGGTCTATCGAGTCTTCTGTCGGGACCTGCATGCATGAATGTAGCGCCCCCAGGCAATGGGGCGTCAGTACAAAATAATGTACCAAGTATGAAAGGTGATAGACTAAATGAGAAAGTATCATATTATACCAAAAGCAATCTGGTAAGGAAATAAAAAAAAAAGATAAGCATGCCAACCCGCTACTTGATCTAAACATACAAAAATAATCAAACAACAACCTAACCAAGCCCCCATAAGCTCAACAGGTACAAACAACAAACAAGACCACCTACCTAGGCCCCCATAAGCCCATAAGGTGCCAAATCAATTTACATACCCCTATCGGTAGACCCTTGTCTGTGAAGGAAGTCACATAGCCCTCATAGGTGATGATATAGTCCCGTAGGCAGCGCATAGCCCTCTTAGGATACAACATAGCCCTGTAGGCAGCACATAGCCTTCTTTGGCATCAATATAGCCCCATAGGAAACACATAGCCCTCTCTGGCATCAATATAGCCCCGTAGGCAACACATAACCCTCTTGGGCATCAATATAGCCCAGTAGGCAACACTTAGCCCTCTTTGGCATCAGTATAGCCCCTTAGGTAACACATAGCCCTGTTTGTCATCAATATAGCTCCTGAGGTAGTTCATAGCACAGTAGCTAACCATAATAGCCCCATGGGCAATAACCAACAATTCAATAGGCTAAAGGCGAGCAATTTAGCTATAAACAATCTATACTAGTAGTCTCTGAGTCGTTCCCCACATAGGTTTGTTTTTAACAAATTAGGAGTTCCAATTGTGAAGGTTTATGACTGCTAAATCCGCCAACCACTAACAATTATGTCTACAAGTTCACCAACAATAACAACCCTATTATATCGCTCCTAAGATTTATGGAAACATGCCGAACGAAGGGAATAGCCATAACATACCTTTTTCGTTATATTTTACGCTGAATAATACCTCTGCCCGCACCACCACAACACTAAAAAATGAAGGGTAAACTCAATTAATAATTAAGGACAAGAATTAGTACGCTGATTCGACAATAGATACGGATTCCTATTGTACATTACTATCCGAGACCTAATGTATCCATAAACGAATAAAAGATGGTTCTTACCTATCTTTATAGGTTTTTTCAGGTCCAAAAAACCTGAAAAAAATGCAAACCATTGAAAAACCTCTGCTGCCACAACCTCCAAGGAGCTACATCGCATAATTCACAATGAAAACTATACCAAAATGACGAGCTCGTGACGTAGGGAAATTTTTGTTAAAGAACCCAGAAGAGATCATGAACATACAAGGATGATTTGAGGAGAAATTCTATGATTTTTCTGTGTTTCTTACGAGTTGAAATGAAAAAAAGGGAGAAGATGCTATTTTATAAAGTTCCACCGACCTAGGGGACACACTAGCCACCTCTGCTGCGCAGTCGGTAAAAATAAGTTAATATCTCTTTATTCAATTTGATATGTTGTGGGCCCTCTAACTTGTTTTATGTTGGGAGAAAACCTCTGCGACATTTGCTCTAAATTTCAGAGAAACCTTTGAAAAGGAACTTGCGATAACTTTTGCCAACTTTTATTAGAAAACTCGCTTAACTTCAAAAATTAAGATACGACCCTTGAGATCATAAAATAGGACACCATATTAATACCAAAATCTTAATTACTCTTCATCTTGCCACAAAGATACGAGTTAAGTTAGAGTTCCGAAAAGTCGGGGTGTTACACTCACATAATAGAGGAAAATCATATTTTTTTATTGAACATGCCTACTTTCATAAAATCATCCTTAGGTAATTCATAATCTCATCATGAAAACTCTTAGCTTAGAAATCATAATTCATACATAGGTTCATATAGACTTCATGAAATTCATGTCTTCACAACTCAACCCATCAATACATTCATAATTTCGAAAATTGAGGAAAGGCATGGGTTCATGGGGATTCATCTAAATTCATGAAATTCAACTCAATTTATACTTCAATTTTAATAAAACAATCAATTGAAGCAACATTACAAAGAACCCACAACATAGAAGAAAACCCTTAATCAATTGGGAATTTCTTGTCACGACCCAAGGTACCCCCTAGATGTGACATGGCGTAAAAGACCCTGAGAGGCCTCATACAAGCCACTTAGCATACATACATACAAGATAATAGAGATTTATGGTTCGAAAGATAATTTCATATCAAAGCTTTTTAAAAGAAATGGCGGAAGTCTACATCTCATGTCTCAAAGCCAATCTATCATAAAGAGGTAAAGTTTGGGACGTAGCCCAATACAATCCGAAATGAAAAAAACAATATGAAAATAGGAACATCTAGGCTATGTCCTTTGATGGATGAGGGCTCACAGTGTCTTTTATCAATCTTCTACTATAAAGCTTTAGCCATGAGTGGAGGGTGAATCGCCAAGTCTTACACCAATGAAGTTAATGTAGGCAAAAGTATGCGTTAGTACAATCAAGTACCAAGTATGATAGCAATGCACATAAACATAAAAAACATGCTAGAATGAGACATAATCATGACATGCAATGGCCAAGCTAAAACATGAAAAAAACATAAGAAGCATGAAACAAAGACCATGGCCAAGGCAAGCTAACTCATCTTTCTTTACTTGAGGAATTTCATAAAATACTTTAGTCCATTCATTGTGGTAAATAGCCTTAACCAACATGTAAGACCATGTGAGCTATCAACATGGAATCCTGAGTCTAACCCCACACCGATAGGGCCATCCTACTTGCCAAGGTAGGACCCTCATCTTAACATATAGCTTACGTGGATCCACTAGCTAGTGTCTATCATAGACCATAATCCAGTGGAGGCACATAGGTAAGGGATGAGGAAATTACTACTAGAAACCCGGCCTCTACTCACGGGAGAGCTTCCATCTCAAAATCCTCTCGGTGCTAAACATAAATCCCACAGAATAGTCATCATTCTTATTTATCTAATTATCCATGGAAAGGTACAACTAGGGTTACCAATCAAAGCTAAAATCGTGTTTCATATTCCATGGACAAGTCCAAGCTTACGTCATTTAGAATAACTCCTTAAACTCTTGATTCAACGTTAGTTGATAAAACCTTTCAACAAGTTATGAATCCATATTATGTGAGGAAACCTTTCACATTCATAGGTTGAGCATTACATGAGAAACCCTTTCAAAACACAACACCAACTTATCATAAACTTCATAAAGCATGCGTGATTTTATAAGCTTCATCTTTACGTAGTTCATCATGCTCCTAACTCATAAATCATGGGTTCATAAGACTTCACCTCAACCATGCAACTCAATGCAAGCTAACACTTAGAAAATCATCGACAAGGCAAATTAGTCATGCTTGAAGGAACCCACATAATAGAGGAAAAATCACGCTTTTGACTTGAATATACCTAATTTCATAAATTCATCCTCAATTCAATTTATAATTCATACATAGATTCATAGATATTACATAAAATTACTCAATTCATAGCTCAACCCAACAATCAAAGCGTAGATTAGGAAATTGGGGGAAAATAGCATGGGTTCATGGGGGTTCATGCAATCTTTACATCAAATCATGTAATTCACGCTAATTCATGCACTAAATTACTTTATCATGCTAGATCGTACATTAGGAATCATAAAATCAACAATTGAAATAATAATTGAAGAACCTATAAGAATTGATCAAAATTCCTAACGCAATTTGGGAAATTGAACCTTGAAAATCTTAAAGAAAGTTGAGGACCCATTGGAGGATAGGGCTCCAATGGTGAATACTATCATACCTTAACAAAGCCCACAAGAAATTGAGGAAAATTGATGGCCTTTAATGGAGGAACTTAGTCTTCTTCTTCCTTGAAGCTTGAGAGGATTTCCTTATAGAGAGAAATATTTGAGAGGGGAAAATCTTGTAAAAATGAATTAGAGAGGGTGGATTTTAGGATTGGAAAGCTTTATATAGTGTTAGGAGGGGTAAAACTGACTTAGTTAAGTAATTGGGCCATTAGGTGAAAAGACCAAACGAGCCCTTATTAAATTCAGCCCGCGACGTTGACCAACGGCTCGTAGGTCTACCAACGGCCCGTTGGTGGCCAACTTAGGTCACCCCTATTGGCCTCCAAAAATCAATAAAATTAACCCTCAAAACAGTGGCATCGACAACCACTTTGCTCTTATGACCTACGGCTCGTAGGTGACCCACCGTAGGTCACCACCCAAGTTTCCAAAAATTTAAATTTTTCACTCTTTTCCAATACGGGGTGTTACAATATCTCCCCCTTTGGAAAATTCATCCTCGAATGGAGATAAAGCTATCAAGAGAAGGGTGAAAGACACGGACTAACAAACCAACCTAAACATGCAATCACATAGTTCACATATCCGAGGTGGAAACATCAACTCCAAGCTAAAGCATGCTCAACGTATCATTTCATGAGGACTTTATGCAACTCATACTCAATGCACATAATCCTATAGCTAAAACAATCAAGTTAGCTCAATTTCTCAAGATTAGACTATTCATGAACATGCATAATCAAAGAAATCATGGGAATCAACTATAACACATGAAATCAAGGAATGAACCATGAGGAACTAGGTACCTCAAGCTAGAGGAGGATCGGAAGAGAAAATATGAGGATATCGGGACATCATATCAGCCTCGACCTCCCAAGTAGGACCTTCAACTAATTGATTCCTCCATAAAACTTTTACGGAAGCAATTTCTTTATTCCTTAACTTCCGGATTTGCCGGTCTAGAATCTAAACCGGAACTTCTTCATAAGAAAGGCTATCCTTTATGTCAAGGCTCTCCAATGGACCTATAGATGTCGGGTCACCGACACACTTCTTCAATAATGAGACACGAAAAACTGGGTGTACCGATGCCAAATCATTAGGCAAGTCAAGTTCATAGGCAACCTTATCAACACGTCTCAAAATTTGATATGGGCCCACACAAGGGGACTAAGCTTCCCTTTCTTCCCAAATCTCATTAAACCCTTCATGGGTGAAATTTTCAAGTTGACCCAATCATCAATATCAAATTCTAACTCTCTTCTTCTAACATCGGCATAGGACTTTTGTCGACTTTGAGCCATTTTCAACCTCTCCCTGATAAGTCTAACTTTCTCCATAGCCTCATGTACTAACTCTGGGCCTATCAAAGCGACTTCCCCAACTTAAAACCAACCTATAGGAGATCTACACCTCCTACCATAAAGAGCCTCAAATGGAGCCATACCAATACTAGAATGGTAGCTATTATTATATGCAAATTCAATCAAAGACAAATGATCATCCCAAGTACCCTTGAAGTCAATTATACATGCTCTCAATATATCTTCCAAGGTTGGAATATTACGCTCTGCTTTCCCATCGCTTTGGGGATGAAAGGCCGTACTAAGCTTGACACGAGTACCAAGACCTTTTTGGAACAACTTTAGAAATTGAGAAGTGAATTGCGCACCACGATCAGAGATAATTGATAAAGGCACTCCATGCAGCCTAACCATTTCCCTCAAGTACAACTTAGCATTATCCTCCGCCGAATACGAAGCCTTGACGGGACTGAAATGGGCTGACTTTGTCATGCGATCTGCAACAACCCAACTCGAATCATATTGTGGCTTAGTGCGAGGTAAACCTACAATAAATCCATAGTCACATCTTCACACTTCCAAGTAGGAATACTAATATCTTGGATCAAACCTCCCGGCCTTTGATGCTCAAGTTTCAATTGTTGGCAATTAGGGCACTTAGACACAAATTCCACAATGTCCTTCTTCATCCCATTCAACCAATAAATCTCTCACAAATCACGGTACATTTTGGTAGCTCCCGGGTGAATGGAATATTGAGAACTATGGGCTTTCGAGAAGATTTGTTCTCTTAAGTCATCTACATTGGGAACACACAAATGACCTTGATAGTGAAGTACACCATCACCCCCTTGGGAGAAAGCCTTAACGGACTTCTTTAGAACCGCTTCCTTTAATTCAACTAAGATGGGATCAAGATCTTGTTTATCCTTTTCATCATGCACAAAAGAGGATTTACGAAGATTTAAATCTTTTAGCAACTCAAGCCGCCTTCTTTGGCGAAGATTTAAATCTTTCTTTTTAAACACATATGGCAAACTCTTATGATTGGTAAAGACATCTACATGTACCCCATTCAAATAATGCCGCCATATTTTCAAAGCAAACACAACCGCCGCTACTTCCAAATCACGAGTAGGATAGTTTTTTTCATGCACCTTCAGTTGCCTAGAAGCATAAGCAATAACTTTCCCATTTTCGCATTAGAACACATTCCAATCTAATTCTCGAGGTATCACAATAAACCACAAATCCATCGGATCCTTCCGGTAGAGTCAATATTAGAGCCGAAGTAAGTCTATCTTTCAATTATTAGAAACTCTTCTCACATGCCTCAGACAATACTAATTTAACCTCCTTTTGAGTCAAAGACGTGAATGGAGAAGCAATCGAAGAAAACCCTTCAACAAACCTCCTATAATAACCGGCTAAGCCCAAGAAACTACGGATATCTGAAGGTGATAGAGGTCTAGGCCAATTCTTAACCGCTTTCATTTTCTTAGGACCTACCGCAATACCTTTATCGGAAACAATGTGACCAAGAAAAGCCACGAATCTTAACCAAAACTCACATTTACTAAACTTCTCAAGGAGTAGTTGGTCCTTGAGGTCTTGCAATACAATCCTCAAATGATTAGCATGCTCATCCTCATTCCTCGAGTAGATCAAGATGTCATCAATAAACACAATCAAAAACATGTCACGGTATTGCTTAAACACCATATTCATCAAGTCCATAAATGCGGCTGGAGCATTTGGCAACCCAAACGACAATACCAAGAATTCATAGTGACCATACCTAGTCCGGAAAGCCATTTTCGGAAAATCATCTTCTTTTACCCCTAATTGGTGATAACCCGAATGAAGGTCAATCTTATAGAAATAACTAGGTACTTGGAGTTGATCAAACAAGTCATCTATCCTTGGTAGAGGATACTTATTCTTAATGGTAACCTTGTTCAATTGGCGGTAATCAATGCACATACGGAGTGTACCATCATTCTTCCTCACAAACAAGACCGGAGCACCTCATGGAGAAACACTTGGTTGGATGAAACCCTTATCCAACAAGTCTTTTAATTGATCCTTTAGTTCTTTAAGTTCCGCCGGGGCCATTCTATAAGGAGGAATAGAAATAGGTTGTGTATCCGGGAGAAGGTCAATACCGAAGTCTATTTCTCTTTCGGGAGGAATACAGAGTAAATCATCGAGAAACACTTCCAAAAACTCATTAATAACGTGGACCAACTCAAGAGTAGGGTTTTCGGAATCTATATCCCTCACCCTAACAAGATGGTAAATACAACCCTTAGAGACCATCTTTCTAGCTTTTAGATAAGAAACAAATTGACCTCTAACCATAGAATTTCCCCCCTTCCACTCTAGGACAGGCTAATTCGGGAATTGAAATTTGACCACATGGGTCCTACAATCCATAGAAGCATAGCAAGAATGCAACCAATCCATCCCAAGAATGACATCAAAATCTAACATACAAAGCTCTACTAGATCAACATGAGTGACTCTATGTGATAAGGAAACGAGGCAATTTCTATAGACCCTCTTAGTGACTATGGATTCACTAATAGGAGTAGAGACATGAAAAGGTTCGATCAACACATCCGGGACTATATAAAACCTCATAGCCACATATGGAATCACGAAAGACAAGGTAGCACCGGGATCAAGCAAAGCATAAACATCAAAATGGAAGACTTTCAACATACCGGTAACCACATCAGGAGAACCCTCTTTATCATGACGGGCCTGAAGTGCATAGCCGGTTTTGCTTAGGAGCATTCGAACCCGAGCCACTAGGAAGAGCTTGCTTATTCTCGCTTCCCTTAGCCGTGAGAGATGGACAATCCCTCATCTTGTGACCGCTTTTTCCACAACAGAACCAACCATCCGTACCGGCTAAACATTTGCCCTCATGCTTCTTCCCATACCTAGCACAAGTAATCAATGAGAAGCCAGTACCATTTTCTCCTTGAGACATAGGGTTAGGAACCCTATCTTTGTTGAACTTATGAGGAGCGTTGGTAGCACCTTAATTAGAGAACCTTTGTCTAGGCTTAAAACAACCTTGTCCATCGAACCTTGAATAAGAGAAACTACCATCACCAGTCTTAGCCCACTTGGACTCTCTAGAGCTTTCCTTGAGCTTTTCCTCCTCTATTTGTTGATCGTGAACCATGAGGCGAGAAATATCCATGTCATTAATGAGCATGGTGGTACAAAATTCCTTGACCACCATTTCGGACACTCCCGACACAAATTTGCTCATCCTTGCCCTAGAATTGGCAACCATAGAAGGAGTATATCGAGCCAATTGTGTGAATTTCAAAGCATATTCTTTCACACTCATACTCCCTTGACAAAAGTTGATAAATTCAAGTATCTTAGCCTCCCTCATTTCAAGGGGAAAGAACCTATCAAGGAAAGCAACCTTGAATTTCTCCCATTCAAGAAGACCCTCATTATCCGCCCGCTCACTCTTCCATTGATTGAACCAAATTTGGGCAACACCCTTGAGTTGATAAGCAGCCAACTCTGCCTTTTTCTTGGCGTCACACCCATAATCATCAACACCTTGTACACTTCATCAATGAATTCTTGAGAGTCTTCCTTAACCTTAGAGCCATGAAATTCCAGAGGGTTCATTCTAGTAAAGTCCCTCACTCTTGATGCTACCGTACCCACATTTAGGTTCACAGGAACTCCAACCTCTCTGTTTGCTTGATCCGTCACAGCTTGAGCCAATGCTTGGAAAGCAGCCCTAAACTCCGCATTGGTCACTTGTTCGGCCAAAGGGTCGGCCGGAACTTGAGGAGGAGCTTCTTGTTCCACATCTTCTCCCATGTTTATTCTAGCATTAGCTCTTCAGGTCGCCATATCCTGAAGCACATAGTATAGGGATTAGGAGATAGATATATAGAGTTAAACTCTATGGCACGACTTAGGAATAATGAAAGAAGTGGAGTTTCTTAAAAGTCTTATAGCCTCTCATTCATAAATGTGGCGCGCTTCACACTCATGAATAAGACTCTACTCGACGCGGCTTATGAGACAACCTAGGATCTTTTCTAAAACTTTTCTCTGATACCAAGTTTTTCACGACCCAAGGTACCCTCTAGACGTGACATACAAGACCCCGAGAGGCCTCATACAAGTCACTTAGCATACATACATACAAGATAATAGAGATTTATTGTTCAAAAGAGAATTTCATATCAAAGCTTTATAAAAGAAATAGCGGAAGTCTACATCTATTGTCTCAAAGCCAATCTATCATAAAGAAATAAAGTTTGGGACGTAACCTAATACAATCCGAAATGAAAGAAATAATATGAAAATAAGAACATCTAGGCTATGTCCTCGGATGGATGAGGACTCACCAAGTCTTCTATCAATCTTCAACTATAAAGCTCTAGCCACCAGTGGAGGGTGAATCGCCAAGTCCTACACAAATGAAGTTAATGTAGGCAAGAGTATGTGTTAGTACAATCAAGTAACAAGTATGATAGCAATGCACATAAACATATAAAACATGCAAGAATGAGACATAATCATGACATGCAATGGCCAAGCTAAACCATGACAAAAACATAAGAAGCATGAAACAAAGACCATGGCAAAGTCAAGCTAACTCATCTTTCTTTACTTGAGGAATTTCATAAAATACTTTGGTCCATTCTTTGTGGGAAATAACCTTAACCGACATGTAAGACCATGTGAGCTGTCAATATGGAATCCGGTGTCTAACCCCACATCGATAGGGCCGTCCTACTTGCCAAGGTAGGACCCTCATTATAACATATAGCGTACCTGGATCCAAAAGCTAGTGTCAATCATAGACGATAATCCTATGCAGGCACATTGGTAAGGGATGAGTAGATTGCTACTAGAAACCCGACCTCTACTCACGGGAGAGCTTCCATCTCTAAATTCTCTCGGTGCTAAACATAAATCCCACGTAATAGTCATCATTCTTATTTATCTTATTATCCATTGAAAGGTACAAATAGTGTTATCAATCCAAGCTAAAATCCCGTTTATTGACATTTCATATTCCATGGACAAGTCCAAGTTTACGTCATTTAGAATAGCTTCTTAAACTCTTGATTCAACGTTAGTTAAGAAAACCTTTCAACAAGTTATGAATCCATATTATGTGAGGAAATCTTTCACATTCATAGGTTGAGCATTACATGAGAAATCCTTTCACAACTAAACATCAGCATATCGTAAACTCCATAAAGCATGCGTGATTTTGTAAGCTTCATCTTTACATAGTTCATCATGCTCCTAACTCATAAATCATGGGTTCATAAGACTACACCTCAACCATGCAACTCAATGCAAGCTAACACTTAGAAAATAATCAACAAGGCAAATTAGTCATGCTTGAAGGAACCCACATAATAGAGAAAAAATCATGCTTTTGACTTGAATATACCTAATTCATAAAAGCATCCTCAATTCAATTTATAATTCATGCATAGATTCATAGATATTTCATAAAATTATTCAATTCATAGCTCAACCCAACAATCAAAGCGTAGATTTGGAAATTGGGGAGAAATGGCATGGGTTCATGGGGGTTCATGCCATTACATCAAATAGTGTAATTCACGGTAATTCATGCACTAAATTACTTTATCACACTAGATCGTGCACTAGGAATCATAAAATCCACAATTTAAATCATAATTGAAGAACCCATAAGAATTGATCAAAAACCCTAACTCAATTTGGGAAATTGAAGCTTGAAAATCTTGAAGAAAGTTGAGGACCCATTGGAGGATAAGGCTTTAATGGTTAATACTATCATACCTTAACAAAACCCACAAAAAAATGAGGAAAATTGATGGTTTTTAATGGAGGAACTTGGTCTTCTTCTTCCTTGAAGCCTGAGAGGATTTCCTTAAAGAGAGAAATATTTGAGAGGGGAAAATCTAGTAAAAATGAATTAGAAAGGGTGGATTTTAGGATTGGAAGGCTTTATATAGTGTTAGGAGGGGTAAAACTGACTTAGTTAAGGTATTGGTCCATTAGGTGAAAAGACCAAACGAGCCCTCATTAAATTCAGCCCGCAACCTTAACCAACGGCCAAGACCTACGGCTCATAGGCCTACCAACGTGTTGGTGGCCTTCGTAGATCACCCTGTTGGCCTTCAAAAAGCATCAAAATTAACCCTCAAAACAGTGCCATCGACGACCACTTTGCTCTTATGACCTACGGCTCGTAGGTGACCCACCGTAGGTCACAACCCAAGTTTCAAAAAATTGAAAATTTTTCACTCTTTTCCAATACGTGGTGTTACATTTCTAAATTCAAAATTGAAGATTTTAGGGATTCTATGGAGGAAAGGGCTCCATGGATGAAGACTATCATACCTTAGTGCTCAATTTCCTTTAGCAAATGATGAAGAAAAACTTGATTTCTTGAACCCTAGCTTGCCCTCTTCTTCTTCTTCTTCTAACTTCTAGAGAGAGAAATATTTGAGGGAGAAAAGTTTGGGGAAATTAGCAAAGTGATTGGAACGGTAGTTTTTAGGATTAAAAAGGCTTATATAGTGTTAGGGGATGAAGGGAACTGACTTAAATGAGTAAGTAAGTTATTAGGTGAAAAGACCAAACGATCCCTAAAAGCATTTCCTGGAACCCCTTCACCAACGGCCTGACCTACGGTTGGTAGGTCAACCTACTGCCCGTAGGTGACCAACCGTAGGTTAGCCTACTTAAGCCCAAATATTTATTATTTTATCTCCCTAAAATAGTAGCATCAACGGTTCCTTCCCATGCTTGGCCTACGATTGGTAGGTCAACCTACTAATGGTAGGTCAAGTCGTGGGTCACCCCAAAGAATTTTTTCCCAATTTAATCCCTTAGGCAGCCCCACCAACGGTTCCCTCCCCCTTGACCTATTGCTGGTAGGTCAACCAACGGTTGGTAGGTCAAGTAGTAGGTCACCAAAAATTTCTAAAGTTGAAATTTTTCGTTCTTTTAGAATCCGGGGTGTTACATTTTTATACCAAGCTCGTTCAGCGAACTCGACTAACATCACCGAACATGTTCGGCATATCGCCTTGTGGAGATTAAGATAACTAAACATGCCTGAACAAACGCCAAACCTGAAGGCTGAACCGGTGGACCCGATGAAGTCCGCATAGTGCCCTTAGGCAAATCGCCTTTTAGAGTTCTTACCGCCGATTTTGACAATACCCTTTTTCATCTTTTTAAGTGCAAATGGTGGACAAGAATAAGTCCGCACAATGCCTTTAGCCTATCGCCATGTGTGTCTTGGCATTGCCTATGCTTCCCTTTTTAACCTTTATATCTCTTCGCAACCTGCATTTATAACACAAGTTGTTTGAAAGAATTAAATGTAAAACTAAAGACTTGGGTTGCCTCACAAAAAGCATCTAATTTAACACTGTGGCACGACATAGTGCTCAATCTCAACAATTATTCTTGGGGTTCGGGATGGTGTCACTAGAAAAAGTTGTTTTTGCCTTGGATTAAGATGAGAGGTAATTTGGCCTAATTGGGTCTCCATCTGCTTGATAGAAACTGAATGAGAAGTCACCATCTGAGATAAAGTAGACAAGTCATTTTTTAAGTCTTTCAACACATTACCGGATCCTTCAACCTTGTTGTATATCCTTGCAAGTAGTTCTTCAGTCCAGCTTCCTTCTGGCCCAGCTGGTTCTTTTGGGCGTGGACGATCATGGGGAGGCACATACCTATATTTTTCCATCTCCCTATCTTTCTAATTTAAACCCCTCTAATCTTTCCAACCGTCATCTCAATCCTTTTACCAACCTTGGTTCCCACCTTGTCATTGATAATTTGTGTGAGAACCCCACATTTGATTTCCTAAGTATTGAACTTTCTTGTTTTTTAATTTCTCAAATTTGGCATATCCGAGCATTTCCCACTGTAGCTTCCAACTGCATTTACCGACTTGAGTCCACCAGCAATGACATGTTTGGACAAGAATTTGAGCTGGGTCATTATTTTAGCTATGTTTTCATCTCTTTCATGGTACTTCTCGACTTGCTCTCTACTTAAACTCACTTGTAGATTAGGAACTTGATCCTCTCTAGTATGTCATGCTCGGTTAACCTTAGTCATATCATATAGCAACAAAGCAGCCACTTCATACGGTTGTATAATTAATCAACCTTGGACTAATTGATCGGTCAAACCCTTATTTACTAAATCAAGACAGTAATAGAAATATTGCAGTAGCAAATTGTCTGGAACACCGTTTGTTGGACATTACAAAAGCAGCTTCTTGATCCTCAGCCACGTCTCATGTATAGGTTTTCCTCTAATACACTTGAAATTTTTTATCTAGAATCCAAGTTTAACCATCTTTGAGAGTGAAAAGAATCTTTCCAAGAAAGAATCAGTTAGGTCTTCCACATAGTGACATAGTCATTTGGCAATTCTGCCAACCATCTTGTAGCCTCTCCCGTTAAATAGAACGGTAATAACCTCAACCTTACGGACTCTTGAGAGATATTCTTGAGCATGAAGGGTGCACATAACTCTATGAAATTCCTAAGGTGTTCATGGGGATCTTCCTGAGCTAGGCCCCAAAAATTTCATGTAATCTGGAGCAATTATATAATTGTTCCGAATATGTGAAAGACTACCATCCTGAGTGCGGGGGGTATCCGGATTGCTCTTGTGGTTTGAATAATATTTATGTCCATATCATTTAAGTCACCTATGTTGTCATTTTAACCAAAGTGACTATCGTTTTCACTTCAATGGTCACTCATTGCGTAAACCTGCAAATCAGCGAACAACAACACCAAACAAAAATAGACTACTACAAATAAAAAAATTAAAATCTAATTTCTCAATTAGAATTCTCAACCACCGTTCTGGGGAAATGGAGACATTTTTTATAACGCTCAAATGTCATCATTAAAACCAATTAAAAGGGACAATAATTGTAGTCAATAAAAAACCTTACCAATAGTTCGGGTCGAATCCCACAGAGAATGGTATATCGTGGAAAATTCCTATCAAGAAATTTTGATTTTAAGATTGCTCATTTGCAATATTCAGAACAAGTGCTTGGAAAATTCCACCAATTTAATATAAAGCTCAAGTTGTTAATTATCGCAAATGAACTAAAGTATCGAAGAATTCAAGAGTTAACAAGCAATCTAGGGGTGCGGTGCGGGATTGGAAATTGGTATCAGACAGGGGTAGTTGTGCTGCTCTATTTTGATGAACACACATGAATAGGCTAGGTCATCTTCATTGATGCTAATCATCTTTCGATCTCAAAGCATCTATGCATAGAATCTCCTTTCAGTCTCATCTAAATGCTAATCTAAATAGCCCAATACCTTACTATATTCTCTTTGTCAAGAAAAAGGCAAATAGATCTTACCCATAACCCCTGTTTTCAAGCAAGTTATAGACATAAAACCAAAATTTATTGTATCGGACTAATTACCCACTCCAATTAATCTCTTTCGAGCATCAACCGAAGATCAGAAGTAGGAATTGAGTTTGCGACCTAAATCCATAAATTAACCCCATGCTAATTAGACAAAATTCACATATGAAAAGCACCAAAACAGAGCATAGCACAATACCCACAACATTTAATCAACATCCAACTCCATAAATGCAACCCTAGATCTTAGGGTTTTTGCTAGCCATCACAAAAAGTAAAGAGATTATACCTTTCATGAAAGCGGCAATGGGCAACATGAAATTAAGCAATAATAAGCAAACCCACTTTTGAATAACCTTCAATTTGTCAAAATTAAGCACAAAGTTGTACAACCCCAAAAGCTAGAAAAATGTTCTTCAAAGATAAAAGTGTTTTTCTCTTCTAATGTCTAAACTCTGAAAACTCTCCCCCAAAAAGAACTCTCCTAAAAACTCTCTCCTTTGGGCTATTTATAATTTCCCAAAATTTAGCCCCAAAATCCAATACGCAACTAAATCAGTGACATTAGTCGGGCTTGCCGAGCTCGCTCATCGATTCACCTATTTCTCCTCAACTCACCTTTTAATGCTCTAGACTTCAGGTGTTTGAACCTTAGCTGGCGAACTCGATTGAGCCAGCCTTTCACGTTCAGTGAATCGCCGAATACAACTTTTGTTCGCCTTTTGAGCACTTAATCTTTCCTTTTTGCACTGTTATTTTGGGCTATGTTCATCATGGCAGCCTGTCTCATTTGGCGTATTGCCTTATCTACTGAAGGTTGCCAATCTGACTTGATTTACACAGGTTCTATGCATTGTCCTTTTTGTCGAGGTCATACTCATTTTGCGATCCGCCCTTCTTTTTAGACGATCAACCTTGTATAGTTTGGACTTCTTTTTACATTTTTAGCCATTCTTTTAAAAATCACTCCTTGCCTTTCCCAATTGCCATCATAACTGCAAATAATCAACATTTTATCAGAATAGGATAAAATTAGGAATTGAGGATACTAATTATTAAGCTAAATGAGCCTTAAATGAGTGCAGATGTACCACTTATCAAGAGGTTAGAAAGAATTTAGCTCAAGAGCTTTCACAAGGTTATCAACAAACGGTTTAGGCTCAAATTGTGCCAAGATGGTCGCAAACCCTCAGAAGGTAGTCACAAAAGGTATGGGCATTTGAGTTTCTCACTTAAAATATGTGCCCAAGATCACTTCTTGCATTTACCATAGCTAGACAATCGAACTAACAAGGCAAATTCTAGTATCAATCAAGCATTATTTCAAGAAAAACCTCACCACATAAGGAACTTTAACAACATTCATTTAACATTGCATGACAAGACCAAAAGCTAACGTGTAATTTATATTGCAAGTTTCATATCAAAACGCAGCTAGTCAACATAAGATTCAAAAAGATCCTTAAAAAATGCAGCCTTACTAAACACAATGCTCATCATGAGTACTATCCAAGACATCAATGTTCAATACAATCGATTCTCAAACATTATGTCTTAAAACTCAAGCATTTCACAAACTTCCAAACAATTTTGGCAGGGGATAGCGAGACATTAGTGAAACTGACACTATCTAATAAGAGGAAGGTACAATAGGTGCCTCACACCCCACCAAAACTAAATATACAATGTCCTCAATGCAATTAATGGAATTATATCAGTTGAAATTCAATGACTCCATGTCGTTTGAATAGAGATTGACTTGCTAAAAAGGCGACAGATGGCCAATGACCGTTGATCGGGTCGGCAATTCATCGAGCTGGGCATGATCTCTTACTATGCATGTAGCTCATTGGAAACCATTGATCAATTCGGTGAGTGGATGAGTGATCGCCAAAAGGAATGGGTGAATCCCCGAACATGCATACCTATCATCGAAGTTGACAGTACACCCCAAAATTATGTAGCCCAATGGGAAAACTGAATCGGGTTCGCGCAGCAAAATTGGTTGGTCACAAAGTTCGGGGTGTACATCACCGGATATGACAATACGTCCACAAAGTTTAGCTGCCCAAAGGGGAAACTCATTGGAGCTATGCCTAGTGGAATCAATGAATCACCGATCAGGGATTATGTTGCCTATCTTCGTTCAATCCTTCAAAAGTGACACACATTATTGAAAACCACTAAGATTTGGGTTGCCTACCACAAGGCACTTGATTTAACGTCATGGCATGACGTGGACATGCTTTTCACGCATTGTCCTAGTACACCACATCAATAACTCTCACATCACGGCCTTCGCCAAAATAGACTTTCAACCATTAGCCGTTGACTTTGAATTTGACCACCATTATATCTTCTATTTCAATCTCTCCATTTTGATCCATCTGAGTTACTTTGTATGGACCAATCACATTTGTCTTTAGCTTTCCCGGGAAAAGTTTCAACATTGAGTCTAAAAGGAGAACTAGCTCACCTACCTGAAATTCCGGTGTAGGATCTTTGCATCATGCAAACGTTTAACTTTCTCCTTGTAGAGTGCAGAGCTCTCATAAGCCTTCAACTGGAATTCATCCTATGCAAGCAACTGGTCAACACATGTGTTTGAAGCCATATATAAATTTAAGTTTATGCTTTTTAACACCCATAAGGCATTGTGCTCCATATCGATAGGCAAGTGAAAGGATTTCCCAAACACTAAATGGTAAAGGGACATGCCAATGGGGGTATTGAAGGCAATCTAATAAGACAAAAGTACCTTATCAAGTTTTCTAGACCAATCGGTTCGGTTGACATTCACCATTTTGGCAAATATGTTCTTGATTTCCTGCTTAGATACTTCAACTTGCCCACTTGATTGAGGAGGGTATGGTGTGGCAACATTATTCTTTACCCAATATTTGGATAAAAGCACTTCAATTTGGCCATTACATAAATGGGAATCGCCATCACATATAATGTCTCTAGGGGTACCAAACCTTGTGAAAATGTACCTCTCGAGGAACTTTGTGACGCTCCTCCCTTCATTGTTAGGCAACACTAAGACTTCTACCTATTTTGACAGAGAGTCAACTGCCACCAGGATGTACTTGTTGCCGAATGAGCTAGGAAAGGGTCCAAAAAAATCAACTCCTCAAACATCAAACAGCTCCACTTTAAGAATTTGTGAAAGAGGAAGTTCATGCCTCTTTGAAATACGCCCATGAATTTGACACTTCGCACAAAACATACAAAAGGCATGAGCATCCCGATACACCATAGGCCAATAATAACTACACTGCAATACCTTGAAGCTTTTACAAATACCTCCATGATAACCACCTACGGGTGATGTATGACAAGCCTCAAGAATGGCCTGCATCTCAACTTCATGGACACACCTTCGGATAACATGATCAGCACATTCTCAAAAAAAGATAAGGTTCATCCCACACATACTTGTTAACATCAAATAAGAATTTTTTCTGTTGGTAGATGTTCAGTCCCTCAGGCAACAATCCAAATACTATAAATTCAGCAAAATCAGTGTACCATATTATAGATGTGTGGGAAATCATCATCACTTCTTCGTCGGGAAATGCATGCTCAATGTTTCTTCCCTCAACAAGTGCAGCACTTGATTCTAGGCTCGATATGTGGTCGGCTACTTGATTTTTATGACCTATCTAGTCTCTTACTCCAAAGTGAAACTCTTTGAGAATAAGTACCCATCAGATAAATCTAGGCTTAGATTCCATCTTTGCTATCAAATATCGAATGCCTGCATGGTCGGTGTGTACCACAACTTTGGTACCCAAGAAATAGGCTCTAAATTTTTCAAAGCCATACACGATGGCCAACATCTCTTGCTCCGGCATAGTGTAGTTCTTTTGGGCACAATTTTAAACTCTTGCTAGAATAATAGATGGGATGAAAAAAAATTGTTCTTACGCAGCCCAAAAACAGAGCCTAATGCCAACCCAGTTGCATCACACATCATTTAAAGGGAAGACTCCAATCTGGGGTAATTATGATTGGGGCTCCAGTAAGTTCTTCTTTATGGCTCACAAAATCTTTCAATCAAGCAGCATCAAACTCAAAAGCACTCTCTTTTTCAAGAAGATGACACAATGGAAATGCAACCTTTGAGAAGTGTTTGATAAATCTCCAATAGAATCAGCCATGTCCTAGAAAACTTCACTCCCCTTTTACCGAATTTTGAGGAGGTAGTTTGGCAATCATATCAAGTTTGGCTTGATCTACCTCAACCCCCTTTCCGGTGATTTTGTGCCAAAGGACAATGCCCTCCTTTACCATAGAATGACATTTCTCCCAATTTAGAACCAAGTTTGATTCTACACATCGCTGCAACATCATTTCCAATTGGATTAAACATTCTTCAAATGAATCACCCACTACAAAAATGTCATCAATGAAAACTTCCATGGATTCCTCCACCATATCAGCTAAAATAGATAGCATGCATCATTGGAAAATTACCAGGAGCGTTGCCCATCTCAAAGGGCATTCGCTTGAAAGCAAATGTCTCGTAAGGACAAGTGAAAGTGGTTTTTTCTTGATCTTCCTGTACTATGGATATTTGATTGTAACCAGAATACCCATCTAGGAAATAATACCACCCCTTCCCATCAAGCCGATAAAGCATTGATCAATGAACGGCATGGGGAAGTGGTCCTTTTTGCTCCAAGAGTATAGCTTCAAGTAATCCATAAATACACGCCACCTAGTTACGGGCTAAGTAGCCACAAGCTCAACCTTCTCCTTTGGAACTACCGCCATGCCACCCTTTTTAGGAACACATTGTACTGGACTCACCCATTAGCTATCCACAATAGGAAAAAATAGCCCCACATCTAACCATTTTATTATTTCATTCTTCACGACTTCATGCATTGGAGTATTCAACCTCTATTGATGATCAATGATTGTCTTACACCCTTTGGTTAATTGTATTTTTTGAGTGCATACCCCCTGAGAAATTCCCACAATCTCAGCAATTGACCAACCCACTCTACTTGCCATGTATCCAGGTCATTTGCAATAATAACTTGCAATGTATTGTAGTCTCCCAAGAAGATGTATCTAAGGAGAGGAGGGAGTAATTTCATCTCCAATTTTGGGGGACTCCAAGATGGATGGTTTCACTGATGGTGGCTCTCGACTAAACAAGTCAATGTTGAATTTCATTTGATTTGATGTATATGATACCATGCCAACCTTAGCAGCGACTACTTAATCATAATAGTTTATTTCTTATCCATCATAGTTGAGTAACATGGCTGCAAAAGATTCCACATTTTACGCCATCTCACTAATAATAGCCACTGCGTTATCAATTTGATCCAAGTGTAATACCACATGCATGTCACTCGAATAATTCATAGACTTGCAAATGTTGTGACTGACTTCTTCTTTATTAAGCCAAAACAACAACTCACCCCCTTCAACATCAACCAATTTTTTTCCTGTAGCAAAGAATGACCTACCGATTATCACGGGGATTTCAATATCAATTTCACAATCTAGTATCATGAAGTCGGTCAAAAAAATGAAATTATCCACCTTTACTAGAACATCATACACTACTCCAACCGATCTTTTTATTAAATGATCAACAATCAACAGTCTCATATTTGTCAGTTTCGGCTCATCAAGCCCAAGTACATTAAAAACCTTCAATGGCATCTAGTTTATACTCTCTCCAAGATCGTACAACACTTTAGCAAATGTGCACGTACCAATGGTATATGGGATAGTGAAAGCTCTGGGATCCCCCTTCTTTACAATGAAATTATTTGTCATCATGGCACTACACGTTTGAGATACCTCAATTGTTCAGCAATCAACCAATCTCTTCTCCGTGATCATTTCTTTCATAAATTTTGTAACCAATGCATCTACCAATGGAATGTTAATTGACAATCTTTGACTACCCCTACAAAATTTTGGAATTTTGAATTATCGTCTTTCTTCCTCAACCATTAAGGAAAGAGAGGGGTAATTTTTACTGGAACTTTAACACTTGGGGTAGTATCATTGTCATCACCCTTTCTTGCTTGTTGATCATTTTCATCATCTTTGGCTAATGGAGCATCAACTTGTCGTGGTGGATCATCATCGACACCACACTTTTCATACCATAACCATCAATAACTGCTGCACTGTTTATTTTTTCTTACCACTTCTAGTTACCACAGCTAACACCTGGGTAGCATTCACTGTATCAACATTCATGTAGCCCATCAATTCTTTGTGTGGATTTTAATACACAAGAATAGCTAGCTGACTCATTTGTTCTTCAAGTAGTATGATTGAGGATGAATGGGAAGTAACCATATTTGTCAATGACGAGAAGTCACTCCTCATCTCTTGCATTATCATGTCAGACTCTTCAACTTTATTAAGAATTTTAGCTGACAACTCCTTAGTCCGAGCACTTTCAAGATTTGCAAAATCATGAACCGTCATCAATTTTTCTCTATCACGCTCACTTCCATCCAAACTTTCCCTTCTATCACACCAATAAAGATCTTCCCAACTACTATCACTACTCCTGGTCCAACCATGATTTACGATAAGCTTTGGATAACTTAATCGCAAACACTCCATTTGGCCATCTCTCAGTTTCACATTTCCATTGCAAGCACCCTCAAATGTAGTAATCCCATGGCTTATATCCATTGCATTGACTTATCTCGTACCACTTCCCATGACATATTTTGAAAAAATCTTAAATGTGCCATCAATATATCTATTCTTATATAACGCTCTTGATTTTTCTCTTCTTATTCTTTAAGAATCCCCACTTGTGGAAGTAATCCATGATCTTCGGAAGAATGCCAAGCTTGATTAATCTTGATCATCTAATCAAGTAGCCTTGAGGCCACTACAAACGGTTGCCTCACTATTCCTTCTTGAATAAGATGATCAGCTGGCTACTTGTTCACCACATCGAGGCTTCTAAAAAAGTATTGCAGCAGCAACCTATCAGGAATACCATGATTTGGACATTGTAGAAGTAACCTTTTGAATCGTAACCATGTTTCATGAACAAGTTCTCCATTCACTTGTTTGAAATTCTTAAAGCCATCTGTTAGTTTTACGATTTTTGGAAGGAAGAACCTTTCAAGAAAGACTTAAGTCAGTTCCTCCCATGATGAGATGAAGTTCTGTAGTAGCTCAATCAACCACTTAGTCGCATCTTACATCAAGGAAAATAGGAACAGCCTCAACCGCATTGATTCTTATGATATTCCTTCTACAATAAAAGACCCACACACATTCACAAACTTTTGAAGGTGGTAATGGGGGTCTTCATGCTCAAAACCTCAAAAAAGTTCTCACAGTTTGATCAGTTGAAATATTGGTTGGGTTACATTAAATGTAGCATTCTTTGGAGTGGGTGGCAACCGAATTGCTCCAACTTTCCCGGTGACATTGAGATTCATATCACCCATATTCCTGACATTATGATTTTTCCTATAGTGACTAGTAGCATCACTTCCATCTAGACTCATGTTTACTCCTGTAAATAAACACAACAATACCACAAAACAAGTAACCGACTACAAAAGAACAAGTTAACTTCGCAATTGAGTTCTTAGTCATCACTCCCCACAAGCGGCGACATTTTTTATAACGCTCAAACTATCCTCAAAAACATAAATACAATAAGCGATCATTGTCAATGAAATTACCTAACTAAGAGTCAGGGTCAAATCTCAGAGGGAGTGATATAGTGCAAATAATTCAACTAGGAAATTAGAAATGCGACCTATTCTTTGTAGCTATTAGAGAGAGGGGTGGAAATCTCCACCAAGTCAAACTAAAATAGTTGTAATTTGATTATCACTACAAAAAACTAGCAAAACAAAAGTAAACAATTAATAAACGACCTAGGAGTGTGGGTGTTAGCATTGATATTATAAAGGTGTCAAAGTGCTTGCTCAAAACAGTCCTACACAATTATGAATAAGATGGGTCATCATTATCGATACTAATCTTCTTTCAATCTCAAAGTATCATGGAAGTAAATCTCCTTAAGGTCTAATTTATGCAAATTACATATCAACCCATTACTTTACATTAATCCCTCATTCAAGAAGATTCAACAATGAAAATACTTTTTCAAGGGAAATATAGCAATCAAATCCACATTGCAAGTATCAAACTATCTAACCACTTCTATTAATCCCTTTCGGGCATTAATCTAAGATCTGACCTAGGGTCAAGTTGGCCATCTTAACCCATCAATTAAAATCATGTTAGACATCTTGAATCCATGATTAAATAGAAATAAAACAGAGCAAAGCACCAAACCCACTAAAATATATCAACACCCAACCCCATAATCACATTCCTCGACCTTGGGGTTTTTGGTATACATAATAAAGTTGAAAGGAATTATACCCAAAGTGAATCCAACCATTGATTTGCAGATAATAATAAAGAATCTTCAAAATCCACTTCGAATTTTAACTTTCCAAATGTTGATTTCAAAGTTATTCTAAAAACCCAAAAACTAATAAGGATGGAGGAAAAGTTCTATCTCAATATCTCAAAATTGGAAATGATAAAAGTTACAATTTCTCTCTCTAATTTACTATTCATAGTTTCCGTAATAAAAAATTCATATTGTTTTCACAACGTGCTATGTGACATTAGTCAGGCTTGCCTAATAAATTCGATGGATCATTATTTGGTCCTTAAGCTCGCCATTTCTTGGTCTCAGGATTTAGGTATTTAATCATCAATTGGTGGACTTGAGTAAGCCTTCCTTTTCCCATTAGGCATATTGCCAATTACCACCTTGATCTCTTTCTTGACCTTCAATTAGCTCCACGGTTTATCACATTAGGCGGTGAAACCCAACTCACCTTTTCTCATACGGTGAGTCACCACATTCTTCTCTCTTTGCCGACTTGGATTCACCCATTTTTATTGAATACTGTCAACTTCGGCGGAACCAATAATTTTTGTGATTCGCACTTTCTTTTTTGGCAAACTTCAGTTTTAGGGTTTTAATAAATTTTTACCTTTCTTGGCCTTTCTTTAAAGTACTCATCCTTGCCTTGTCCCTTAGCCTTCATAGCTACAATTCCTCAAAATATCATAAGAATAGGACATAATAAGGAATTGAGGACAGTAATTGTTAAGCTAAATAGGCCTCAAATAAGTGTAAATCTACCAGTCATCAATGAACTCTCCTATGGAGCTAGAAGGAACTACCCATCCTGAAGGATCCTATACTACCTAAATAGTTACCAAAGTAATAGCCCTCTTAGGGTCCGTGATTTCTTCATGCTCCATCAACTACTTCTCCATGGAGGTTTACACAATGAACTTAAAGGAAGCCCCCTCACGGAATGACCTTAAGACAACCAAATGAATAAAATAAGACAACCCTCTCACAAACCTGCGGGTCCTCTCGGCTTCATCAGGGATAATAGCCAAGGCATATCTAGACAATTAGTAAAAAATAGTCTCACACTCTACAACAGAAAGACTATCTTGCATCTAGCTCTAGATACTCAACCTTCTCTCCTTCTTCACACTCCAATGTACGAAACGTTCATAGAAAGCATTAATAAACACATCCCATGTCACTGGTGGAGATCTAGCTTATATAGATCTCAAGTAGACTCTCCACCACTCTCTAGTAGGTTTACACAACTGAAATGTAGCATAACGAACCCCATGAATCTAAACAAAACTAACTATCTCAAGCAACTCTTGACACGTAGTAAGAAACTCATGTGTATCCTCACTCTTTCCACCTTAAAACTGAGGTTGATCTATCTTTCTGAATTTTCAGTAGTGGTGCTACTCATCCTTAGTCAATACAAACAAAGGTGCACCCTGAACATTAACTCCTAGAGCAGGATCACCCTCAACCATATGACCCACTAAGGTTGCCCGACCGAGCCTAAATAATTGGAGCATAACATAGATGTGAGGTTTGATCCCCTACACTAATCTTAGAATCATCCGGTGTGCTCGTCGCACCCCCACTCCTATTGAATTCATCAAGCATAGCTATAACTCTTAACAAAGTGTCATGAAGCCATATTGCAGTAGAATACTCTAGAGGAACCTAGTTTACCCTATCATCAAACTTTGGCTCGGGAGAGGCACCTCTACAATGGCCTCTCACTTGTGACACCCCTCAGGAACGGTCTCTACCCCTCACTCGATCCTTAGCCCTACCCCTAGCTAGGATCTCAAAGATATGCTTTTGGATTACCTCCCTTCTTCTACAACAATCGCTACATCTCTTACTAACAATATTTTAAAAGAACATGGGACAACTCAATACTAGTGAAGGTATCCACACACGATAAGATAGAATCACCAAATGGATGTAATGTAACAGTCTTTATAGCCTCTAAAAGAGATGCAACAAATGTCTGAATACTGATCTTCAAAACTCTCTAGACCTCGCTTGTACACGAAATAGACCTATCAACCTTGGCTCTAATACCATTTGTCATGATCAAAAAATCGGGTGTGGTGGCACCTATCATTTCAAACTGAGATAGGTTAGCCTAAACATAATATAAACATGTAGAATATCATAATATAACTCATAATACCACAAAAAATGGTGTCATGTGTACATGCTGCTAATTATTACAATAGATTCAAATGAAATACAAGTATAAATGTCTTTGTATCTAGGACAAAATAAGGACATAATGGAAGAGTAAGTGATGTCTACTGAGATGAAAAGTAGATACCTCACAAACTTCCCAAAGCAAACCTTGGATGAAGATGAGCAGGGGTAATCAAGATAATCTGGGCTCATTATTGAACATAAAGAAAGCTGAAAATATGGAATAGGTTGAAAATGTGTTACAACCAACATGTAAAATTTTTAACTATTGTAGAGTTAGAGTCCAACTAGGACAAGGCTTCTAAATGTCAATTAGGCTTTTATGTCTTGTACTAGCTCAAGTCGACTTGGATAAGTTATAATTGTAATATTACATTAGTAGTAATAAACCACTACTCATGTAAGCATATATTTGTTTTGTGGTTGGAATCTATGTGTAGATAGCCTAGGACTCTACAATTCACTCCTATATAAGGAGCATGTACTCGACAATTTTAATCATCAATACAATCCTTGATTTCTCTGACGCTTTATTTGAGAATTCTACATGGTATTAGAGAATTAAAGTTCTTCCTCTCTTTAACATATTGAATCTAAAAAAAATAACCACATGTTCAAACATCAATGGCCCCCTCTATCCACACTCTATCAACCTCCTCACTTCACCACTTCATTGCCTCTTATTCTATTAAACTTAAGCTAACAAACAATCTCATATAGAGGATATAAATGATGAAGTATATTCAGGTGATGAGACTAACTTATCTCATAACTAAGAATGAACCAACTAAAGGTAGTTGTTCCACTAGAAAGAATGTTGAGAATGCTATAGTTGTTGAGAAGTATGTAGAAGATAGTGGCATCATTGTTGATTTGGAGGGAGAATATGTGTTGCTAAGGAGTTGAATCTAAGGCACATTAAGACAAGAGAGAATGCACCTGATTGTGGGTTACTAAATTGCCAAAGAGATATGGGAATGTTTTGAAGTAGCCTACCTTCAAATAACAAAAGATAAGGAGTTTTAGCTCAAAGAACAATTGTGAAGTGTTAGGCTATGAACAAAGAAGATTAGGACTACATTAAGGATTTCAAAGGCATATGTGATGGCATAGTTAGTTATTCACAGACCTGTTGAGGAAGATAGCAAAGTAATCAATTTTACTAGATGTTTAGGTCTTATGTACAAGACCTTTGAGACTTGCATGCTAACTAAGGCACCATATCTGACCCTTCATTAATTTTTTAATGCTCTCATGGGTTTTGATATCATGGAGGATGATGAAGAGTTTACACAATAGAACCATAACATGACATTCTCTAACCAAAGGGGGAAAGGGAAGAGGAAACTACTCTCATAGAAGAGAAAACAACAAATTCAACTCTAGAGGAAGAGGTTTTAAGCCTGCTAGACAAAGAACAGGTTGTCAAAACAATCAATATGGAATAGGTTCTCAGAATACTCAATGTTTCCCAAGTGAAAAAATGGAAAGGAACAATACTGAGTCATGTCAAATCTTTAGTAGGAATAACCTTAATGCTCTTAAGTATTTTTACAGGTGGGACTACTCTTATCAATCTTAATATGTACTACCACGAGCATCGGATGTTTTCAATCTATAGAATACATCTACTACGGATGACACTTTGTATGTAGACTCAGGAGTAAGTAGTCATATGACACAATATTCAAGTATTCTATCTGTTTATAAATACTACAATGGACTATATAAAATCATTTTTGGAATTGGATCACAATTAGAAATAATACATTTTGTAAACACAACTAGATTAGGCTTGAAATTACACGAAGTTCTTGTAGTGTCTACGGTTAATAAGAATCTACTCTCAGTTAGTAAACTTGAAAAGGATAATTGTATCACTCTTGAATTTGATGAAACTAACTTTGTTGTAAAGGACAAGAAGACAATGACACTACTGGGCGAGGGATCTAAGATGAGTGGACTCTCTGCAAAAGATAACAATCTCTATGCTTTGACTACTACACACGATTAGAACACATCAGACAACATGTGGCATACTAGATTAGGACATTCTAGTTTGAAGTCATTAAAAGTTTTGAGTAATAATAGTTGAATCAATGTTAGCAATTGGAATAAAATGCCTATTATTTCTTCTAGTGGTCAATTGGGCAAAAGTTGTAAACTTTCATTTAGTTTGAGAAATAAAATTGAGAAGGAAACTTTATTTAAAATTCATTGTTATTCCTGGGATCCTTCCCCTAATTAATCCTCTCAACATATGAGACATTATGTAGTGTTTGTAGATGATCACACAAGGTATACTTGGCTTTATCCGCGGAAAAAGAAGTATGAATTTTTTGAAGTAATCATAAAATTTCATAAAATGGCGGAAAAATAGTTTTTTTAAAGAGATTAAGATATTCCGGTGTTATAGAGTTGGTGAGTTCATAAAAAAAACTTCATTAAACATCTAAAAGATTGTTGTATTGTCAGACATATTACATATCTTAACACAACTTAAAAAATGGAATTTCATAAAGAAACCATAAGCATATTGTTAAGAGTGGATTAACGCTATTACTTCATGCTAACCTTCCTTTGTTTCTATGGGTTGAGGCATTTCTCACTGCATTTTTTCTCATTAATAAACCACCCTCCTCCGTCCTAAAGATTGTGACTCTATTTGTTAAGTTTTATGGTGAGCAATCTGATTATAATAGCCTAAAGTTGTTTTGTTATATTTGTTTTCCTTAAATCAAGGGTAGGAACAACTTGAGTCCAAATACCTACCCTTGTGTGTTCATAGGATACAAAAGCTTACATAAAGGATATAAATGTTACAATCCCTTAACAAGGAGAGTGTATGTGTCCCGGCATGTTGTTTTTGATAAAAAGACATTACCTTTGTGTGTCAAAGTCAAGCTCAGACCAACATTGGTGTCTAACCTTATCCGGCTACTTCTATTGAATTTTTTCCAAACTGTAGACACATGATGATCATAATTCAGGGGAAGCTCATGTTGATGGTACTCAAGCTACTGGTAAAAATCGTACTAAAAACACCTATATCTCTTAAAGATGATAGTGATACTGATCCCTAAGATGTAGGATCAGATGATGCTCATGAGAAATAGGTTGAAAGTGTAGGTCTAGATAATAGTGATGAGACCCAGGTAAGAGATTTTCGGATCAACTAGCAGTAGTGAGGAATAGGTTATATGTGCTGGTCAAAATAGTGATTGTCCACCAAATCCCACTGTTTTTGTTACCAGCCCAGCAGAAATACATTTAGAAGTTGATCTCTCAAGGTAGATTCTGATAGAGAACAAGCAATCTAAAGATACTAAATCACAATTAGTTGCCTCAACTGATATTCCTCGTGCACCACAAGGGAGTCACATGATAACAAGAAACAAGGCAAAGGACCATTATCTCACACTTGTTACTAACAACAAAGAAGAAATTTTGAGGGAACCAAAAACTGGTATGGAAGCACTAAGTTTAACTCATTGGCTTGTAGCTATGCTGGAGGAAATCAATGCTTTACATACCAATAAGACATGGATATTTCTACGCATATTTGCTGGTATAAACATAGTTGGTTCAAAATAGGTGATCAAGACCAAGTTGAAGGCCAATGTAATAGTAGATAGATACAAATTTAGACTTGTTTCCAGGGGTTTCTCACAGCTTGAAGGGACAAATTTTGAAGAAAATATTAGCCATGTGGTTAAGGCCATTACTATTAAGGTGGTTCTATCAATTTTTGTCAGCTCTAATTGGGAAGTCAAGTACCTAGATGTCAAAAATGCTTTCCTCCATGGTTTCCTGCAATAGGAGGTATACATGAGTCAACCTCCTAGATTTGTAGATTTGCACCACCCTTGAGTTGTTGTACTATTTTTACTTGCGTCTGTTGTCGCCCTAGACCTAATTTATTTATCTAACTGGTCATCTTGTTTTTCCAGGCAACCATTTATGTGAATAGTACAATTATAGGATTAACAACTACCACTCCCGGAGCCTTTTGTACCTCGGTTCTTGGCACAACTCATCGTATGTCTTTTCTAGAGCTTGTTCACTGCAATAGAGTTTAAAGGACTTTTGCATTAGGCTCCAGGCGTTCCATGAATGTAAGAAGGAAAACCTTGTTTTCTTGATAGTGATGTGGACACGTAATCAACAATTCTTTAAGCCTATCCCATGCTTGATAAATGTTCTATCCTCCTGTTTTCTTGAAGCTCAAAATTTTGCTTCTCAATTTTGCTATTTTGCCAAAAAAAATGAATCTAATCAATAATTTCCTCGCTAGATTGTCACATGTAGTGATGGAATTTTCTTGTTTAGATGACAACAACCACCTCACATATCCCAATTGTGAAAATGAAAAAAGAGTCAACCTCACATAATCAGATGATACCCATGTCGAAATGTAAGCCACTTATCTCCAAGAAGTTTCTAATATGCACTTGGGCTCATCATGAGGGAGGCCGGTGAATTGCCTAGTTTTGTGAATGAGTAGCACCACATTTTGGTTCAACTCGAATCTACCTATTGGTGGTGGTTTCAAAATACTGGAAGTAACATTGGTTGTTAGTGGGACTGCAACATAACGAATTGGTCTCGCTGCCATTACTACATGTCCCTCTTCTATTTGTAATTTAAGTCTTCATTGGGATTTTCCTCCGTGACTGGTTAAATATGCTGTATAGGGTATAGAGCTGCCAGCCTTCTCTTTTGATGTAGAATTCATTTAGGTTCTTGCAACGTCTCTATAAGTTTTCTTCTTTGAGTCAAGACCATGTTTTGAGTACATATAATTAAGAAAGTCTAAGATAAGGTTATTAACACTTAAACAATAAAATTACTGACTTTGAAAAATTAAATATAAACTAATTCTTATGTCTCTGGCAGCAGCACCAAAAACTTGTTGTTTCCAAATGCACGCGGAAGTGTACGTGTTCGAAAGAGTGATATAGTGGCTCTTTCAAAGCGGGATATCTACAATTTCAAAAAATTGTAATTCAAAGATTTGATTTCTTTTTTATTACTACTACGATTGCACTTATTTAATACTTGAAAGTAACTAACAATTGACAACTTTAATTTCAGTATTTAAAAAAGAAAGGGGACAATTCGGCTGCAGCATACTAAGAACTCATGGATCACATCTCTTTTATGTATATCTTATGGTTATCAAGCTACTGATTTACGTGGTTGATATCATGATCATTCTCCCTCGACATCTCACCATATACGCCATTTGACTGTCTAACTACATCGTTGAGTGGGAATAGACAGACTCAACTGTGGAACATTTATTTTTCATCTTGTCTCTTAATAAACAATTGTTTTCATCTAAGTGTCAATCCTAAACACAAATCTAAACAAGTGGTATGCAATAAAGATCACACTTGTTATATTCTATGGTTTGTCTACCTATTCGTCTCTCTGGTTCAAGAATAGACAATGAATTTATCTCTATGGTGATCAAACATTAAATACTAAAACAAGAATACAAGAGTACTTTACATGATAACAAAAATCATCCATAAAAACAATCATCTATAGCTACAACCCCAGAACAAAGGTTTTTAGCCACTCATAATAATAAAAAATACAAACAAGATAGTTTTCATGTAATTTAAGACTAAAGAAATAGTATAAGATTGCAACCTAAGGCAAATAATTGTCTGTTGCTCTTGCACTTGAAAAAGAAGTAGTTATCCAAAAAATGAAGCCAAGGCTTCTATTTATAGAGTTTGGGGAACTAATCCATTCTACTAATTGGGTTTGGAATCCTTAAAAATCTTGAAATTCATAGGGAGAGTTGGGGACAGCACACCAATAGGACGCCAAAAGATGGCCATAGTCACTATACCCTTGGCGCGGCACACCACCAGTGCACTACTCAGCTATTCAAGGCTGGGTGGCACACCAATGTTGCCCTCAGCTTGTATTTTATTTTTGCTCCTTTTTTCCTTTCTCCTGTGTACTTATACTCCTTCGCAAACACTTTCATTCGCTATTCATGTATGTTAGTATGCAATCATCGTAATATAAATCATAGCATATAAATTAGCATTAAGACCACTCTCGAAACAAAAGGTACATGCAGGTAAATCATAGTAATTGGATATATAAATACACCCAAGATCACCCCACATTTGTAATCAGCGCCTATAAGTCGGTATATCTCTTTCCTTAAGGCTATTAAAGTGATTTCTAAAAGTTGCATTTATCATGTTTTCTGGGTTAGGGATAGAGATTCTGAAACCCCTACTCTTGAGTTTGTTCCCATTGATAATATGTATCTAGAGGTAATTTTTGATGACCTTGTAGGTGTTCCTCCCGAAAGGGAAATAGTCTTTGGAATTAACCTTCTTGTCGATACGCAACCTAACTCTATTCCTCCTTAATATATGGCTCCTGCTAAACTTAAAGACTTAAAGGATTAGTTGAATGATTTGTTAGATAAGGGTTTCATTAGAATGAGTATCTCACCATGGGGTGCCGTGCTATTGTTAGTTTGAAAGAAAATAGGTTCACTTCGTAGGTGCATTGACTACGAACAATTGAATAAGGTCATGATAAAGAATAAATATCATATTCCATGGACAGATGACTTGTTTGATCAACTCAAAGATTCTAGTTTCTTCTCAAAGGTTTAACTTTGATCGGGGCATCATCAGTTGATGTTAAGGGTAAGTGACATTTCTAAGACGACATTCCAAACTCGGTATGATCATTATGAGTTCCTAGTAATTTCATTTGGTTTGACTAATACCCTGAAGGCTGATCTTATGAATGGAATTTTCAAGCAATACCTTGACACTTTTGTGAATGTGTTTATTGATGATACTTTGATTTACTCATGGAGTGAGCATGAATATGTTGATCACCTAAGGATAATTTTCAAATCCTCCAGGATAGTTAATTATTTGCTAAGATTAGCATGTTTTAGTTTTTGTTGAGGTCCATTTCTTTCGTTTGCCATATTATTTCTAGTAAAGATGTTCGAGTTGATCCTAAGAAGAGTGGGACACTTATGAACTGGCCTATACCTCTTTCCACTTATGATATTCCGAGTTTATTGGGTTAGGCTAGTTATTATAGGAGGTTTGTGGAAGAATTTTCCTATATTGCTTCGTCTTCGACATTGTTGACTTAGAAAGAGGTGAAAGTTTAATAGTCGAAAGCTTGTGAGAAAATTTTTTCAAGACTTGAAAGATAGACTTACTTTAGTGTATTTTTAACATAACTAGAAGGATCCGATGGGTTTGGGATTTCGTATGATGCTTCACAGTTTGGTCTTGGTTATTTCTTGATTCAATACGGGAAAGTAATTGTTTGTGCTTTGAGGCAATTGAATGTTTATGAATAAAACTATCTGACTCATGATTTAAAGTTAGAGGTAGTAGTGTATGCTTTGAAATTTTTGAGGCATCACCTATACAGTGTTTTTGTTGATATTGTCACTTATCATAAAAGTTTGCAATAAATGTTTAAGCAAAAGTGTTTGAATCTTCACCAAATTGGTGCCTTCAATTGTTGAAAGATTATGATATGAGTGTTCTTTTTCATCTGGGTAAGACAAATGTTGTTGCCAATGCTCTTAGTCGATCAACGATGAATTTTGTTTCTCATATTAAGGATCATAAAAAGGAGTTAGTTCGTGGTGTTCATATACTAGCTCGATTGGGTTTTCACTTGATTGTTTTAGATTAGGGTGGTATCATTAATAAAAAAGGGTCAGAATATATAATCTCATTTTTGAGGTGAACTCTAGGAAAGATCTTGATCCGACTATGGTTGAGTTGACGAAAGTGTTTTCATAAAAAGACAATGAGGCTTTCTCCCAAGAGGGAGATGGTTTACTTTGTTACAAAGGTCGGTAATCTATTCCAAATGTTGATGAGTTGACGCATCAAATTTTAGTGGAAGCTCCAATTTCTTTGTATTCTATTCACCCGAGAACCACCAAGATGTACCACAATTTGTGGGAGGTCTATTGGTGGAATGAGATTAGGAAGGATATCATGGAATTTGTGGTTATCTATACAAATAGTCAACAAGTGAAGGTTGAGCTTCAGAAACCACGAGGTTAGGCTCAAGACATTAGCATATCTACTTGGAAGTAGGAAGATTTTAATATGGACTTCATAATGGGTTTACGTCGTACTCGTAGACAAAATGATTCTATTTGTGTTGTTGTGGACCGAATGACTACGTCAACTCATTTACTTCTCGTGAAGACCTCATTTTTAGCCGAAGACTATGCTAGGCTCTATATTTGGGAAAAGGTGAAGTTACATAGAGTGCCTTTATCCATTATCTCAGATAGAGGTACTCAGTTTACATTTTAGTTTTTAAGGTCATTCCATAAAGGTGTCGGTACTTAAGTGAAGCTTAGTATGACTTTTCATTCTCAGACTAATTGTCAAGCCGAGCGTACTATTCAAGCTTTGAAATATATGGTTAGAGCTTGTGTGATTGAATTTAAGGATAATTGGGATGATCACTTGCCTTAGACAAAGTTTTCTTATACTAATAGTTACCACTCAACTATCCAAATGGTTGCATTTGAGGCTCTCTATAGTAGGAGGTGTAGGTCTTCTATTGGTTGGTCTGATGTTTGGAAGGTTGCCTTTATATGACCCGACATGGTTTATGATGCTATGGAGAATTTTTGACTTATTAGATAGGTTGAAAACAACTCAATGTAGATAAAAGTCTTATGTCGATTTTAGAAGGAGAAAGCATGAATTTGATATTGATGATGGGGTTTACTTAAAAGTCTCATCTATGAAGTGAGTGATGAGATTCAAAAAGAAAGGGAAGTTTAGTCCCCGTTATGTAGGCCATATCAGATTTTGAGGAATTTTTGTAAGGTAGCCTCTTAGTTGGATTTTCCATCTAAGTTGGCATCGGTGCATCTGGTGTTTCATGTTTCATTATTGAAGAGATGTATTTGTGATCTTACTTTGATTGTGACATCGGAGAGTGTTGGTGTTAGAGAAAGTCTTTCCTATGAAGAGGTTCTGGTTGAAATCTTTGATCGTCAAGTCTGTAAGTTGAGAAATAAAGAAGTTGCTTCCGTAAAAGTTCATTGGAGAAATCAATTTGTTGAGGGTGCTACTTTGAAGGCCGAAGCCGACATGATGTCCAAGTATCCTCATCTTTTTCCTTCTACTTTAATTTTATCTTGAGGCATTAGTTCCTCTTGTTTACTCTTTCAGATTCATGCATTTTAGATTCCCATGTTTCCATATGCATGCATGTTCATGAAAACATGATTTTTGAGTTTATGTTTTTGCTTGGGGTCGAATAATCCTTTGTTTTATGCATTTTGATGTGATTTGCATTCATGTTGGATTGTTAGATATCTTTCCCTATCTTATTTATTCTTGTTGAATGTCAATTGAGAATGAATGTTCCCATTGGGAAGATATTGTAACACCTTAAAATTTGGTAAGATTAACTTGGAACTGAAATGTTTCACAAATTATTGCTGGTGAAGTTTATACTAGCCCACATATGGATTCTACAAGGACCTAAAGGCCATAGGTAGGCAGTCGTAGAAGTGGTTGAGAAACTTCTAAAATGATAACTCAAAGAAGAATTCCTATGGACCACTTGGATAGTCCGTAGATGAATGTATGGCCGGTAGGAAGTGTTTGTAGGTAGGGTTACAAGCATTGGTGAAATATTTTTGAAACCTAGGGTTCTACAATTGGGACCTACAGCCTGTAGAAGGGTCTACGGACCGTAGGGACTGCTCGTGGTTTTGCCCAGAAAATATGGCTGCCAGTGATATACAAATGTCCAAGACGGCCCATAGAAGTTTGTATGGACCAAAAGTCTGTCCATAGGTCACTTCCGGTAGTTTTTCTCCAAGGGTATTTGGGTAATTTCCTATTATTTTAACTCCTAAACTATGTTCTTTCTATCCTATATCTAATTCCTATAACTAATTTTTGCCTTAAATATTGCCCTCTCCCTCCCATTCATTCAAAACCCCAAAATCCCTCCAAGTCTTCTTCTCCGAATTCTCTTCAAGGACCTTAAGGAAAAGCTAGGGTTCTTCAAGCTCCATTTTCTCTTCCCTAATTCCAAAGTTTTGATTACTCAAGGTGTGTGAGAAATTAATCAATAGATCTCTTTGTATCCATTGAGTCCCATGAAATACCTAAATTATCTTATGAATCCTACCTAACTTCCTAGGGTTTTATATGAGTATTCATGGGTTTGATTGTTTATGATTAAATTGATTATATTTCATCTTATTTTACATGATTTGATTCAAATTACGTGTTTTCAAGGTATTTCATATGAACCCATTCTATATGCCTTTTCTATGATCATGAATTTAAGCTTTGAAATTAATGCATGCATGATGAATCGTAGTGACTATGATTCTATGGTGTTTTTAAATAAAGTATCTCATTGTTTTATGAAATTAGGTTGCTTCCGATTGAAGTAATCTTATTATGAAAGATTTTCTTTCCTTAGAAACTTCTGATTGGTATGTGGCTTTACTAAGAAAAGATTATCATGATTTCGATGCTTTAGATTAAGTGTTTTTTTAACATCGATTATGTTATGAAATCATGATTTTCAAAGGAGCTGTTCTATAATATAAAGTTTAAGATTAGAATGATATTACTAGATTCTAATATTTTCCATGTATTATGATTATGATATGATTATGCTTATTTTAGTTGGGAGTTTACTTAGGACCGAGTGAATTTGGGTGATTCCCAAAGTGCTCGAACTACGCGCCCAATTGGACAAATTAGCTAGTTGATCCAGCTAAGCTTTAGAATATGGTCCTTACCTTTGCTTGTAGGACAGTCTCTTTTTTGGTATGGGAGCAAGACACAAGATTACATGTTATAGCTCACATGGTCTATACCAATTAATGGTAAACATCTCACAAAAGATATAATTTTCCATTTATCTTATGTCTTACACATTTGTCATGAGTCTTATATTGCATTGACCTTTCCTTGATTCATGACTTTAGCTTATCCGAGTGATATGTCTTTGCTTGATTATGCATTATCATGTTTATATTTATGAATTTTTCCCATATTCATTACATTGAATGTATTGACACATATATCTCTTGTGTCTATATTGTTTCGTAATATAGGGTTTGACATTCCTCCATCCAGTCGTGGTTAGTTGGATTGATCAGCTTGAATAGCACTTTGGTGAGTCCTCATGATTTGGGGACCTTGTCACTAAATATCTTTTATTGCTTTCATGTCTTTTCAGTTTTCAGTTCGTGTATTAGGGATTTGTCCTAACCAAATCTATGAGTAGTAGAGGCTTATGTTACACTAACATCTTAATTTCACATTTTCAGTTTTGTATTTAGATTATCTTGTGTTGAGATAGTATTTTGAGACTGAACTTCAGCTTTATGATTCATATTATATCTTATGCTAATATCTTAGTATCATGCTTATGTCAAGTGATTTGTTTAGGGTCTCTCAAAATCCTATTCGCCATGTCATGCCTTGGGGTAGTTTGGGTTGTGACAATTAATTACCATCCGCATATCAAGGATCAAACTTTCATCATAGTGTCTCTGAAACAAATGAAAATAAGAATGTTAACATGAATAATGAGAAAATGATAAATTTCATATCAATACACAATTCACACTCACACAAAAATGGGATATCATCAATAGTAAATCAATAAAGCCAACAAAACCAATCATTGTACAACATTCATTAACATATCAACAAATTTCTTTATACCCCATAGTATCATAACGATAATTCAATCAACTATTAACTCAATACCCTTAACAAAGGGACGAAAAGGTCCACATATTTTAAAAGAACAAACAATCAACTCGGTACTTGAGTCTTCCCTCTACAATGAGCCTCCGAATCAATACAATCTAAACAATTATCCAATAAGATTAAAAACTTGAGAACAACAATATCCATATAATTGATTTTGTAAACAGGGTCCAAATCGACCGAAAAAATCATTCTAGAGGGCTAGGTTAATATCATGAATCTTAGTATAAAGTCGAATTATTTAACAAATTTTGGAATCACAAGTGAAAACGAATGGAAAAATGAGTTAAAACCAGTCTTCAAACTTCATTTTTGTCAAAACTTAAATTCATGAAAAGGGCCCTCAAAACTTGAGTTCAAAACAATAATTTGACGCTTAAATCATGAAGAAGTAAATCGGTAATGGAGGGTTTAAGATTAAAGTATCTTACTCAATTGATTAACGTGAAATATTCTCTTTAAAATTGCCTCCCAAGAGTTATCCAATTCAAAAAAGGGTGAAATTGGGAAGAAACCACAATTTTTGAATTCATTAAACATCCATATAAATGGTTCTTCGCAAACATAGTTGACATTTCGCAATCACAGAGACCACGCGAACTAACTCTTTATGAGTGCGGCCCTCCTTCCATGATTGCAGAGATCCACTAACCTGACAACTATTTAATGGGGATATGCCCTACGCAAATGAGAAGTTCAAAATTTAGCCTTCTAGGAAAGCAGCCTAAGCCTTGGGATTGTGGAGGCTAGACTACTAAACCCTTTGTGAACGCAAAGGAGGACACATGAACAACAACATTAGCAACACCAAGACTTACCAAAAATCACTTAATTGACCCTCAGGATTTGTTCGGAATTCCAAGTACACAAAAGAAATATGCTACCGCACTAAACTAAACTTTTCAGACTCAATGAAACAATGAGAACATGGATTTGAGGTCCCCTTGCCCCGAAACCCTTTGAAGTCACAATAAGCAATCTTTTACTCAAAAATACAAAACTACCCTCAGAACCTCTGAAAATTCAACCAAGACCCATCCTAAGCCTAAAATCATTTCCTAAATCCAACGGAATACTCAGAAATCCAATCCGAGCACCTGAACTCCGAATATTGACCAAAGTCAACGTTCTGTATAAATATACTTAAACTTCAAACTCAGGGGCCCAAATCCACATGAAGACATCAAAACTGAATCTTATGACATCCCTAGACAAAAAATTTCACTCGGAGCTGGTGGAACAGGAAACATTCCATTCCGAGAATCAAACCTCCAGTTGTTGATAAAAATCACTTTTAACAACTAAAGTATCCAAAAACACTGAGAATTCAAAAAACCACATTTTTCAATACAATTTAATAAACTGAGCATATGTGACTCAGGACAACTACTAGGAGGAGTAAAATGATAATTATCTGAAAATTTCAAATATTCACCTTCAAGGTCATTACAACTATTGAACGCAATGTAATTTAGAAGCATCATTTGAGAACGAATAATACTAAGTGGGGGAGGATGTAGCACCTCGACAAAAGAAAGAACAAAGGAAAATATGCAACTTGTTTCATGAGAACTCTAAATAAAGTGTTAAGCTTTTCTAACGTGCATATTTTAAGGGTCGTGTAGCGGGTATATGTATATAAAATTATATATTACAACTTTGCTGCTAGTAAGGAATAAATAAATTAAAGTAGCCCTCCCCTAATTAAGTTATTAATAGTTTGGACAAGTGGGGTCACACTTATTCTTCTCATAGAAGATTTTAAGTCAAGGGATAAACAAGAACTTGGGCTTGAAATATTTATTCCATAACAGAAAGTACTCATCGCTTTCCTCAAGTGGTATCAAGAACTTTGGACTAAAATACACAAGAATTATTTTGAAGGAAAAGCATACAATAATTCTTAATTGTTTGACATCTATTTGTCTTTGTTAAAAGATTGTGGAGATTCATCAAGAACTTAAGTTGGAATTTGATTTCAAATAGGTAATTTCTCTACCCCACACTTGAATATAACCATGGAATTCTAATTTGAGATATAGTATAAGGATGTAGTCACTATTTCATTTGATTTTTAATCTAACTTTTGAAATGGGTCTTGTTAATATGGGTTCTTGAAAGGGGTGAAAGTAAGGAAATATTGATAAAAGTGGATTTTTGGGTCATTCTATTTATGAGAAAATTAGTATTGAACCTTGTAAGTTTAAAAAATAATGAAAGCACTCCAAACAATTGTTAAGAATTTGATTAGTCTTTGGGCACAAGTGGAAACTATTGGAATGGATTATTGAATAAATCTATAGAATATTTGTGTTGTTTTGTAGTGATGGTGTTGAATTACTTGGGCTTCTATGGGGCGTTGGAACTGAGTGGTTTGATATGTCAGGGCTGCATCTATGTGGGTGTAATTGTTGGAGGCTTGTGGTACTATTGTAAGCTAGAAAAGTATCCAAGGTATGTGAAGCTAAAACTCTTTTCGCCATTAAGGCACCACCCTTGTCACGTGTTTCTCATATAACATTCAAATAAGCTCACCTAAAGAATGGAAGTAAATTTTTTATACTTTATGTGTTTCATCCTCTTACCTGATAGTCTAAATTTAAAGGTGTTCATGTCATTCCCTCTCTTAACATTTTTTGTTATCGTAAGTATTTTTACTTGAAATTTCATGCAAGTCATATGGTATATGGGTCATTGCGTTATATGAGAATGAATTATTATAAAATAGTCCTATTTTAAAAGGCGAGGACATAGAAAACATAGCCATAAGCTAAAAAGAGAAGTAGAGTTTAGATATTGATATCATATTTGGAAAGTTCGGTGCCATATAAAGATATTATTTCATTAGTTAGATGTTCTTTATCATAACTCAGTGATAAGCCTTTAAATCATTATTTGATAAAACAAAGCTTAGGGGGGGGGGGGGGTATTCATTGATTTTACTTGATACACTCGATATGATTTTGTGCATAGGATTGAGACCAAACAACCAATGAGCCCGAATATTGTGGCGTACTCACCTTCGTCACATCATTTGCATTTGGAGTAAGCTAGAATGTCATGAATTAGTTTCCCCTAAATCGAGCCAATATATGACACATTTTGCCTACGGGAAGACACTCATAGTGAGCCCACATGGGGCGTATCTCAAACCAAACCGCAATTATAGTATATGCATAGAAGCATATAAATGAGCTTTTAGGAAACTTATTCTTTTTAGGTGACGTGGGTCACCTTTGATCAACATTCACGTGATCATTTAAAGTAGTAATAATTAAAGTACTTTACTTAGGGAAACTATGGGTGTCATTGTATAATGAATGTTACCTTTGTTATTATTTGATGAACTAATTAAGTTGGTACTTATGTTATTATTGTATATCATATATCTACTCCTTGTATGCTCATAATTCTTTCATTTTAACATTTGGTTCATATGAGCTTTCATATAAGTCTGTCTGTTATTTTGTCTTCTTTACATGCCATGCATGTGGTACATGTACAATATCCCTGTATATAGGGCGCAACATTTAGTTGTAAATGCATGATCAGTTTCACAAGGGAGCACACATCCACATTAGGCTCTTTTGTTGCCTTTAGTTTAATTTTTCGTGAGATTCATCTCTATCCCACGCAAGCTTACATCTACTACATTTGATTATATGTACAGGTTGCTTGTTTCGTATGTTTAGGTCTGTCTCGATGAGTCATTAGATGTATGATGTTTTAAATCTTTTAGAGGCTTTCTACATATCATGATGTGTCATGTCGTACAGTTTTTCCCTTATAGCTCTATAGATTTTATATATTGCATGTGTTGGTTTTTCCTTTCGCTTATTAGCTTATAACATCTACAGGTCATATCTTATTTTTAGAGCAAGTGTTTATACGGTTCTTGTCCGCCCTCCATTTAGCGTATGACAACTTTATATAGTTATTCCTAGGTATAACAATCTAATTTTTCTTATTCTCTCTACATCTCATTGACGGTTGACATAAACTATGATAAATCAACTTTTAGAACAACAACATGTTATTTCAAATATTACAAACTTATGGGGCATTACCTCGGGCTTGCCAAAGAGTTCAGTGATGCACTGAATTGTTGAGTTCATTTTCAATCAAGCTTCAGGGCTTGAGTTTTTCCTTCAAGTGTCTATTCATTTTTCTTATGTACATGATCCTCATTGAACCATTTCAGTGGATATACTGACTACTACTTCTTGTCTCCATATTGAGATAGACTCAGAGGTAATGAACTATGAATTTTGGCGATGATTTTTCCTTTTGGCGATGTGCCGAATCAACTTGGAAATGCACAAGGTAGCTTTTGCCTACTTCAAATATTTTGCCTTCTATTTAATCTTCATATCATCCTTATGCTTGATAAAGCTCAAACTACTCCTTAAAACTAATTAAAAGAGTAAGTGATCGTTGTCAATTAAAATACCCAACTAAGAGTCGGAGTCCAATTACACAGGGAGTAGTGTGACGTTAAGGATCTAATCAAGGAATTAAAATGCAACTAATCTAATTTTAGTCAAAGGAAACTTGGGTGGATCATTCGACCAAAATGTATCAATAGTTTTGATAGCAGCCATGGGTGCTGTGAATTTAAGCAATTATAATCAACACCCACTTCGATTGCACCCTCAAATTGTCAATTAGAAGATTAATGTTGAAAACCGCAGACTAGAAGTTATCTTTTTAGAGTTTCTCTCTCAAATTTCTAAATGCAAAATACTGATAAAAGATAGATTGATGCACTTTCTCTCTCTTCCCATCTTATATTTTTCAAAAAAATTCTTCTGCATCCCATCGGCGACATTAGTCAGGCTCGACAAACCAATTTGGCAGATCACCATTCTTGTCGTTCAACTCACCCTTTACTGACTTCAGGATTCAGATGTTTGAATCTCAGATGCTGGACTCGATGCAATAAACCTTTCACATTTGGCGGATCGTCGATTATCACCATAGCTTGCCTTTTGAACATTTGATTTTCTTCCAAGCATTGTCACATTCGGCGATGAATAACATATCCACCTTCCCCTCTTGGAGGATCGCCGATGTGTCTCTTCTTCACTTATTTGAATTTAGTATTTAGAACTTTCATCTTTCCATTTCGGAATGATACAACCTCTTAGTAAATTCACCATTTTGTTAGGCGTTCATCAAGCTGGGATTTTCTAGTTCTTTCAATGTTCTTGGCCTTTCTTTCAATCGTTTATCCTTAGCTTGTCCCTTAGCCTTAATAGCAACAAATCATCAAAATATAATTTGAATAGGAGAGACTTAGGCATTGACGATATGAATTTTTCGGCTAAATAGGCCTCAAATGAGTGTAAATCTACCACTCATAAACGCTCTCAAAAACTGAAATACAGACACATTTGGATCAGAAAAAGATTTAAATGAGCATTGCGGACATTACTTAAAGTGCACTAAAAGCCTTAAATGAGTCAAGAATTCTAAATTCATCAAACACCCTCAACTTAAAATTTGGTTTGTCCTCAAGTAAAAGATATCAATCAGTTCTACTAAGATTTCTACAAAGAGTGCTTCTTAAGTGTTAGTATGTAAGTGCTACCACTAGATTAATTCCAAAGCACACAAGTACCAATTATGCATCATAATCTTCAAGCAATTTCTAGCCATTATCAATTAAAACAAATCCTCACAATAGTTGACTAAGATTCAAAGTTATGCCCAACAAATGTACTCAAGTGCCCTCACACAAAGAATGATCACATGCCCCCACAAACCATAAGTATTTAATCAAGTAGGAATCATAACAAACTGTCACTCTTAGAAGAAGAATAACATGCACGCTTTAACAACTATTTTTGCCATTATTTTTCAAACGATCAATGAATTAGAACTCGTGAGATGATAAGGGTCTTTCAGGGTTTGTTATGGGAATGTTGGGCAACGTAGAAAAAATTTAGGAATTAAAGTGACTCTATGATAAACGATCATATCATAAACAGTTATATGCAAAACAATACCCAACTTTAAATGTGGGTCGAACCACAAGGATCGAAAGATGGGATCTCTCTCAATTGATTGCATAAGTCAAAAGAAACTATATTTAATTCTGAACAACCATATATATATATATATATTGTATAATGGGCTGTGGTTAGGATCAATTAAATTCACCAATATCAAGTAACAAAACATGAAATAAAACGCACATATGATCTACCAAGTTTGGAAATTACAAGGTGTGTGCACATTATGATGGGGTTTCAAATGAATAAGTAAATATTTATTGTAACCGATTTGATTGATACATGGATATCATTTGGTCTAGGCTACATTTGATATTTTCTAAAACCATCAGATGAGTATCCCCCTGATTATCTGGAACTCCAAGATCCTTAACAAATGAAACACAAAACATTTCTTGAGCAGTTAGACTATCCCTACCTCATATTATAAAATGAGAAATTACCCGGATTATCTCATCTCATACTCAAACTCATAGATTAACTTCATCAAGTCCTCACTATTAAGCCTTACACAACTCTACTTTTCTTTCTCAAAACAAAACAATGTTAGATAGCTCAACTAATGTTTTCAACCACTTATTTAACATTAAGACTTCAAGAAAAGAATATGTCCATGTCATACAATCAATTTTAGAATCGATTAATAAATACCCATATGGATTTTACACTCATATATCGTGCACACACAACCTCGCAAAAGATTTAGCTACTCATAAAAGAATAACTATACACAATACCTAGGTAGGAAATCTTCACTTCAAACTAATTTGATTTACAAAATCTTAAGTCCAAGCTTAAAATGATGCAAACCAAAGGTTTCTTCCTCTACAAGAAAGAGAAGTTCTTAGCTAATTTCTATCACTACTAGTAAGTGTAAATTCAAGAAGTTAGTCTCTCTCTCTCTCTCTCACTCTCACTCTCACTCTCTCTCCCTAATTGGGAAGAAGTGAAAGTTAAATAATTAAAGAAAACCCTATTCTATCCTTGGAACCTTTTAAAGGAAGAGTTTTATTCAATGAGTACATTTTCTTCTCTTTAAATTCCGCTCCATTACTTGCATTGTACCTATCACAACCCAGGGTACACTCTAGACGTGACATGGAGTATAAGACCCCGAGAGTGCCTACGCAAGCCACTTGAAATGCATACAACACAATATTATAAGATATAAATGAAGTCTTTAGGTAAAGAAGACTTTTATCATAAAAGAGTTTAAATCATAGACCGGAAATATAACTATGTGTTGACAAGTCTTTCTAATTCATCATAAGAGTGGTGTCGACGTTACCCATACACAACGTAAACAGTCTGAAACACAAGACATATGATCAAAAGATAAGCTAAATTATTATGGGATATGTCCTCGGATCATGAGGACTCATTAATCCGTAAGGAAGAGATAGCAATCTGAATCTAGCCATGAGCGGGAGGATGGGAAGCGTCAAACCATACATTATGAGATAATATAGACACAAGTATATATTAGTACATGGAATGTAATAAGTATGGGGAAATGCAATATAACATGAAACATGATCATATGGGGACATAAAGGAAACATGATATGAATAACCAAGCTAAAACATAGTAAAACCTTTAAAGAAGAATCAAAAATCATGAACATGATCAATGAATCGTAAAGTAATAATGAAAGCCTCATAAAATCCTTTTGAAAGTATCTTAGTTCATTTTATGGGATATTAGCTTTAACCGAAAATAGAGCATGCCAGCCATAACATGGAATCCGATGTAACTCCCACAAAGAAAAGGGAGAGTCTATTTACAGCGGTAGAACTCCGTATCATGATTGATGTGCTATTTGTGGGTCCATTATCTAGGTCATTTAAGATAATCCTAAGGGGGCACGTTGTTGGGAACTAGAGGTTTCTACTAGACACTACCCTATTTGAGTTCCCACCTCAAAGTTCTCTGGGTGCTAAGTTAAATCCCAACGGAATAGTCATTTTCATAAACATAGCATCATACATGGAAAAGCACAATTAAATTACTAATCCAAATTTAATTCATCATAGAGTAACTCCTTAAATAATGAATCATGCATGTGTGAGAAAAACCATTCACAAATCATGATTCCATAGTATGTGAGAAAACCTTTCCAATTTCATTGATGCTTATCTTAAAAGAAACCTTTAGACTAGAAAACATTTTTCCATATATCATGCATAACCTTTCATAAGTCATCATTCATAAATTCATCAATCTCTTCTTAAACTCATTTCTTCATAAATTCATAGTCAAAATAATGAATAATGTGTGGGTCCATGTGAATTCAATCGAAAAACATGAAATTGAATCAAATTAATCATAACCTGACTAAAATCAATCAATTGAATTTGGAGAATTGAGACCCATGGAGAATTGAATGAAACCCTAACAAATTTTGATGAAATTGAATTTTCGAGAATTGAGATCTTTTGGGACTCAATGGGTTAATGGAGCCCATTGTTGCATTCCCACATACCTTAAAGAATCCTAGCCTTAGAATTGTAAGAGGGGAATTGGAGCTTGAAGATCCCTTGAATCTCTTGCAGCTTTGGGAGAAAACTTATAAAAGAAGATTGGTGAAATTTTGGGTTTTGAGTGAATGAGAAGGAATGGGTGGATAGAGTCTTTAGAAATCGTTTATGCTCACTTAGAATAGGTAAAATTGACATAGTGTAGGTTTAAAAGAGTGGGAAAAGAACCAAATAGCCCTGACTTAAAAACTACCGAAACACCTTCTACGAAAGCCTTTCAGAAACCGTCCTTCATTACATTGTCCGTCAACCCGTCCATTGACCCTTGCCTTAGATTATTTTCCACAGGGTTCAGGTCCAAGGATGGGTTCATTGACCGTGGACCCTTTCACCGTCCTTGAACCCGCCCGTAGATCACTGCCTTAGAATATTTTTCACAAGGTTCGGGTTAAAGGATTGGTTTACTAACCCTGGACCCTTTAACCTTCATTGAACATGTCTGTAGACCATTGCCTTAGGATATTTTTCACAAGGTCCGGGTTCAAGGATGGGTTCACTAATCTTGGACCCTTTCACATTCTTTAATCTCGTCCATAGACAATTACCTTAGGATATTTTTTAGAAGGATCAAGTTCAAGAATGGGATCACTGACCATGGGCCCTTTCACCATCATTGAACAAGTCCGTAGACCCTTAACTTAGCATTTGTTTTCACAAGGTTCGGGCACACGGTTTGGTTCACCGACCGTGGACCCTTTCACCTTTCTTGAACCTGTCCGTGGACCATTGCCTTAGGATATTTTTCAAAAGTTTCAAGTTCAAGGTTGGGTTCACTGACCGTGGACCTTTTCACATTCCTTGAACCCATCTGTAGAAGGTTCGGGTTCAAGGTTGGGTTCAATGACCATCGACTCTATCACCATCTTTGAACCCGTCCTTACAAGACCACTTTTTACATATTTCTATCTCTCTTTTCTAATTCCAACATCCCATTGAATTTTTAAACTTTTGAGGTGTGACAATATCTCCCCCTTGGAAACATTCATCCTCAAATGGGACTGAAGCTAGAATTTATAGAGTATGAGGAAAACTAACAACCCAACATGAATGGGAATTTCATCATATTGCACATAAACATGGGAATCACTCAAAGCTCAATCCTAACATCAAAAGTTAAGTTTTTCATAAGCATGCATGCACATGGGAACATGAGAATGACTATAACGCATGAATCTGAAAAAAATGAACTATGAGGAACTAATACCTCAAGCTAGAATAAAAGGAGAGGAGGAAAAGAGATGAGGATACTGGGACATCATATCGGCTTCAGCCTCCCAAGTAGTACCCTCAACAAGTTGATTCTCCAAAGTACTTTCACGGAAGCAACTTTTTTTTATGAACTTTGGAACTTGTCTTTCTAAAATCTCAACTGGAACCTCTTCATAAGAAAGATTTTCTTTAACTCCAAAACTTTCCAAAGGCACAATGGTCGTTGGATCCCGAACACACTTTTTCAACTAGGAGACATGGAATACCGGATATACCGATGCTAAATCATTAGGTAACTCTAATTCATAAGCAACCTTGCAAATATGCCTCAAAATCTTATATGGGGCCATATATCAGGGGCTAAGCTTCTCTTTCTTTCCTAACCTCATCACACCCTTAATGGTTGAGATTTTCAAATAGTCCCAATCATTAAAATAAAACTCAAGCTCTCTTCTTCTAACATCGGCATAAGACTTTTGTCGACTTTGAACCATTTTCGACCTTTCACGAATAAGTCAAACCTTTTCCATGGCCTCATGCACCAAATATTGCCCTATCAAAGCAACCTCACAAACTTCAGACCAACCAATAAGAGACCTACACCTCCTACCGTAGAGAGCCTCAAATGGAGCCATTCCAATTCTAGACTGATAGCTATTATTATAAGCAAAAATCATAGTAAAATGATCTTTACAATTACCCTTGAAGTCAATTACACAAGCTCTCAACATATCTTCCAAAGTCTGAATAGTACGCTCAACCTTTCCATCGGTCTGAGGATTAAAAGTCGTGCTAAGCTTCATTTGAGTACCAAGACCTTTCTGAAATGACCTCCAAAATTGAGTACCTCGATCGGAGATAATGGACAAAGGGTCCCATGCAACCTTGCCATCTGCATAATATAAATCTTGGCAGTTCTTCTGTCGAGAATGAAGTCTTAACAGGAAGAAAGTGAGTGTATTTCATCATACGGTCCACACTGACCCAAAATTGAATCAAACTGATGATGTGTACGAGGTAAACACATATGAAGTCCATATTCAAATCTTCCAACTTCCATGTATGAATACAAATATCTTGAGCAAAACCACCTGGATTTTAATGCTCAACTTTCACTTGTTGACAATTTAGACATTTAGCGAAATTTTTTGTAATATCCTTTTCCATCCCATTCCACCAATAGGCCTCCCGCAAATCACAGTGCATCTCGGTGGCACTCAGGTGAATAGAATACCGAGAACTGTGAGCTTCTATCAAAATATGATATCTCAACTCATCAACATTCGAAATACACAATCGACCTTGGTATTTCGAAGGTCGATTGTGTATTTCGAATGTTGATGAGTTGACATATCATATTTTGATAGAAACTCACATATTATGATATCCCACTTGGAGCAAGCCTCCATGGCTTTTTCAGAAATCGACTTCTGCAAATGGACTAATACCACATCAAGATCTTGCTTAGCCTTCATATCTGTTACAAAAGATGATTCCCAACCATTTTTAACAGTCACACCACATTCACTAGAATCGACAAAATGAACACCCAATTGGGCCAATATGTGAATATCACAAACTAACTCCTTTTTACCATCTTCAACATGAGCTTCACTTCCCATCGATATTCAACTAAGACCATCCGCTAACACATTTGTTTTACCAAGATGATAAAGGCAGTCATGTCGTAATCCTTTAATAACTCAAGTTATCTCCTTTGGCTAAGATTCAAATCCCTTTAAGTGAACACATACTTCAAACTCTCATGGTCGGTAAACACATCTACATGAACACCATATAAGTAATGTCTCCAAATCATTAAAGCAAACACTACCACCGCTTACACTAAATCATGATGCGAATAATTCTTTTCGTGCAGCTTCAATTTCCTTGTAGCATAAGCAATGGCTTTACAATGTTGCATGAAAACACAACTAAGACCAATTTGAGAAGCATCACAATAAACCACAAAACCATCTGATCCTTCTGCTAACGTAAAATTAGGTGTTGAATTGAGTCTGTCTTTCAAATCTTGGAAACTGTTCTCACAAGATTCCAACAAAAGGGATTTTACTTTGTTTTGAGTCAATTCCATCAATGATAAATCAATAGAGGAAAATCCTTTCAAAACTCTTCTATAATAACCGACCAAACCCAAGATAATCTATACATCTGAAGCGGACAAGGTCTAGTCCAATTATTAACTACCTCATTCTTCTAAGGATCGACTTGAATTCCTTCACCGGGGATAATATTGCCAAGAAAAGCAACAGACCTTAACCAAAACTCACACTTGCTAAACTTAGCGTATAATTCACGATCCTTGAGAACTTGCAACACATTCCTCAAATGCTCAACATGCCCATCCTCACTTCGTGAGTAAATAAAGATATCATCGATAAACACAATCACAAACATGTTAATATATTGCTTTAAGACTCTATTCATCAAATCCATGAACACTAATAGGGCATTATTCAAACATAAATACATCACAAAATGCATAATGTCCATACCGAGTTTGAAAAGCTATCTTTGGAATATCATTCTCCTTCACCCTCAATTGGTGATAACCAGACCGAAGGTCCATCTTAGAGAAGTAACTCTGTCCTTTGAATTTATCAAACAAGTCATCTATCCTTGAAATAGGATACTTATTCTTTATTGTGACTTTATTCAATAATCGATAGTCAACGCACATTCAGAGGGAACCATCCTTCTTTGGAACAAACAATACTGGAGAACCCATGGAGAGATACTCAGCCTAATAAACCCGTTATCCAACAAATACTTCAGTTGTTCTTTTAACAACTTAAGTTTTACCGAGGCCATATGGTAAGGAGGAATAGATAAAGGTTGCGTATCAGGGAGAAGGTCAATACCAAAGTCTATTCCACTTTTCGGAGGATTAATACTAGGAAAGTCATTGGAAACACCTCTGGAAATGCATTAAAAATCAGAACTGACTCAAATGTAAGGGTTTCAGAATCTATATCCCTAAGCCGAAAAAGATGATAAATGCAACCCTTAGAAATCATATTTCTAGCCTTTAGGCAAGATATAAATTAACCCTTAAGAGCATGATTTCCCCCTCCCATGACATGATAGGTTCATTCAGAACCTTAAATGTGACCAATCGGGTCCTACAATATATGGAATAAAAACATGCATGAAGCCAATCCATTCCAAGAATAATATAATAACCTAACATATCAAGCTCCACAAGATAAACATGACTGACACTATGAGAAACTGAAATAGGGTAATTTCTATAAATTCTTTTACCAATAATAAAATAACCAATGTAAGTTGAGACATAAAAAGGATTAGAAAGGATTTCGGGACCAACATCAAATCTCATGGCCACATAAAGAGTAACAAGCAATAATGTAGATCCCAGATCAAGCAAAGCATACACATCAAAATTAAAGACTTTCAACATACCGGTCACCACATCCGGAGACCTTTATTATCCTATCGAGTCTAAAAAGCATATAATCTTTTCTGACGAGGAGCACCAGAACAAAAACCACTAGGCTGAGCTTTCCTACAATCCTTACCCTTGATAGTTTGCAATGGAAAATCCCTCAATTTGTGACCACTCTTTCCACAACAAAAAAAATCATTTGTACCGACTAAACATTTTCCCGAGTGACTCTTAACACACCATTGGTAAATGGGAATAGAAGATCCATTACCACCACCGCCTTGAGTCTTAGGGTTAGACATTCTATCTTTGTTAAACTTAGAGATCAGAGCATTGGAAGAACCTTGATCGAAAATCTTTTGCCCTAGTTGAGGACGTCCATGTCCACCGTACCTCGAATTAGAAAAATCACCATCACCAATTCTTGGCCTCTTGGACTCTCTTGCCTATTACTTGAGCTTTTTCTCTTCAATTTTTTGGGCATGCATAATCAAAAGAGAGATATCCATCTCCTTAATCAACATGACGGTTTGGCATTTTTTAACAATTAAATTGGAAACACCCAACAAAAACTTTCTCATTCTTGCGCTAGAGTCGGCAACCATTGTCAGAGAATACTTAGACAATTAAGTAAACTTCAATGCATACTCCTTCACACTCATATTTTCTTGACGAAAATTGACATATTCAAGAACCTTTGCTTCTCCCATCTCAAGAGGAAAGAATTCATCAAGAAAAACCCCTTTAAATTTGTCCCAATCAAAATGACCAGCATTAACCACCCTCCCTTACTTTCATTGGTTGAACAAAACTTGAGCAACACCTTTGAGTTGGCAAGCAGAAAATTTTACTTTTTACACCATTAACACTGCCATAATATCCCCTATCTTATAGACCTTATCAATGAATTCTAGAGGATCCTCATCAACCTTGGAACAATTGAGCTCAAAAAGATTCATCCTAGTGAAATCCCTTATCCTTGTTTCCATGCTACCCAACCCTTGGGTTCACAGGAGGAACGGCTTCCCTAATTTCTTTCACCATCATAGCTTGAGACAACACTTGAAAAGTGGCTAAGAATTTGACGTGAGTCACTTGTTCGGCCAAAGGGTCAATCGGCACTTGAGGAACCTTAGGATACACATTATTAGCCACTTTCCTTCGAATGTAAGCTCTTCAAGGGGCCATATCCTGAAAAGCATCCGTCAAGAATTAGGAGAAAGAGCTTTTTTAGAGATAAACTCTATGGCAGGACTTTAAAGTAGTGAAAGAAGTGAAGTTTCCTAAATGCTTTGTAGCCTCTTAGTCATAAATGTGGCGCGCTTCACACACATGAACAAGACTCTACTCAACGTGGCTTGTAAGAAATCTAAGGACCTTTACTTACACCTTTTTCTCTGAATACAAAGTTTGTCACGATCCAGAGTACAGCCTAGACATGACATGGTGTATAAGACCCTGAGAGGGCCTACACAAGCCACATCATATGCTTAAAACACAAGATAAGATATAAAAGAAGAGTTTAGGTAAAGAAGACTCATATAATAAAAGAGTTTAAATCATAAAGATGAAATATAACTAAGTATTTACAAGCCTTTCTAATACATCATAAGAGCGCTTGGGACGTAACACAAAAACCACATACAATGTTTGAAACAAAAGACATAAAATTGAAAAATAAGCTAAATTATTATGGGACCTGTCCTCGGAGCATAAAGACTCACCAATCTGTAAGCTAGAGATTAAAATCTGAATCTAGCCACGAGCAGGAGAATGAGAAGCATTAAATACTACATTATGAGACAATGTAGACAGAAGCGTATGCATAAGTACGTGGAATGTACTAAGTATGGGAAAATGCAATATAACATGAAATATGATCATACGGGGACATAAAAGAGACATGTTATGCATGAACAAATTAAAACATAGTAAAACCTTTAAAGAAGAATACTAAACCATGAACATGGTAGCTTCATCATAAATCATGAAGAAAGCTGCATAAAACTCTTTTGAAAGTGTCTTAGTTCATTTTATGGGATATTAGCTTTAACCGACAATAGACAAAGTTAGTCATATCATGGAATCCAATGTAAAGCCCACTTAGAGAACGGAGTGTCTGCTTGCCAAGGTAGAACTCCGTATCATGATTCACATGATATTTGTGGATCAACTAGCTAGGTCATTTAAAGCAATCCTACGGGAGCACGTAGTTGAGAACTAGAGGTTGTTACTAGAGAATGTCTTATTTGCGTCCCCACCTCAAAGTTCTCTCGGTGTTAAGTTAAATCCCAATGGAATAGTAATTTTCATAAACATAACGTCATACACATATAAAGCACAATTAAATTACTAATCCAATCTTAAATCATGATAGAGTAGCTCCGTAAATCATGAATCATGCATGTGAGGAAAACCTTTCACCAATTATGATTCCTTGCTATGTGAGAAAATCTTTCAGAACTTCTTTGATGTTTATATTAAAATAAACCTTTAGATCATAAAACCGTTTTTTCATAAATTATGCAAAACCTTTCATAAGTGATTATTCATAAATTCATCATTTCTTCATAAACTCATATTTTTATAAATTCATAGTCAAAATCATGAATAACGCATGGGTCCATATGAATTCAATCGAAAAATATATAATTGAATGAAATTATTCATAAGAATACTAAAATCAATCAATTGAATTTGGAGAATTGGATGAAATCCTAACCAATTTTGATGAAATTGAATTTTGGATAATTGAGATCTTTTGGGACTCAATGAGTGAATGAATCCCATTGATGCATTCCCATACCTTGATGAATCATGTCTTTAGAATTGAAAGAGGAAACTTAGAGCTTGAAGATTCCTTGATTCTCTTGAAGCATGGGAGAAAACTTGTAGAAGAAGATTTGAGAATTTCGGGGTTTTGAGTGAATGAGAAAGAATGGGTGATTGGGGCTTTAGAAATTATTTATAATCATTTAAAATAGGTATAAACGACATAGTGTAGGTTTAAAAGTGTAGAAAAAGTCCAAAATAGCCCTGACTTAAAAACTGCTGAAACTCCCTCTACGGAAGCCTTTTACTGACTGTCAATTGCTTAACCATTCGTTAACCTGTCTATAGAGCATTGCCTTAGATTATTATCCACAAGGTTCACGTCCAAGGATGGGTTAACTTACCATATACCCTAATACCATCCGTGAACCCATACGTAGAACACTTTCTTAGAGTATTTTTCACAAGGTTCGGGTTCAAGGATGGGTTCACTAACCGAGGACCCTTTAACCTTCCTTGAACCCATCTGTAGACCATTACCTTAGGATGTTTTTCACAAGGTTCAGGTTCAAGGATGGGTTAACTAACCGTGGATCCTTTCACCTTTCTTGAACCAGTCCGTAGACCATTACCTTATGATATTTTTCAAAAGGTTTGAGTTCAAGGAAGGGTTCACTGACTGTGGACCCTTTCTGTAACACCTTGGATATCGAGAAAGGGCTAAAAAGGACAATCGAGCAAGTCTATGAACCCAAAATGGACCATGGATCCTTTATAGCACTCTAGACGGCCCGTTTAGGGATCCATGGCCTGTTAAGGGCATTGTGAATGACCATCCAAGATTTCCTCGGCAGGGGTCAACTAGACAAAAACTTAGATGTCCCATGGCAACTTGGATGGCCCGTGTAGGGGTGCCTACAAGTCACCCATCAGTTTTTAAATTTTGTGTGAACTTCAAATGATCATATCTCTCAGTACAAAATTGATTAGGTGGCCTATGAGCTATCAAATTAAAGGGCTTTGAATCTTCTTTCTAATGCCACTAAGTTTGCCTAATTTCGAGCTTAGAGTAAAAATTTATGCTCATTTTAGAGAAGCCCTATCGGGTAGGGCAACATGACGACCCACTAGATGGGTTGTGATGCTTTAAACGGCCCGTGAAGCAGTAGATAGCTCGTGAGACTGGCCATTTTGGGCATGTTTTCAGCTTTAAAAGTTGAGGTCATTTTTGTCTTCCCCCTATGAATTTTGTACATAAACTACATCGTTTTACTTCATCTAAGTCTAATTAATTAGTCAAAAACTACCTAAAACATCCATTCTCCTAAAAATCATCAGACTTAGAAAGAAAAGAAGAGAAAGAGGCAACATTATTCTCTCTTGAACAACCAGAGCACTCCTTCAAGTTCAGCCCTGAAATCCAAAGAATTACTCCATAGTTTTCTTCACTGGGTATGTGGGATTTCACTAGTGGGTTCCTTTCACCCATTAGGTCCCTAGAATTGAATAAGTTCTTCAGCTTGTCCATAATTTGTTGACTTACGGTTCCTTAATCTTAGGGATTCATTGTAATTTAACTGCTATAGTTTATGTGATATTAATTACATGTTTCTTGGAGAATTAGTATAGTCCCATGTATAAAACTCAAAAGCCCTAGCTTGTCTTAATCATTAGTATTTCATGAATTATACTTGCTAGGAAGATTAGTCAGACAATAAAGATTCAGAATTCAAATGCCATATTTTTCAGTATATGTATGATGCATTCTCAGATAATTATCAGTATTTTGAGCTATCCAGTATTACAATTGCATTTTTAGCTTTATATCAATTTGGGGGTAAACATAGCACCGAGCGACAAAAGGATGAAGGCTCACCCATCAGTTTAGGCTGAGGTCTTTAGTGGTAATCTCTGAGTCTCAGAACTACGGCACCACTGTAGGTTTATAACGGCACCTGTCAGATTAGGCTTCACACCCTTGTCCCTTGTGTACATCAGTTAGTGGATCAATGTCAGACTTGTTCGTACCATTGGCAATGAATGAACACCCTTCCATCCAGGGTTACAGGTTGGCCCCATTGTTAGCTCATCTTGGGTATGTCTGTTAATAGTATCTCCCACATTCATATTCATGTTGCTTGACCTTGTATTCAGTATTTATTTCAGTATTTAGTTTAACATGTTACATCTTCATGATTTGTACTTGGTTATTGCATCCATCTCAGCTTTCAGTTATGCTTCAGTATATATATGTCCATATTCAGTTTCTATGTTGTTTGGCTTAGCACATATCCTACATGCTCAGTACATTCAATGTACTGAAACATACCTTTGTGCTACATCGTTTATGATATAGGTTCATGCGCTAAGCATACAGACCGCGCTTAGCTCGACTTCCAGCGCGTACTTAACTGCTTCATTGGTGAGTCCTCACAGTTTGAGGATGATAGATATGCTTTACATTTTAGTATTTACTTTTAACTTTCAGACTTCTTAGAGTTAGCTGGGGGCATGTCCCAGCAACTCATATCAGTTAAAAGCTTTCAGACATAGATTAGATTCAACTTGAGTTGTTGGTGTTGTTTTTCAGTCATCACTATACTCTTCATAAATTTTATATATATTAAGATATTTTGGGTTTTTGTCATTTCAGATATTAAACTATTTTTAGCTTCCACACAGTGCATGTTTTAATTGAAATTGTATAGATATGACATGCCATGGATTAGCTTGGGGTCACTTGTCACATTAAGCAACGTATTGCGTATAAGAGGTTGCCTCGAGGCATGTAAAACTTGGTATCAGAGCATCAGGTTTAAGTGTCCTAGGTTGTCTGAAAGCCGCATAAAGTAGGTCTTCTTCATGGGTGTGAAGCGCACCATACTTATGGGGGAGAATCTATGAGACATCATTAGGAAAAACTTTCTTTCATTCTTTTCCAGCTCGTGCTATAGAGTATAAACTCTATTTAATCTCCATCTAACTCTTGCTCTTTGCATCTCAGAAAATGCCTCCCAGAAGAGCTAACGCCAGGAATCAGCCAGCTTCTCCAACAGACCCATTGAATGAGCAAGTCACGCATGTCGAGTTTAGGGCTGCTTTCCTAGTGCTTGCTAAGGCCTTGACCGACTTGGTAAATCAGTAGGCTATGGCCGCAGCTCTACCGCAGGCTGACTCTGCTACATCAAGAATCCAAGACATCACCCAGATGAATCGTTCGGAGTTTCATGGGTCTAAGTCGAAAGAGGATTCACAAGAGTTTCTCGACGATATCCAGAAAGTAATAGACATTATTTGTGTCACTCTAGTCGAGAGCACTGATTTTTCCACCTATCAGTTGAAGGGAGTGGCCTACACTTGGTACCAATAGTTGAAGGAATCTCGTGGTACTAATGCAGGTCCGGTGAGCTGGAATCTTTTCAATACTGCTTTTCTGGACCGGTTTATCCAACTTGAGCTCAGGGAGGCCAAGGTCCAGGAATTTATTAATCTAAAGCATAATGACATGAGTGTGAAGTATTATGATGTCAAGTTCACACAACTATCAAAGTATGCTCCATCGATACAAGCTGACTCCAGAGATTGTATGAGCAAGATCGTGTCTGGTGTGTCTGATGATGTGGTCAAGGAGTGCAAGAAGTCCATGCTTATTAAGGATATGGACATCTCTAGGTTTATCAATTATACTCAGCAGATTGAGGAAGAGAAAATCAAGAAAAGGGGAGGGGACAATAAGAGGGCTAGGACCGGTGACTTTAGCTACTCTCAGCAAAGGTCAGAGAGTGACCACCGCTCCCAGTTCCATCAGAAAAATTCAGCCCCAGCTCCATTGTCTGCTAGTGGCCCAGTGTCAAAATTCAAGAAAGATCAACGGGATAGAGCGTTTGGCTCTAAGTCCTAAGGTACAACTACTAGTGGGCGCATTCATCAATTGTGTAAGAAGTGTGGTAAGAACCATAGGGTAAGTGCATGGCAGTTAGTGGGAATTGGTTTGGGTTTGGTAAGCCAGGTTACAAGATGAAAGAGTGCCTTGAAAATTCTTAGAAGGGCAAAGACACTCGTACACAAAATTAGGTCAACTCTGCAGCAGCTCCAGTAGGTTGCCCCACTCAGTAGGGTGCCTCCTCTGGTACATGTGGTGGTCAGTGCAAGAAAAAGTCGTATGCTCTTTAGTCTGGACAGGACCAGGAGGATTCTCCTGATGTGGTCACGGGTACGTTACAAGTATTCCATTTAGATGTTTATGCATTGCTAGATCCAAGGGCTACACTTTCTTTTGTAAATCATCATATACCAATAAACTTAGGTGTCAGTCCATAAACTCTTCCAGAACCCTTCTCAGTCTCTACTCCTATTGGTGACCGAGTTATAGCAATACGGGTATACATAAAATTGCCCTATCACAGTTTCCAAGAAATTCACCTCAGAAGACCTTGTAAAGTTAGAAATGATAGATTTTGATATCATTTTAGGCATGTATTGGTTACATTCCAGTTGTGCCTCGGTTGACTGTAGAACTAGCTAGGATCATTCGGTTTCAGTTTCCAAATGAGCTAGTCTTAGAGTGGAAGAGTAGTAACTGAGTGCCTGTAGGTTGATTTATCTCTTACCTTAAGGCAAAGAAATTGATTTCTGGATCTATCATCTTGTTCGGGTTAAGGATTCAAACTCTGAGACCACAACTCTTGAGTTAGTACCAGTGGTAAATGTGTTTCAAGAAGTGTTTCCAGAAGATCTTCTTAGAGTACCTCCCGTAAGGGAAATTGACTTCGGAATAAATCTCCTATCAGATAACCAGCGTATTTTGATTCCTCCTTACAGAATGGCTCCCGCTGAGCTTAAGGAATTGAAAGAACAAATGAAAGATCTTCTAGATAAGGGCTTCATCAGACCCAACATCTCTCCATGGGGTGCTCCATTGTTGTTTGTGTGTTAAAAAGATGGTTCTCTCAAGATGTGCATTGACTTTCATCAGTTGAACAAAGTCACAATCAAGAATAAATATCCTATCCCCGGGATTGATGAATTGTTCGACCAGCTTCAAGGTGCTAGTTGCTTTTCTAAGATAGACCTCAGATCCGGCTATCATCATCTCAAATTCAGAGATAGTGATATCCCAAAGACAACCTTCAAGACTCGGTATGGTTACTATGAATTTGTAGTTATGTCTTTTGAACTAACAAATGCTCCTACAGCTTTCATGGACTTAATGAAAAAGGTGTTCAAATAGTATTTGGACTTGTTCGTCATCGTCTTTACTGATGATATCCTCATTTATTCTCAGAATGAGGAAGCGCATGTGACTAATCTGAGAGTTGGTCTGTAAACCGTCAAAGATCGCCAGCTATTTGCTAAGTTTAGAAAATGTAAATTCTTGTTACAATCGGTCGCTTTCCTTGGTCTTGTGGTATCCAGCGAAGAGATTTAAGTGGATTCTAAGAAAATTGAGGCAGTAAAGAACTGGCCCAGACCCACCTCTCTGACTTATATCAGAAGTTTCTTGGGTTTAGCCAGTTACTCTAGGAGGTATGTTGAATGATTTTCATCCATAGCTGCTCCATTGACCATGTTGACTTAGAAAAAGGTCAAGTTTCAGTGGTAAGATGAGTGTGAGAAAAGCTTCTTAGAACTGAAGACCGGGTTGACTACAACTCTTGTCGTAACTCTACCAGAGGGCTTAGGTAGTTATGTTGTTTATTGTGATGCATCTAGGATCGGCCTAGGTTTTGTGTTGATGCAGCAGGGTAAGGTCGTAGCTTATGCTTCCAAACAACTAAAGGTCCATGAGAAGAACTACCTGACTCATGACATCGAGCTTGTAGCCATCGTGTTTCCCCTAAAGAATTGGAGACACTACTTGTATGGTGTTCATGTTTATGTGTTCACAGATCATAAGAGCCTCTAGTATGTGTTCACCCAGAAAGAGTTGAATCTTCATCAGAGGAGATGGCTTGAATTCCTCAAAGACTATGACATGAATGTGCTCTACCATCCAGGTAAAGCCAATGTAGTGGCTAACGCCCTCAGCAGACTATCCATGGGTAGTGTGGCACATGTTAAGGAAGAGAAGAAAGAATTAGCTAGAGATGTTCATCGGCTTGCTCGCTTAGGAGTTTGTCTTATGGACATGTCAGATGGTTGTGTGATAGTCCAAAATGGATCAGAATCTTCATTAGTAGCAGAGGCTAAGGAGAAATAGCCTAGTGATCATATATTTCTTCGATTAAAAGGTGTAGTTCATCAATAGAGAATTGAGGTTTTCTCCCAAGGGGGAGATGGAGTGTTTCATTACCAGGGTCGCTTATTTGTCCCTAATGTGGGTGAGTTGAAGCAGCAGATCCTTACAGAAGCCCATAATTCCAGATATTTTGTTCATCCGGGTGTCACTAAGATGTACCTTGCTCTACGAGAAGTCTATTGGTGGAACGGTATGAAGAGGGACATCATATATTTTATGGCTAAGTGTCCCAACTGTTAGCAAGTAAAAGTAGAACATCAGAAACCAGGAGGTTTGACTCAGGAGATTAGCATTCCTCCTTAGAAGTGGGAAGTTGTCAACATGGATTTCATTACGGGTTTCCTCATACTCGCAGACAGAATGACTCCATTTGGGTGATAGTGGACAGAATCACAAAGTGAGCTCATATCTTGAAACTCAAGACTACAGATTCTGCGAACGATTATGTAAGACTCTGAATCAGCGAGATAGTCAGGTTTCGTGAGGTTCCTTTGTCTAACATCTCATATAGAGGTCCTCAGGTTACCTCCCATTTCTAGAGATCATTTCAGAAAGGTCTTGGTACTCAGGTAAATCTTAGTACTATCTTTCATCTGCAGATGGATGGTCAGGCAGAGCGTACCATTCAGACCTTAAAGGACATGTTGAGAGCCTGCGTGATAGATTTCAAGGGTAGTTAGAATGATCACCTACCTCACATAGAGTATGCCCATAAAAACTACTTCCATTCCAGTATTCAGATGGCCCCTTATGAGTCAATGTATTGGCATAGATGCAGGTCTTCGGTTAGTTGGTTCGAAGTAGGTGAAGCATTCTTGATTGGGCCAGATTTGGTTCATAAGACTTTGGAGAAAGTTCAGCTCATCAGATATAGACTAAAGACAGCTCATAATCGTCAAAAGTCCTATGTATATGTAAGGAGAATGGACTAAAAGTTTGAAATTAATGTTTGGGTTTTCCTGAAGGTGTAACCCATGAAGAGTGTGGTGAGATTTGGCAAGAAAGGGAAGCTCAGTCCCAGGTATGTAGTTCCTTACAGAATCCTGAAGAGGGTTGGTAATGTGGCTTATGAGTTAGAGTTGCTAGCAGAACTTGCAGCGGTTCATCCATTCTTTCACATTTCTTTGTTGAAGAAGTGTGGGGGTGATTCGGCATCAATAGTTCCTTTAGAGAGTGTGGATGTGAAGGATAGCTGCACCTACGAGGAAGTTCCAGTTGAGATTCTCGACCTTTAGGTTTGTAGGTTGAGAAATAAGGAAGTCACTTCAATAAAGGTTTTGTGGAGGGAGCTACTTGGGAAGCCGAAGCAGCCATGATGGCCAAGTACCCTCACCTCTTCTCCTCCGATAGATTTTCAACTTGAGATAATAGTTTTTTTCCAGTCTCTCAGTTTACTCATGTGTAACTAAGTCTCAGTATCATGTTCCCTCAGCTATTCTTGCATTTAAGCTTGTTTTCATGTCCATAGGACTCAACTCGATTAGATATCAGTATATATTACTCAGTTGGTAGGGATTGCAGCTCTTTCCCTCCAAACTAAACTTGCTTAGTCTTCATTCGAGGATGACTTATCCCAAGGGGGAGATATTGTAACCCCACAGACTTCTAGAAAGGGCTAAAAAGTACAATCGAGCAAGTCCACGAACCCAAAATTGACCATCGATCCTTCACGGTACCCTAGACATCCTATTTAGTTGTCCACGGCCCGTTTTGTCACCTAGAGGGCACCTTAGATGGCCCGTGGTGACTTGAACAGCCCGTCTAGTGGTCCGTACAAGTCACCCATCAGTGTTTAATTTTTTTCAACTTCAACTGATCATATCTCTCAGCACAAAATAAATTAGGTGCCCCATAACCTATCAGATTAAAGGTCTTTGAGTCCTCTTTCTAACGACATCAAGTTTTCCTAATTTCGAGCATGGAGTAAAAAGTTATCCTTGTGTTAATGAAGCCCTGTCGGGCTGGACAACATGACGACCCACTAGACGGGCTGTGATGCTTTAAACATCCCGTGAAGCAGTAGACGGATCGTGAGACGAGCCGTTTTGGGAACGTTTTCAGCTTTAAAAGTTGGGGTCGGTTTGGTCTTTCAACCTATGCGTTTGGTACATAAACTACGTCATTTTACTTGATCTATGCCTAATTAATAAGTCAAAAACTACCTAAAACATTCATTCTCTTAAAAATCATCAGACTTAGAATGAAAAGAAGAGAAAGAGGCGACAATTTTCTCTCCAGAACAAGCAGAGTTCTCCTTCAAGTTCAGCCACGAAATCCAAAGGATTACTTCTTAGTTTTCTTTAGCAGGTATGTGGGATTTCACTAGTAGGTTCCTTTCACCCATAAGGTCCCTAGAATTCAGTTAGTTCTTCAGCTTCTCCATAAATTGTAAAAACCTAGGGTTCCTAAATCTTAGGGATTCATTGTAATTTAGCTGCTATAGTTTCTATGATATTAATTAATGTTTCTTGGAGAATTAGTATAATCCCATGTAAAAATCTTAGAAACCCTAGCTTGTGTTATTCGTCTGTATTTCATGAATTATACTTGCTAGGCATGTTAGTCAGACAATCATGCTTCGAAATTTGAATCCCATATCTTTCAGTATAGTGTGATGCATTCTTAGATAATTATAAGTATTTTGAGCTATCCGGTATTACAGTTGCATTTTTTGTTTTATGTGCAGTTGTGAGTAAACATAGCACTGAGCGAACAGAGGGATAAAGGCCCACCCGTTAGTTTAGGCTGAGACCTTAAGTTGCAATCCCTGAGTTGACACCATAGGTTTTGAAGGGCTCACCCGTAAGATTAGGCTTGACACCTTGTCCCTTGTGGACATCAGTTAGTGGATCCACGCCAGACTTGTTTGTACCCTTGGCAAGGTTTGAACAAGCTTCCATCCAGGGTTACCGGTTGGCCCCATAGTTAGCTCAGCTTGGGTATGTCGGTTAATAGTATCTCCCACAGTCAGCATTTATTTCAACATGTTACATCTTCATGATTAGTACTTGGTTATTGCATCCAGCTCAGCTTTCAGTTATTCTTCAGTATATCTATTTCCATGTTCAGTTTTATATTGTACAGCTCAGCACATATCTTGCATGCTCAGTACAATCAAAGTATACTGATGCATGCATTTGTGCTACATCGTTGTAAGATGTAGGTTCAGGCTCTCAGCATCCAGACTGCGCATAGCTCAACTTCTAGCCTGTACTTAGCAGCTTCAAGGGTGAGTCCTTATAGTTCGAGAACGATGGACATGCTTTACTTGTTAGTATTTACTTTTCAGCTTCGAACTTGTTAGAGTTAGATAGGGGCATGTCCCAGCAACTCAGATCAGTTAAAGGCTTTCAGACATAGATTAGATTCAGCTTGAGTTGTTGGTGTTTTTTCATTCATCACTATACTTTTTATACATTATATATATTCAGATATTTTGGGGTTTTCCCTATTTAAGATATTAAACAATTTTTAGCTTCCGCACAGTGCATGTTTTAATTGAACTTGTGTGGATATGCCATGCCATGGGTTAGTTTGGGGTTACTTGTGACATTAAGCACCGTGTTGCGTCTAGGGGGTAGCCTAGAGGTGTGACACTTTCACCTTCCTTGAACCCATCCATTGACAATTACCTTATGAAATATTTCTCAAGGTTTGGGTTCACTGAGTGTGGACCCTTTCACCCTCCTTGAACCTGTCTGTAGACCATTGCCTTGTGAGCCTTTTTACAAGGTTTGGAATCAGGGTTTTGTTCAGTGACTATGGACCCTTTCACCTTTCTTGAACCTGTCCGTAGACCATTACCTTAGGATATTTTTCAGAAGGTTTTAGGTTCAAGATTCAGTTCACTAGTCGTGGAACCTTTCACCTTCCTTGAACCCATCCTTACAAGTCCATTTTTAAAAAATTTCCAACTGAATTTTTTCACATCTTAGGTGTTACATTACCGGCAGAACGCTGATCCAAAGTTGTGAAACATCAATTGAGTCGCTACTTTAGCCTTTAATTCCTTTAGAAGCACTTGAGCTAGGTTTTGAAGAACTTTATCATACCAATGAGTCACCGGTGATTAAGATGTTCTGCTTCAATCAAGCCGACATCAAGACAGCAAGACACCAACTAAAATATTTGGGATGCCGGTTCCTTTGCTTTTGTACTATACTAATTTTAAGCTCCTACTCTATCAAACTCGACTTTTCCAATGAATGGTTGCATACAATAGAACTAAGGACTCAAATAACCTCCATTAGAATTAAAACACAACAATATTTTTGAATTTGAATTAAATGAGTTTGTAAAATACCAATTCATCAAACCCAAAAATTAAAACTATTGATTTTCCTCGAGCAAAGCACTAACTAAGCATAGGACTTAAACTTATCCATGTCAAAGATAAGATTCGCATAATTATACCCTAGACTCTGAATAACAAAATCAAAAGACTCAGAATCAAAGACTCTATATACAACAACAATTCACTAGGAAAAAATTTTCATTATTCAAAAATACCTTCCTTCCTTATGAGACAATCTTTCCTTCAAGCACAATCGCAAAGCATCTCTAGTAAATGGCTTCAACCTTAAAGGTTTACCTTAAGATTCACAAGAATTTATGGAATTCCCGTTGCTCAATTGAAATAAATACATCACTATTCAAATGAAGGATATAGTGCCACTCACACAAGAGGGAATCCCACACACATATGGATATCAATTCAAGGGATTATGGATCATACAAAATTGCTCACTTTCACAGATGAATTCAAGTATAAATACATTGAACCATAGGCTTTTCCTGTATGTAGATTGCCACTAATTTCCATTTAAAGTGCTAAAAATCCCCAAGTACTTGACGGTTTAACGTAGGTTTGGGCAATATGTATGCTATCATTTGGTCAAGTGATTATGAGGCCTCCCTAATGCTTTCAATTCTAAAATTAGCACACTACTAAAAAATTTTATTCACTTTCACCTTATGTTTCCCATCTCGTGATTCTTACTAATTTCAAGAACCTATTTTTCTTTTCACCTAAGGCAGGTGCAAACATTTAGCAAGCACCAACATTTTTGTTGTGTTCCTTCTTAAAATTCATTCATCCATGAACTTAGTTTAACACTTTTCATTGTAATACTTATGGTGTTCTATGATTTTTAGCTCGTTCTTCATTGTTCTACTAATGCACAAACCCCAAAACTTAAGCTTTTACCTACATCACAACTCATTGAATTTTTTTCTCCAAACATAGGCTTTTAACCTGCTTTAATATTTATTTAAAACTTAGGAGACATGAGAGTGCAAAAAAAGAGGATTACAAAGGGTCAAGGTATGTAACATGGTGCCCAAAAGTTTAAGTTCAGGCTCAATGGGGATAACTAAGATTACATTAATGTAGGGAAAATCTGGGGTCGAGTGGCTAATCAAAAAGGGCCTAGGTTCATCTCTCATGCCAAGTAAAATTTAAAATTTTTCCATGAAATACATTTTGGGGCAAGTTCTAGACAAAATGCATATACAAGAAAAATTCAATGCCTTACAACACAAGGCATCAGAACCACCAAGTTTCACAAGCTAGTATCAAAATCCATCAAACTAAATGATTTTTGACAACTAAAATGGGATGAATTTTACATCCGCTTGTAAATCATAAAGCCAAACAACGAATGTATGATACATGACATGGGCTTGCTTCCAATTTACTTTTTCCATTTAAAAAACATTTTTAACCATATGATCCATGACATGGGCTTGCTTCCATGGGCCATAGATTGGTCCAGAAAACAAGACTTGAATACTCAGAAATACTCTATCTTTTACAGACACTTTTATGGCCACTAGATTATTCTACGGTCAGTGCATAGACAACCTCCGATAATTTTTAATTCAAGGACTCTTTAGTCTTTTTCCACTCTTTTAATTCTTATGCTACATTGTTTTAGCCTATTCTAAGTGGGATAAAGGGATTTCTATCAATTTAAACCCTCCCCTTTTCGGCACAACTCTAGAAGTTTATTTCTTCTCTCAAGGTTCTTCTAAAGCAAGAACTAGGGTTTTTCATTTTCAAGTCTCCATTGAAAGATTCAATCTAGTGGTTTCAACTCCTGGTATGTCGGATTTCATAAATGGGTATCTTTTCAACCATTGAGTCCTTTCCCAAAGAAACCTCATATTTTTAAGTTTATGATTCTACAAAACCTAGGGGTTCTAAGATTTCATGAGTCTCTATTGAAATTCACTTCTTAAAGAATGTTCTTTAATTGCATGATTTTACTTTAGTTCCGTGTTTTCAATGTTATTTCATGAACCCTTAGTATAAAAGTATTTTCATGACACAAAACTATGTAATTTCATATGCATATTTTCAAACTATTAGGTTTCATGATTTTAGACACTTTCAGATAAAGTTCTTTCAATGAACATCAGTAATTATCAGTAATTATCAGTTTTAAATCATGATTGATGGGCTACTCTTTTATCATCAATAATCAGTATTATTTCACTGTTATCTGATACTAGATAACCTACCCACGCTTTGTGCGGTAATGCATGGCCTCATTAAGAATATCAATGATCATTTTCTAATATCTGAATATTAGAAATTTGATATTGTCACATATATTAAGAACTTGAAAGATTGTGAAATTTATACTCTTAATTAATTTTATCTTCTGCATATTTTAATTTTAATATTTGTTCTTTGATATAATTTTCTCCCTATATTGAATGATTTTTCATAGATTAGTCAATTATCACTTTTTCTATTATTTTGTACCTGTGCATGCAAAGTATAAGATACTCAATTTGATTGCCTATTATTCATTCTTTAGCCAATATCATCTAGGTTTCCTTGCTCTTCAATGTCATTGTCCATAAATACCCTAAATATGACTTAGTAAATTTACAATGTGAAAGATAGTAACCCCTCGTATTCTCAAATGCTTTCCGTGATTATGCTAGAGCTAGTAAATCATAAAAATTTCTCATGAAGTTTTTTTAAATTATTTTAACCATATTTAAAAAACAAAAAAATATTTTGAAATACATTATTTTTGATAAAAAAGAACAACTGAATAATTATGAACAAGCCAAGTCACGTGTTTGTTATTTTGGAGAGCACTAGCTGGGCAAAAATATAAGAAATAAATATAGTTAAAAATAATTAGGATAATCAATAAAGGTTACAAGTAGCAAAAGTTATAATAGTTGAGACTCTCCAACTTTTTCCTATATTAACCATAAGCAAAGAATAGAAAACTAATAATAGAAAAGTAGTATTTTATATATATATATATATGTGTGTGTGTGTGTGTGTGTGTGTGTGTGTGTGTGTGTATATTTATATGTATGTATATAAATTTAAAGCATGAACTATATAACTTGAATATTAAATTACTATAATACACCAAACTTAAACATCAAATTTAGTATATCTTTTATTTTTATAGTATATTATATTTATATTATAAAATATTTTAAAAGCATACACCTTTTTATATTGAAGGTTGGTACTTTTTCAAAGAGTTGTGACTTTTTCAAAAAGTTGTGACTTTTTCAAAGGGTTTTGATTTCTTTGATGAGTTGTGATCTTTTCAAAGGGTTGAGAATTTTCAAAAGGGTTTTGATTATTCCAAATGGTTTTTAATTTTCGTAAGAATTGTGACTTTTTTGAAAGGCTGTGACTTTTCGAATAAGGCACAATAAGCACAAGTTTCATACTACCTTTGTTGTCTATAAATACATGGTTCACTCACATTTTTAAATTTTAAATTTTCTATGTTTTTTATTCTTCTTCTTCTTCTTCTTAGAACACCCAATTTAGTACATATTCTATATTTTATATAATGATAAAAACATACAAAAAAAAGACACATTTTCATATTGAAGGATTGTGTTATTTTCAAAGGATTGTAACTTTTCTAAAGAGTTGTAAATTTTTCCAAGTGGTTGTTACTTTTCTAAAGAGTTGTCATTTTTCCGAATGATTGTGACTTTTTCAAAGAGTTTTGACTTTTCTGAAGGGTTGTGACTTTTCTAATAAGGCATAGTAAGCACTTATTCACAATACCCTTTGTTGGTTATAAATAGAGGGGTTCTCTCACATTCTTAAACCACAAATTTTCTAAGTTTCTATTCTTCGTCTTCTTCTTAAAACTCAATTTAGTACGTATTCTATATTTCAGACTATATTTTTTTAAGTAACTTTATGGACCATTCGTCTTATTTTTTGGTTATCTCAAAGATGTTGAATAAGGACTAATACAAAAATTCTTAGGCCAAATTCTACAAAATATTTTATACTATATTTATTTATGTTATAAAGTATATTAAAAGCAGACACATTTTCACATTGTAGGATTGTGATTTTTCCGACGGGTTGTCATATTTTTAAAGATTTGTAACTTTTCCAAAGTGTTTTGACTTTTCCTAATGGGCCAATGTAGAATGCTTAAAAAAATTTCATAACAAAGAATATAAAAGTAATTCAATAAAAATACATAAAAAATAAAACTTCACAGATCATTGAATAAAACACAGATGTAAGTTTTTGGACAAAGTGATGGTAGAAAGGAAAAGCCCACAAAAAGTAGTAGGTACGAACAAACAATTTTCATGGTTGTGTTTAGTTGATCAAGAAATGAGCAGTTGAAATAGTTTTTTTTCTTTTGACATGTTGAATGGAGGAAAAAACTGTAAGGAAATTGTAGTTATGTTTCATTATTTTCTTGGTCAAGATCCGAAGTAGATGTCACGACCCAGGGTAGCCCCTAGATGTAACACGGCGTAAAAGACCCCGAGAGGCCCCATACAAGCCCTTAGCATACATAAGAGACAAGATAATAGAGAAGTAAGAGTTCAAAAGAGCATTTTCTATCAAAGCTTTAATCAAAACAACGGAAGTCTACAACTCATGTCTCAAAGCCTTCTAATATCATAGATTACAAATAAAAGTGATAGGGACGCAACCCAATACAATATCCAACATAAGGAAAGACATCAAAGTAAAATCCAACAAGGCTATGTCCTCGGATGGATGAGGACTCACCAAGTCTCCTTCTCAACTCTAAGTCAATGCTCTAGCCACGAGTAGGAGAACTGCTACGTCCTACACCAAAGAAGTTGATGTAGGCAAGAGTACGCGTTAGCACAATAAAGTACTAAGTATGATAGCAATGCATATAAACTCATAAAAGATGCTAGAAACTGAGATATAAACATGACATGCAATTGGCCAAGCTAGACATGATAAGGCATATAAGCAAATAGCATAAAGCATAAACCATGGCCAAAGCAAGCTAAATCATCTTTGTTTTACTCTTCCTTTCTTTACTATACTTTTAGTAACCCATGCACCATTGTGCAAGCTGAAGTGTGGGAAAAGTCTTAAACCGATCTGTAGACCATGGAATAACTCAATATGGAATCCGGTGTCTGCCCTACATCGAAAAAGGGCCATTATACTTGCCAAGGTAAAATCCTGAACCATAGCCTATGTGGATCCACTAGCTAAGCTGATATAATATGGGCCTGTCAAGACCACCTGTGGGGATACATAGGCATAGGACATATGGGGACTTGTCACCCGTCCACTCGGTTCTACGCATAATTCCCACTATAAAATCATAAATATTGATATCCATGGAAAGGCACAACTGGGGTTGCCAATCAAAGCTAAACATGTCTTCACATACCATGGACTAGTCCAAGATTACTTCATTGAGTGTTTCTTCTTTCATGGACTTGTCCATGCTTACACCCCTAGAATAGCTTCTTTAAGCTCTTGATTCAATTTTAGTTAAGCAAACCTTGTAACAAGTTATGAATCTTTTACATGTAAGAAAACCTTTCACAAGCTTAGGTTGAGCATTATATGAGAAAACCCTTTCAAGACTCAACATCAACATATCATAGATTTCATATAAAACATGCTTGATTCTATAAACCTCTTTCGTCATGATTCTATCATGCTTTTTCTTCAAAGCTAATGGGTTCATATTGCCTTTATTTTAAACCATGCAACTCAATGCAAGCTAGCTCTTAAAAGTCAAAATCTAGGAAATTTAGTCATACTTGAAGTAACCCACATAAAAGAGGAAAATCATGCTTTTTACTTGAACATGCTAAATTCATGCACTTAACCCCAATGCATGCTAAATTTCATAGATGATCCCTCAATTTCATCAGTTCATATGTGTCACGACCCAAGCCTAGGGCCTAGATGTGACCGGCGAATGGGGAACCCGAAGGAACCCAAACAAGCCTCATAGCGTATCATTACACATCCTTGGTCGCGGAAGCAATTAAATGACCATAAGCGATAAGCATAATCAAGGGGGAAATCGGGACTAAGGGAGCAAGAAAAAAAATAAGAAATGATACATAAATACCATAGATGAGTCAAGCTCAAACATAATACACAACTTGTCCAACACCACCTCTAAACATGAGTACTTAGCGGGGGCCAAGACAAACTACCGGGCTCACCCTCATAGTCAAAACATAACTAGAAAGGAAAAGTTTTATACATAGCAAAAGATCATGAGCAACGTCCCCGAAATGGAGGACTCACCAATAACCACTATAGAAAATCGTACTAGCCACGCGGAGGAGGATGGTCAAGCGGTGCTCCGGTCCCTACATGGTGACATCATGTAGGCATAGAGTATGCGTTAGTACATTTGAATGTACTAAGTATATGGGATGCAATGCAATGCTACATTAGATGGACATCATAGGAAAAATGCGTAATCATACCCAATAGATAGCATATTAATGAAATGATATGTATAATGATGCTTACATAAAAATCATATTTAGTGGGACGTAGTACATGTGTGGCGAGTGACCATCAATATAGTATTTCCAAGGCCTACCACCCCCTTGGAGAGGCGAAAGAGGTACAAACCCCTCAATATGGTTACACGGGCCTACCACCCCCCGAGCTAGGGACCAAGGTACAAACCCCTCGATATGGTTATACGGGCCTACTACCCCCCGTACTAGGCAACCAAGGTACCAACCCCTCGATACGGTTATACGGGCCTACTACCCCCCGTACTACGGCAACCCCTCGATATACGGGCCTACTACCCCCGTACTAGGCAACCAAGGTACCAACCCTCGATACGGTTATACGGGCCTACTACCCCCCGTACTAGGCTTGGTCGACTCACAACACTTATATAGAGAAAATCATATACATGTGTCCATTTCATCATCATTTCAGTAATTACATAACCATCCGACTCATAGGACGTACCTTGGACCTTCCCTTTCCTAAGAATTCTATAAATGGGCATTTTATCAAACACAAGGTGGGCAATTGTTCATGTAAATGAAATCATGTATTTCAAGAATACTAAGTCCAACCAATTCCAAAATCCATATAAATCAGCCCACCAACAACATACATATATATATCAACCTTCATAATTTGATCATGGAAGCATGTAAACCATAAACATCACATAATAATTCCATTTCATGATAATATGCAAAATGGACCATAATAGGGTGTGTAGTAGTAATTCCATAATTCAAGAGTTCATAAATAATCATAAGGACCCATAAACTTGAAGTAGAAATAGAGGATAAATGGTTGGACTTGTGGAAAGGAAGGTTTCCACAATCAAACCCACATACCTCAACTTTGGAGAATCCTTGATGAAGATTGGAATGGAGAATCGAAGCTTGAGATTGAGTCTTGAATCCGGAATTAGAGCTTGAGATGTTTGAATTTGGTTGAAGATCTTGGTGGAATTTTTGGAGAGGGCTTAGAGAGTGTTTTTGGAGTTAAGAAAAATGACTAAGTATGGGACATATCCCCTTTTTATAAAAAAAAACGTCTCCAACCCGCCTAAAAAAAATAGCTCACTGGAAATTGCAAATCTGCACAGACAGGTTTTACGAAAATGGTCATAACTCCCTCATCCTAACTCGGATAAGGTGAAACCAAGTGCGTTGGAAAGCTAACTCAAAGAGCTTTAATTTAATAGTTTGCAGCCCTTCCAGTTCCTTGTGTGCTAAGAGATATGCCCCTTTAAAGTTGACCCTCCAAATCGCAATTTTTGCGATTTTTGAATTTTGATACGGTTGCTCTAAAATTCGGGTTAGACCCATTTCCCACTCAATTTGACCCCACAAATAAGAATATGAAGTCGAATTTCCGAAATCATGCACGGATTTTGAGATATATGGAAATTACAATTATAGGTGTTTCCGAAGCACATTTTCGGGCATTTTTGGGGTAGTTTCAATATGCCAACCCAACAATCAAGACAAATTTTCAAATTGGGGAGAATTTACTTGGGATCATAGGGGTTCATGCAATAATTTCTGTTAGACATGTAATTCACGCTAGATCATGCACTAAATTACATTACCCACGCTAGATCGTGCACTACAAAGCATTAAATCAGTAATTGAACTCATACTAAAAGAACCCATAGAAATTGATCAAACCCGAGCTTACTTGAAGGGAATTAGACCTTGAAATTCTTGAAGAAAAGGGAGGGCCCAATGGAGGAAGCAACTCCATTGGTCAATACCATCATACCTTAGCAAAGCCCACTAGAAATTGGATGATATTCATTGGAGGACTTAGCTTATTCTTCTTCCTTGAGCTAGAAAGGATTTCTTTTAGAGAGTGAAATTTTTGAGAGGTGAATTTGGGGAATTAGTTAGAATGAAGTGATTTAGGTATGGAGAATTATATATAAGACCTTCATTAAGGGTAAAACCGAGTTAGTTAATTAGGGAATTAACTTGGGAAAAGACCAAAAAGCCCTTAATTAAAAATTGTCGGGGCCCATCTATAGTCCGTACATCCATTGACGGACCGTCCTATTGAACCGTCAAAATATTGCGAGAGTTGGTATCTGGGGACCCTACAATGACGGCTTCAATCTACGGTGGGTAGGTCCATCTACGGACCGTACACCTCAACCGTAGATCACAGCCTGAGGTTCAAGAATTTAACCAAGTCTGGGGAACATCTACGGTTACTTTCTATGGATCGTCGACTGACTCACGATCCGTCCTGCTATTTCGTAGATAGCACTTCAGAGACTGAGAAATACTGAACTTGACAGAGCCATTGATAGCTCCTCACCTACGGCCCGTCAACCTGACTACGGCCCGTAAGTGGCCTCCGTAGGTCACTGCCTACAGGTAAGTTCTGCATTTTCATTCCTTGGAACCCTGGGGTATTACAATATGTCCCCTTTTGGGACATTCGTCCTCGAATGAGAACCTGGACATCATGAGAAGGGTGATGGACTTGTACTAACAACCCAACCTAACATGCAAGCATATAAATGCACATATCCGAGGAGGAAACATCAACTACATGCTGAAACATGCTCAACTCTAAATTCATGAAGACTTTATGCAACTATACTCAATGCACATATATCATATTAAACTCTTCATGAACATGGATAAAATCAAGGAATCATGGAAATCAACTATGACACATGAGACCAAAAGAATGAACCATGAGGAACTAGGTACCTTAAGCTAGAGGAGGATTGGAAGGAAAAAGATGAGGATAGAGGGACATCATATCGGCCTCGGCCTCCCAAGTAGCACCCTCAACTAATTGATTCCTCCATAGAACTTTCACGGAAGCTACTTCTTTGTTTCTCAACTTCCGTACTTGTCGGTCTAAAATCTCAACCGGAACCTCTTCATAGGAAAGACTATCCTTTATGCCAAGAGTCTCTATTGGCACTATAGAGGTCGGATCACCAACACACTCTTTCAACAATGAGACATGGAAAATCGGATGCACCGATGCCAACTCATTAGGCAAATCGAGCTCATAAGCAACCTTACCAATACGTCTCAAAATCTGATATGGGACTACATAACGGGGACTAAGCTTCCCTTTTTTCCCAAATCTCATTACACCCTTCATAGGTGAAATTTTCAAGTAAACACAATCATCAACATCAACCTCTAATTCTCTTCTTCTAACATTGGCATAAGACTTTTGTCGACTTTGAGCCGTTTTCTGCCTTTCTCTAATAAGCCAAACTTTCTCCATAGGCTCATGCACTAACTCGGGGACTATCAAAGAAACTTCCCTAATTTCAAACCAACGTATGGGAGATCTACACCTCCTACTATAGAGAGCCTCAAATGGAGCCATACCAATACTAGAATGGAATCTTTTCAATACTGCTTTTCTGGACCGGTTTATCCAACTTGAGCTCACGGAGGCCAAGGTCCAGGAATTTATTAATCTAAAGCATAATGACATGAGTGTGAAGTATTATGATGTCAAGTTCACACAACTATCAAAGTATGCTCCATCGATACAAGCTGACTCCAGAGATTGTATGAGCAAGATCGTGTCTGGTGTGTCTGATGATGTGGTCAAGGAGTGCAAGAAGTCCATGCTTATTAAGGATATGGACATCTCTAGGTTTATCAATTATACTCAGCAGATTGAGGAAGAGAAAATCAAGAAAAGGGGAGGGGACAATAAGAGGGCTAGGACCGGTGACTTTAGCTACTCTCAGCAAAGGTCAGAGAGTGACCACCGCTCCCAGTTCCATCAGAAAAATTCAGCCCCAGCTCCATTGTCTGCTAGTGGCCCAGTGTCAAAATTCAAGAAAGATCAACGGGATAGAGCGTTTGGCTCTAAGTCCCAAGGTACAACTACTAGTGGGCGCATTCATCAATTGTGTAAGAAGTGTGGTAAGAACCATAGGGTGAGTGCATGGCAGTTAGTGGGAATTGGTTTGGGTTTGGTAAGCCAGGTTAAAAGATGAAAGAGTGCCTTGAAAATTCTTAGAAGGGCAAAGACACTCGTACACAAAATTAGGTCAGCTCTGCAGTAGCTCCAGTAGGTTGCCCCACTCAGTAGGGTGCCTCCTCTGGTACATGTGGTGGTCAGTGCAAGAAAAAGTCGTATGCTCTTTAGTCTGGACAGGACCAGGAGGATTCTCCTGATGTGGTCACGGGTACGTTACAAGTATTCCATTTAGATGTTTATGCATTGCTAGATCCAAGGGCTACACTTTCTTTTGTAAATCATCATATACCAATAAACTTAGGTGTCAGTCCATAAACTCTTCCAGAACCCTTCTCAGTCTCTACTCCTATTGGTGACCGAGTTATAGCAAGACGGGTATACATAAAATTGCCCTATCACAGTTTCCAAGAAATTCACCTCAGAAGACCTTGTAAAGTTAGAAATGATAGATTTTGATATCATTTTAGGCATGTATTGGTTACATTCCAGTTGTGCCTCGGTTGACTGTAGAACTAGCTAGGATCATTCGGTTTCAGTTTCCAAATGAGCTAGTCTTAGAGTGGAAGAGTAGTAACTGAGTGCCTGTAGGTTGATTTATCTCTTACCTTAAGGCAAAGAAATTGATTTCTGGATCTATCATCTTGTTCGGGTTAAGGATTCAAACTCTGAGACCACAACTCTTGAGTTAGTACCAATGGTAAATGAGTTTCAAGAAGTGTTTCCAGAAGATCTTCTTAGAGTTCCTCCCGTAAGGGAAATTGACTTCGAAATAAATCTCCTATCAGATAACCAGCGTATTTTGATTCCTCCTTACAGAATGGCTCCCGCTGAGCTTAAGGAATTGAAAGAACAAATGAAAGATCTTCTAGATAAGGGCTTCATCAGACCCAACATCTCTCCATGGGGTGCTCCATTGTTGTTTGTGTGTTAAAAAGATGGTTCTCTCAAGATGTGCATTGACTTTCATCAGTTGAACAAAGTCACAATCAAGAATAAATATCCTATCCCCGGGATTGATGACTTGTTCGACCAGCTTCAAGGTGCTAGTTGCTTTTCTAAGATAGACCTCAGATCCGGCTATCATCAGCTCAAATTCAGAGATAGTGATATCCCAAAGACAACCTTCAAGACTCGGTATGGTTACTATGAATTTGTAGTTATGTCTTTTGAACTAACAAATGCTCCTACAGCTTTCATGGACTTAATGAAAAAGGTGTTCAAATAGTATTTGGACTTGTTCGTCATCGTCTTTACTGATGATATCCTTATTTATTCTCAGAATGAGGAAGCGCATGTGACTAATCTGAGAGTTGGTCTGTAAACCGTCAAAGATCGCCAGCTATTTGCTAAGTTTAGAAAATGTAAATTCTTGTTACAATCGGTCGCTTTCCTTGGTCTTGTGGTATCCAGCGAAGAGATTTAAGTGGATTCTAAGAAAATTGAGGCAGTAAAGAACTGGCCCAGACCCACCTCTCTGACTTATATCAGAAGTTTCTTGGGTTTAGCCAGTTACTCTAGGAGGTATGTTGAATGATTTTCATCCATAGCTGCTCCATTGACCATGTTGACTTAGAAAAAGGTCAAGTTTCAGTGGTAAGATGAGTGTGAGAAAAGCTTCTTAGAACTGAAGACCGGGTTGACTACAACTCTTGTCGTAACTCTACCAGAGGGCTTAGGTAGTTATGTTGTTTATTGTGATGCATCTAGGATCGGCCTAGGTTTTGTGTTGATGCAGCAGGGTAAGGTCGTAGCTTATGCTTCCAAACAACTAAAGGTCCATGAGAAGAACTACCTGACTCATGACATCGAGCTTGTAGCCATCGTGTTTCCCCTAAAGAATTGGAGACACTACTTGTATGGTGTTCATGTTTATGTGTTCACAGATCATAAGAGCCTCTAGTATGTGTTCACCCAGAAAGAGTTGAATCTTCATCAGAGGAGATGGCTTGAATTCCTCAAAGACTATGACATGAATGTGCTCTACCATCCAGGTAAAGCCAATGTAGTGGCTAACGCCCTCAGCAGACTATCCATGGGTAGTGTGGCACATGTTAAGGAAGAGAAGAAAGAATTAGCTAGAGATGTTCATCGGCTTGCTCGCTTAGGAGTTTGTCTTATGGACATGTCAGATGGTGGTGTGATAGTCCAAAATGGATCAGAATCTTCATTAGTAGCAGAGGCTAAGGAGAAATAGCCTAGTGATCATATATTTCTTCGATTAAAAGGTGTAGTTCATCAATAGAGAATTGAGGTTTTCTCCCAAGGGGGAGATGGAGTGCTTCATTACCAGGGTCGCTTATTTGTCCCTAATGTGGGTGAGTTGAAGCAGCAGATCCTTACAGAAGCCCATAATTCTAGATATTTTGTTCATCCGGGTGTCACTAAGATGTACCTTGCTCTACGGGAAGTCTATTGGTGGAACGGTATGAAGAGGGACATCATATATTTTATGGCTAAGTGTCCCAACTGTTAGCAAGTAAAAGTAGAACATCAGAAACCAGGAGGTTTGACTCAGGAGATTAGCATTCCTCCTTGGAAGTGGGAAGTTGTCAACATGGATTTCATTACGGGTTTCCTCATACTCGCAGACAGAATGACTCCATTTGGGTGATAGTGGACAGAATCACAAAGTCAGCTCATATCTTGAAACTCAAGACTACAGATTCTGCGAACGATTATGTAAGACTCTGAATCAGCGAGATAGTCAGGTTTCGTGAGGTTCCTTTGTCTAACATCTCATATAGAGGTCCTCAGGTTACCTCCCATTTCTAGAGATCATTTCAAAAAGGTCTTGGTACTCAGGTAAATCTTAGTACTTTCTTTCATCTGCAGATGGATGGTCAGGCAGAGCGTACCATTCAGACCTTAAAGGACATGTTGATAGCCTGCGTGATAGATTTCAAGGGTAGTTAGAATGATCACCTACCTCACATAGAGTATGCCCATAAAAACTACTTCCATTCCAGTATTCAGATGGCCCCTTATGAGTCAATGTATTGGCATAGATGCAGGTCTTCGGTTAGTTGGTTCGAAGTAGGTGAAGCATTCTTGATTGGGCCAGATTTGGTTCATAAGACTTTGGAGAAAGTTCAGCTCATCAGATATAGACTAAAGACAGCTCATAATCGTCAAAAGTCCTATGTATATGTAAGGAGAATGGACTAAAAGTTTGAAATTAATGTTTGGGTTTTCCTGAAGGTGTAACCCATGAAGGGTGTGGTGAGATTTGGCAAGAAAGGGAAGCTCAGTCCCAGGTATGTAGTTCCTTACAGAATCCTGAAGAGGGTTGGTAATGTGGCTTATGAGTTAGAGTTGCTAGCAGAACTTGCAGCGGTTCATCCATTCTTTCACATTTCTTTGTTGAAAAAGTGTGGGGGTGATCCGGCATCAATAGTTCCTTTAGAGAGTGTGGATGTGAAGTATAGCTGCACCTACGAGGAAGTTCCAGTTGAGATTCTCGACCTTTAGGTTTGTAGGTTGAGAAATAAGGAAGTCACTTCAATAAAGGTTTTGTGGAGGGAGCTACTTGGGAAGCCAAAGCAGCCATGATGGCCAAGTACCCTCACCTCTTCTCCTCCGATAGATTTTCAACTTGAGATAATAGTTTTTTTCCAGTCTCTCAGTTTACTCATGTGTAACTAAGTCTCAGTATCATGTTCCCTCAGCTATTGGTTGCATACAATAGAACTAAGGACTCAAATAACCTCCATTAGAATTAAAACACAACAATATTTTTGAATTTGAATTAAATGAGTTTGTAAAATACCAATTCATCAAACCCAAAAATTAAAACTATTGATTTTCCTCGAGCAAAGCACTAACTAAGCATAGGACTTAAACTTATCCATGTCAAAGATAAGATTCGCATAATTATACCCTAGACTCTGAATAACAAAATCAAAAGACTCAGAATCAAAGACTCTATATACAACAACAATTCACTAGGAAAAAATTTTCATTATTCAAAAATACCTTCCTTCCTTATGAGACAATCTTTCCTTCAAGAACAATCGCAAAGCATCTCTAGTAAATGGCTTCAACCTTAAAGGTTTACCTTAAGATTCACAAGAATTTATGGAATTCCCGTTGCTCAATTGAAATAAATACATCACTATTCAAATGAAGGATATAGTGCCACTCACACAAGAGAGAATCCCACACACATATGGATATCAATTCAAGGGATTATGGATCATACAAAATTGCTCACTTTCACAGATGAATTCAAGTATAAATACATTGAACCATAGGCTTTTCCTGTATGTAGATTGCCACTAATTTCCATTTAAAGTGCTAAAAATCCCCAAGTACTTGACGGTTTAACGTAGGTTTGGGCAATATGTACGCTATCATTTGGTCATGTGATTATGAGGCCTCCCTAATGCTTTCAATTCTAAAATTAGCACACCACTAACATTTTTTATTCACTTTCACCTTATGTTTCCCATCTCGTGATTCTTACTAATTTCAAGAACCTATTTTTCTTTTCACCTAAGGCAGGTGCAAACATTTAGCAAGCACCAACATTTTTGTTGTGTTCCTTCTTAAAATTCATTCATCCATGAACTTAGTTTAACACTTTTCATTGTAATACTTATGGTGTTCTATGATTTTTAGCTCGTTCTTCATTGTTCTACTGATGCACAAACCCCAAAACTTAAGCTTTTACCTACATCACAACTCATTGAATTTTTTTCTCCAAACATAGGCTTTTAACCTGCTTTAATATTTATTTAAAACTTAGGAGACATGAGAGTGCAAAAAAAGAGGATTACAAAGGGTCAAGGTATGTAACATGGTGCCCAAAAGTTTAAGTTCAGGCTCAATGGGGATAACTAAGATTACATTAATGTAGGGAAAATCTGGGGTCGAGTGGCTAATCAAAAAGGGCCTAGGTTCATCTCTCATGCCAAGTAAAATTTAAAATTTTTCCATGAAATACATTTTGGGGCAAGTTCTAGAAAAATGCATATACAAGAAAAAATCAATGCCTTACAACACAAGGCATCAGAACCACCAAGTTTCACAAGCTAGTATCAAAATCCATCAAACTAAATGATTTTTGACAACTAAAATGGGATGAATTTTACATCCGCTTGTAAATCATAAAGCCAAACAACGAATGTATGATACATGACATGGCCTTGCTTCCAATTTACTTTTTCCATTTAAAAAACATTTTTAACCATATGATCCATGACATGGGCTTGCTTCCATGGGCCATAGATTGGTCCAGAAAACAAGACTTGAATACTCAGAAATACTCTATCTTTTACAGACACTTTTATGGCCACTAGATTATTCTACGGTCAGTGCATAGACAACCTCCGATAATTTTTAATTCAAGGACTCTTTAGTCTTTTTCCACTCTTTTAATTCTTATGCTACATTGTTTTAGCCTATTCTAAGTGGGATAAAGGGATTTCTATCAATTTAAACCCTCCCCTTTTCGGCACAACTCTAGAAGTTTATTTCTTCTCTCAAGGTTCCTCTAAAGCAAGAACTAGGGTTTTTCATTTTCAAGTCTCCATTCAAAGATTCAATCTAGTGGTTTCAACTCCTGGTATGTCGGATTTCATAAATGGGTATCTTTTCAACCATTGAGTCCTTTCCCAAAGAAACCTCATATTTTTAAGTTTATGATTCTACAAAACCTAGGGGTTCTAAGACTTCATGAGTCTCTACTGAAATTCGCTTCTTAAAGAATGTTCTTTAATTGCATGATTTTACTTTAGTTCTGTGTTTTCAATGTTATTTCATGAACCCTTAGTATAAAAGTATTTTCATGACACAAAACTATGTAATTTCATATGCATATTTTCAAACTATTAGGTTTCATGATTTTAGACACTTTCAGATAAAGTTCTTTCAATGAACATCAGTAATTATCAGTAATTATCAGTTTTAAATCATGATTGATGGGCTACTCTTTTATCATCAATAATCAGTATTATTTCACTGTTATCTGTTACTAGATAACCTACCCACGCTTTGTGCGGTAATGCATGGCCTCATTAAGAATATCAATGATCATTTTCTAATATCTGAATATTAGAAATTTGATATTGTCACATATATTAAGAACTTGAAAGATTGTGAAATTTATACTCTTAATTAATTTTATCTTCTGCATATTTTAATTTTAATATTTGTTCTTTGATATAATTTTCTCCCTATATTGAATGATTTTTCATAGATTAGTCAATTATCACTTTTTCTATTATTTTGTACCTGTGCATGCAAAGTATAAGATACTCAATTTGATTGCCTATTATTCATTCTTTAGCCAATATCATCTAGGTTTCCTTGCTCTTCAATGTCATTGTCCATAAATACCCTAAATATGACTTAGTAAATTTACAATGTGAAAGATAGTAACCCCTCGTATTCTCAAATGCTTTCCATGATTATGCTAGAGCTAGTAAAATCATAAAAATTTCTCATGAAGTTTTTTTAAATTATTTTAACCATATATAAAAAACAAAAAAATATTTTGAAATACATTATTTTTGATAAAAAAGAACAACTGAATAATTATGAACAAGCCAAGTCACGTGTTTGTTATTTTGGAGAGCACTAGCTGGGTAAAAATATAAGAAATAAATATAGTTAAAAATAATTAGGATAATCAATAAAGGTTACAAGTAGCAAAAGTTATAATAGTTGAGACTCTCCAACTTTTTCCTATATTAACCATAAGCAAAGAATAGAAAACTAATAATAGAAAAGTAGTATTTTATATATATATATATATGTGTGTGTGTGTGTGTGTGTGTGTGTGTGTGTATATATATATTTATATGTATGTATATAAATTTAAAGCATGAACTATATAACTTGAATATTAAATTACTATAATACACCAAACTTAAACATCAAATTTAGTATATCTTTTATTTTTATAGTATATTATATTTATATTATAAAATATTTTAAAAGCATACACCTTTTTATATTGAAGGTTGGTACTTTTTCAAAGAGTTGTGACTTTTTCAAAAAGTTGTGACTTTTTCAAAGGGTTTTGATTTCTTTGATGAGTTGTGATCTTTTCAAAGGGTTGAGAATTTTCAAAAGGGTTGTGATTATTCCAAATGGTTTTTAATTTTCGTAAGAATTGTGACTTTTTTGAAAGGCTGTGACTTTTCGAATAAGGCACAATAAGCACAAGTTTCATACTACCTTTGTTGTCTATAAATACATGGTTCACTCACATTTTTAAATTTTAAATTTTCTATGTTTTTTATTCTTCTTCTTCTTCTTCTTAGAACACCCAATTTAGTACATATTCTATATTTTATATAATGATAAAAACATATAAAAAAAGACACATTTTCATATTGAAGGATTGTGTTATTTTCAAAGGATTGTAACTTTTCCAAAGAGTTGTAAATTTTTCCAAAGGGTTGTTACTTTTCTAAAGAGTTGTCATTTTTCCGAATGATTGTGACTTTTTCAAAGAGTTTTGACTTTTCTGAAGGGTTGTGACTTTTCTAATAAGGCATAGTAAGCACTTATTCACAATACCCTTTGTTGGTTATAAATAGAGGGGTTCTCTCACATTCTTAAACCACAAATTTTCTAAGTTTCTATTCTTCTTCTTCTTCTTAAAACTCAATTTAGTACATATTCTATATTTCAGACTATATTTTTTTAAGTAACTTTATGGACCATTCGTCTTATTTTTTGGTTATCTCAAAGATGTTGAATAAGGACTAATACAAAAATTCTTAGGCCAAATTCTACAAAATATTTTATACTATATTTATTTATGTTATAAAGTATATTAAAAGCAGACACATTTTCACATTGTAGGATTGTGATTTTTCCGACGGGTTGTCATATTTTTAAAGATTTGTAACTTTTCCAAAGGGTTTTGACTTTTCCTTATGGGCCAATATAGAATGCTTAAAAAAATTTCATAACAAAGAATATAAAAGTAATTCAATAAAAATTCATAAAAAATAAAACTTCACAGATCATTGAATAAAACACAGATGTAAGTTTTTGGACAAAGTGATGGTAGAAAGGAAAAGCCCACAAAAAGTAGTAGGTACGAACAAACAATTTTCATGGTTGTGTTTAGTTGATCAAGAAATGAGCAGTTGAAATAGTTTTTTTTCTTTTGACATGTTGAATGGAGGAAAAAACTGTAAGGAAATTGTAGTTATGTTTCATTATTTTCTAGGTCAAGATCCGAAGTAGATGTCACGACCCAGGGTAGCCCCTAGATGTAACACGGCGTAAAAGACCCCGAGAGGCCTCATACAAGCCCTTAGCATACATAAGAGACAAGATAATAGAGAAGTAAGAGTTCAAAAGAGCATTTTCTATCAAAGCTTTAATCAAAACAACGGAAGTCTACAACTCATGTCTCAAAGCCTTTTAATATCATAGATTACAAATAAAAGTGATAGGGACGCAACCCAATACAATATCCAACATAAGGAAAGACATCAAAGTAAAATCCAACAAGGCTATGTCCTCGGATGGATGAGGACTCACCAAGTCTCCTTCTCAACTCTAAGTCAATGCTCTAGCCACGAGTAGGAGAACTGCTACGTCCTACACCAAAGAAGTTGATGTAGGCAAGAGTACGCGTTAGCACAATAAAGTACTAAGTATGATAGCAATGCATATAAAATCATAAAAGATGCTAGAAACTGAGATATAAACATGACATGCAATTGGCCAAGCTAGACATGATAAGGCATATAAGCAAATAGCATAAAGCATAAACCATGGCCAAAGCAAGCTAAATCATCTTTGTTTTACTCTTCCTTTCTTTACTATACTTTTAGTAACCCATGCACCATTGTGCAAGCTGAAGTGTGGGAAAAGTCTTAAACCGATCTGTAGACCATGGAATAACTCAATATGGAATCCGGTGTCTGCCCTACATCGAAAAAGGGCCATTATACTTGCCAAGGTAAAATCCTGAACCATAGCCTATGTGGATCCACTAGCTAAGCTGATATAATATGGGCCTGTCAAGACCACCTGTGGGGATACATAGGCATAGGACATATGGGGACTTGTCACCCGTCCACTCGGTTCTACGCATAATTCCCACTATAAAATCATAAATATTGATATCCATGGAAAGGCACAACTGGGGTTGCCAATCAAAGCTAAACATGTCTTCACATACCATGGACTAGTCCAAGATTACTTCATTGAGTGTTTCTTCTTTCATGGACTTGTCCATGCTTACACCCCTAGAATAGCTTCTTTAAGCTCTTGATTCAATTTTAGTTAAGCAAACCTTGTAACAAGTTATGAATCTTTTACACGTAAGAAAACCTTTCACAAGCTTAGGTTGAGCATTATATGAGAAAACCCTTTCAAGACTCAACATCAACATATCATAGATTTCATATAAAACATGCTTGATTCTATAAACCTCTTTCGTCATGATTCTATCATGCTTTTTCTTCAAAGCTAATGGGTTCATATTGCCTTTATTTTAAACCATGCAACTCAATGCAAGCTAGCTCTTAAAAGTCAAAATCTAGGAAATTTAGTCATACTAGAAGTAACCCACATAAAAGAGTAAAATCATGCTTTTTACTTAAACTCTATGGCACAACTTAGGAATAACAAAAGAAGTGAAGTTTCCTAAACATCTTGTAGCCTCTCATTCACAGGTGTGGCGCGCTTCACACCCATGAACAAGACTCTACTCGATGTGGCTTATGAGACATCCAAGGATCTTTCTAAAACATTGCGCTATGAATACCAAGTTTGTCACGACCCAGAGTAACCCCTAGATGTAACACGGCATACAAGACCCCGAGAGGTCTCATACAAGCCCTTAGCATACATAAGATACAAGATAATAGAGAAGTAAGAGTTCAAAAGAGCATTTTATATAAACGATTTAATCAAAACAGTGGAAGTCTACAACTCATGTCTCAAAGCCTTCTAATATCATAGAGTATGAATAAAAGTGATAGGGAAGTAGCCTAATACAATATCCAACATAAGGAAAGACATCAAAGTAAAATCCAACAAGACTATGTCCTCGGATGAATGAGGACTCACGAAGTCTTCTTCTCAACTCAAGGTCAATGCTCTAGCCACTAGTAAGAGAACTGCCACGTCCTAAACCAAAGAAGTTGATGCAGGCAAGAGTATGCGTTAGCACAATAAAGTACTAAGTATGATAGAAATGCATATAAACTCATAAATGATTCTAAAAACTGAGATATAAACATGACATACAATTGGCCAAGCTAGGCATGATAAGGCATGTAAGAAAATAGCATAAAGCATAAACCATGACCAAAGCAAGATAAATCGTCTTTCTTATACTCTTCCTTTCTTCACTTTACTTTTAGTAACCCATGCACCATTGTGCAAGCTGAAGTGTGGGAAAAGCCTTAAACCGATCTATAGACCATGGAATCCGGTGTCTGCCCTACACCAAAAAAGGGCCATTCTACTTGCCAAGGTAAAATCCTGAACCATAGCCAACAAGGATCAACTAGCTAAGCTGATATAATATGGGACTGTGAAGACTACCTATGGGGGCACATAGGCGTAGGACATATGGGGACTTGTAACCCATCCACTTGGTTCTACGTATAATTCCCACTATACAATCATAAATATTGATATCCTTGGAAAGGCACAACTGGGGTTGCCAATCAAAGCTAAACATAACTTCACATACCATGGACTAGTCCAAGATTACTTCATTGAGTGTTTCTTCTTTCATGGACTTGTCCATGCATACACCCCTAAAATAGCTCCTTTAAGCTCTTGATTCAATTTTAGTTAAGCAAATCTTCTAACAAGTTATGAATTCTTTACATGTGAGAAAACCTTTCACAAGCTTAGGTTGAGCATTATATGAGAAAACCCTTTCAAGACTCAACATCAACATATCATAGATTTCATATAAAACATGATTGATTCTATAAACCTCTTTCTTCATGATTCTATCATGCTTTTTCTTCATAGCTAATGGGTTCATATTGCCTTTATTTTAAACAATGCAACTCAATGCAAGCTAGATCATAAAAGTCATAATCAAGGCAATTTAGTCATACTTGAAGTAACCCACATAAAAGAGGAAAATCATGTTTTTTTTCTTGAACATGCTAAATTCATGCACTTAACCCCAATTCATGCTCAATTTCATAGATGATCCCTCAATTTCAACTATTCAAATGTCAACCCAACAATCAAGACAAATTTTCAAATTGGGGAGAATTTACTTGGGATCATGGGGGTTCATGCACTAATTACTATTAGACATGTAATTCACGATAGATCGTGCACAAAATTACATTACCCACGCTAGATCGTGCATTACAAAGCATTAAATCAGTAATTGAACTCATACTAGAAAAACCCATAGCAATTGATCAAAACCTAGCTTATTTGAAAGGAATTGAAGCTTGAAATTCATGAAGAAAAGAGAGGGACCAATGGAGGAAGCAACTCCATTGGTCAATACCATTATACCTTAGGAAAGCCCACTACAAATTGGAGGAAATTGGATGATCTTTAAAGGAGGACTTAGCTTTTTCTTCTTCCTTGAGCTAGAGAGGAGTTCTTTTAGAGAGGGAAATATTTGAGAGGTGAATTTAGGGAATGAGTTAGAATGAAGTGATTTAGGTATGGAGAACTATATATAGGACCTTCACTAAGGGTAATACCAACATCGTTAATTAGGGAATTAACCAGGGAATAGACCAAAAAGCCCTTAATTAAAATATGTCGAGGCCCATCTACGGTGAGGACCTACGGTCCGTACATCCATTGACGGACCGTCCTGTTGAACCGTCAAAAGATTCAGAGAGTTGGTATCTGGGGACCCTACAACGAAGGCTTCAATCTACGGTTGGTAGGTCCATCTACGGATCGTACACCTCAACCGTAGATCACAGCTTGAGGTTCAAGCATTTAACCAACTCTAGGGAACATCTATGGTTACTTTCTATGGACCGTCGACTGACTCACGATCTATCCTGCTACTCCGTAGATCAAACTTCAGAGACTGAGAATTACTGAACTTGATAGAGCCATTGACGGCTCCTTACCTACGGCCCGTCAACCTGACTACGGCCCGTAAGTGGCCTACGTAGGTCATTGCCTACAAGTATATTCTACATTTTCATTCCTTGGAAAGCTAGGGTATTACAGTAGACTTCCAAGGAATTGCCGCAGTTCTAGAAAAATTAGGGATGAAATTTGTCACGAAGAAGAAGATACAACAAACAGGTATGATGTGCCTAATTTTTATAGGTAGTTCCAAAAGAGGCGCAACCTAAGGGATACAATAGTCCGAAGGGTAGCAAGAATTGAAGAAACAGGTTTAAAGGTAAAATAAAAATAGTGGTAAAAAATCTAAAAGTTTGTAGAAAATCATAAAAGTAAATTCTTGAATTCTAAGGGTGCCACGTTGGCGGGGGTTAGAGATGAAAGCTGAAAATCCACGTCTGCTAGGTTTTTTAGTAGCAACCTCTAACTCCTAGAAGTGCATGCCATAGTAGGATTTAAGGGGTCTCCCGTCAGTTGAGACTATCGCATTAGTCTTTTATAGACATCGGCTAAGCGAATCCATATTAGCTCAGATCAATCTTTGTACCATGATAAAGTACATTGGGATCTTATGATGGGGATTATACATCAAACTCCATACATTAGCTCACATGGTTATATGTTGATTTAGTATCTCCAACAGTCCGTCTTTCTGTTATTGCATGATCAAGTAAGTAGTTATTTGAGTATAATATTTTATCAAAATTTCATGTTATTTATTTGATTATTGCATCAATATGTTTCTTAACTTTAGTAAGTTCAGTATTTATGCTTGTCATGTTTATCCTACACACTCAATACATTCAAAGTATTGACCGCTTACTTTCTACCTATATTATTTGATAATATAGGTCTCGACACTTAGCATCCAGCTAATGGTTAGTACTATCTACGGTTAGCAATAGCTTGTTGGTGAGTCCTCATCTCTAGAGGACATCATTTACATTTATTTCAGTCATTTACTATTTCTTTAGAGAGTTAGAATTTGCTAGTGGCTTGTCCTAGAAACTCATCTAGGAGAGACATTTCAGACAGTCTGTAGATTCAACTTATGTTTCAAACACAATATTTTTTCTATTGTATTTTAATAGAGTACTTCAGTTTAGTTCCATATTTTCTTGCATTTAGTAATTATTTAAGTTATCTTATAGTCATGCTGACCATGAGTTTAGATTTCAGTCACTTGTTGCTAGAAGAATCGTGTCCCGAGAAGGGGGTAGTCTTGGGTCGTGACATAAATCCCACCAAGAAAAAAAAATTGTTCATAAAACATAGGTCCACCAAAGACCATAATATATCAAAATATGTCCGATAAAGGCCCACAAGTGATTACCAATAAAATTATGAAAGATCCCCAAACTTGAACTTGCATTGTCCTTGATGCTTCTATATTAAGTAACGGAGAAAATCCCTTATGCGCTATTTAAACCCTACTTGGGGCACTAGATCCAACAATACCATGATGTTGGTGAGCCCAGATCAAACCCCACCTTGGTGTTGGTGAGCATAAATATGAGACTTCTACGTGGTCTGCTGCAGCTCTTCCTCACACCCATCAAATTCAACCTCAACTACGCTTTCTACATTTAAGTTTATCCCCATTTAATTTGGCTTTCTATCAATGAGGCCCAAGCAGGGATATTGGACTACCACAACTTCATCCAAAAAGATGATTCCCCATAGTTCCTAGTCGCTTGCTCTTTCAACTTGTGCAAGTCTACTAGAAGGGTAGCGATAGCCCCATCCATTACATGGACATGATTACACAAGATGTCGACATTGTGTTTCATCCCTTTCAAATCAATCTGTGCAGCCTCAAGCATCAAAGTAGGGAGATTCTTCACCAAGTTGAGAAGATTATTCTCATTTGTGTATGTGGTTCGTACAAACCTTTTGTACTAACTTTGACCAGAGACACTTGAAGTGGTTTGAGATCACGGAATACCAACTTCATCTGGAGGGGCTTTCTCTTCATTAATATGAATGGGGTTTTTCGAGGTAGGCATCTCCTTAAATGTCCCAATATCATACATCCTTCTTTTTTGAAATTGGGGTGGTTCTGGATCTCGCTTTCATCATAGTTCAATCATGATACCTTCATCATCATATCAGAGAGGAAATAAGAGACATGGTTGTTGTACACAAGTTGCTAATCAAGATAGAGAATTACATTCAGAGGTTGTTTTGATGGGCCATCCTCCTCATCTAAATAGCCTGGGTTTCTCCATAGTTGATGTAAATCCATGAAATGTTGATGTAAATTCATGAAATTAGACACAAAATAATAATAGTAGCCTCATTGGTCACCCATTGATCATTCTTTAATGGCATAATCCTAGCACACACAAAATCCAGCAACAACTCCACTTCAATGTTCAGATAATGCCTACTAATGTCTCCATCCATAGAAGCCCAAGTTGTATCACCTCCAACAATATTAACAACCACCTATTGCTAATGGCTTTGCTTTGTGGCTACTCTAGTCGTGAACTCATCCCCAACTACAATTTTGCCACTCCATAAGAGGGAGTCGGTAGTCACGGAGGTCACATCAAGTTTCGAATCCCACACATTAATTATAGGTATGTTTGGGTACTAGTCTACTGGACCTCGGTGATTCATAAACTCCTCCCTTGTTTTGTACAAGGCATAAAACTCGGTGATGAAGTTATGCAAATGTACCCTCAGAACATCTGCGTGAATCAACAAGTCTTTAGTTGTGAACTTATGGGTAATGTTTGAGATCTCACTCCCTAGGACTGACAAGATGAACCCTTTTTCTTGTGTTATCACACCTTTGTCCTTTAAAAGAGTGTAGTAACCCTTCATTCCCTTAACGCAAAACTTTACTTGTGCTTCATTTATGGGATCGAAAGGTGCTTTGTTCATTCCTCTATTTTTTGAAGTTGATGAGGATTTCCTTCTTTGCCTATTTTAGTTGCTCCTTTTTGTAGACATTTTAAACAACAAAGATTGTGAGGCAACATATACTAGAGCATATTTTTTGTCTTTTTGATTATGAGGAAGAAATATAAAACTAAAGAAGTTAACAAAAGAAAAATAATAGAAGTATTAAAAGAAAAAAATATATTAGCTCACAGTGAGACCATCGTTTGACCGACAACGTACAGATGTGACATTGTAACCTGTCAGTGCAAACGTCGACTTCTAACACGAAATCGGTAAATATCTGTGCGAACCGACATTACATTGGCATCTCTCCAATGGAAATCTGTGGATCGGAAATGAAACGCCAGTCTACGGAATTAGAGTTTTTAAAGTCCACACCTAATTGACGTTGGACCTGCCAAATGCAAGTCAACCATTGTGAAGTGCCAATGCTTCACATGCAATACTTTGACAAAAAATAGTCCAATTTCAGTTCAACAAATCAGTAATCTCTTCTAATGGATACTCAAACTTCCCTAAAGGATTCACATGGAAATTCCAAACAAACCTTGGAAAATCACAAGGATTCATGCCCCGTCTATTATTGGGAATCATAGAGCACCTAAGCTGGAAAAAAATCAATTGAGCATCGATCATTCACAATTTCATCCTCACCAAAAGATAATAATTACTCAAATTAGTTCATGACACACGTGGATGCTACTCATTCACAAATTTCCGCCCAAAACTCAAGTATTCACATAACAAAAACATATACTTAGTAAAGTCGTCACTCAATCTATCATAGGGAAATTTCAAGCACTAAATAAACACAAATGGGTTACACAAACTTCACATCAAACTCAAATTTTAAGCTATTTACATAGGACTTCACATGCCATTTTGTATATTAAATAAAATTCAACTCAGATCTATCAATTTCAAAGAACAAAAACCATTTTTCAAAGCATCAATTTCAAACTCGACACATGAGTTTTGAAGAAACTAAGCTACATCAAGGAAGTATTACCACATTGTAACATTATGAAAGCTTTAAATAAGAAAAACATTGTAACATACCAAAGGATGAAGATTATGAGGAGAAAAATCAAAGAGCTTCAATGGATATTAGCAACTTCAACTCAAGGAACTTCAACTAAAATACTTTTTGGATTTGAGAGAAGAGAGAGTTTAGAGTGAGAAGAGAAGAGAAAATTGGGCTTAAATAGGAAAGTGCAGACAGAGTTGGTTGGTTTAATGGTGAATGTACGAGATATATGTGGAAAATATAGGTGCGGGGATGAATGAGTGTTTAAAATGGTTAAGTGTCATGGCCCAAGGTATAACCTAGGTGTAATATGGTGTATAGGACCCCAAGAGGCTCTACACAAGCCACTTAGCATACATCATACAAGATAATAGAAGTAAAGAGTTCAAAATCATAGTTTTATATCATAAAGGAGTTTGACAAAGCGGAAGTCTAACATAAGTCTCAATAAGCCATCTAATACATCATAGGGAAATTTATTGGAACGTAACACATACATAACATACAAGTCTGAAACTAATGAAATTCATGAACAAGTAAATGTATCTCGGTCCTCAAAACATGAGGACTCACCAAACTCTTGAAATATTGAATAATCACCTAGCCATGAGAGTTTGAGGTAGGAGCGTCGGACCCTACATTAGTGAAATAATGTAGGCAGAAGTATGCATTAGTACATGAAATGTACTAAGTATGGGGCAATATGTATAAAATAGGTGTGGTAGCATGGATGGATTAAAATGTATAAGACATGATCAATATTTGAACATTTAAAAGCTTAAAGAAGCAATGACATGTAAACCATGAAATATAGTCAATACATTTAAATTAGGAGACATAAGGAATGCTTTGATGAAACATAGTTATTTTGGGAGATATTAGCTTTAACCGACAAAAAGACTCCGAGAGCTATATCGTGGAATCCGGTGTATATCCCTCATATCGAAAGAAGGGGATTCTACTTGCCAAGGTGGAATCTGTTCACATCATATTTTTCTAAATTGGATACACTAGCTAGGTCATTTATGACAATTCTACGGGGGCACATAATTTGGAACTAGAGTTTTTTTCTAGAGACTATCCTATTTGAGCCTCCACCTCAAAGTTTTCTCGGTGCTAAGTTAAATCCCAATAAAATAGTCAAAAGTCAAATATCAAAATAACATAGGAAAGGCAATGATCAATACCAAACCACACTTTTTGGATCAAAACATAGAATAGCTCCTTAAACACAATTCAACATGGATGAGAAAACCTTTCACTTATGTGAATCCATATGTGAGAAATACCTTTCACAATCATGATCATAACAGCATGCGAGAAAACCTTTCACAATAACATTGATACTTTCCTTTCAAAGAATCCCAAAATTATTTAGAATAACTTCATAAAAACATACATATCTTCATATATTCATACTTCATTGGTTCATGGGTTCATCATAGGTTCATAGTTTAAAATAATAATTTAGGCATGGATCAATATAATTTCAACTAAAAATCATGTAGAAACATTGAATGATGCATTAGAAGATTTAATCAGCAATAGTAAATCATAATTGGATGAAACCCACAAAGATTGAATTGAAACCCTAACTTGATCTATTGAATTTGAGATTGAGGAATTCAAAACCTTTGGGACCCCATGGAGGAATGGAATCCATAGGTGAATATCCACATACCCTGCTACACAAAGCCCAAGATGAATGGTGAATTGAACACTTGAATGAAACGCTAGTTCTTCTTCTTCTTCATTAGGTTGAGAGGAAACTACGGAGTGAATTTTGTTAGGTTTTGGGGAATTAGGAGAATAGGTTTGAAGCGGGTAGTTTTAGGACATAAAAGCATTATATAAGGCTTAGGGTAGAAGACAAAATGACATGGTATTGGTTTAAAACAATTAGTAAAAAGACCCAAAATCCCTTTAAAATAACAGTTGAAACCCTTCTACAGTTTTGACCTTGCAGTCCATAACGGACTATCCTCGCCAACCGTAGAAAAATTTAGAAACCTTTTATTTGGAAAAAATTTTGACGGGACTTGTCTACGGCTCGTATGTCATTCATTGGCCCGTAGACACCAACCATAGAAACCTATCTCGACCCTCAAAATTTCACTTAGTCATGGACCTACCTATGAGACTCATTTATGACACGTACAAAGATTGACGGCCGTCCTAGTGAGCGGTAAAAATGATACTTGGACTTGATTTTAAAAAATCCTTTCCTCCCTTTCTACGAGACTAGTCTAGAACCCGTAGAAACACCTACGAACGGTAGATTGGTCTCGTAGACCTGAACCTGGTGTGGAAATTTTATGCAGCCCTTCCCCTTTTGATATCCAAGGTGTTGCATTATCTCCCCCTTGGCAGCATTAATCCTCGAATGGAACTCATGCTAACTTAAAAAGAGTAGGGAAAAAACTATCAACCCAACATGAATGCAACGTCATCAAAATGCACATAATGAAGGAGGAACATCGACTCCAAGCTATGACATATTGAAAACATCATTTCATAAGGCATACATTCAAATCATGCTCAAATGCACTTAATCATGGGGCCATCAATGAAGTTAAATCAAAATCTCTAAAAATCAAATTTTCTTGAGCATGCATACATGAGCCAACATGAAAATGACTAAGACATGAGGAACTAAAAACATCAAGCTAGAATAGGATCGGAGGGAAAGAGATGGGGATAAAAGAACATCATATCGACCTCGGCCTCCCAAGTTGCACTCTCAACCCTTTGATTCCTCCACAACACTTTTAAGGATGCAACTTTTTTATTACTCAACTCTTAACTTGCCGGTCCAAAATCTCAACCGGAATTTCTTCATAAGAAAGGCTCTCCTTTATATCAAGACTCTCGAAGGTAAAATAGACGTCGGATCACCAACACATTTCTTCAACAAGAAGAGATGGAAGCCCGGATGCACCAATGCTAAGTCATTAGGGAAATCAAGTTCATAAGAACCTTTATTAATACGCCTCAAAATTTAATATGGGCCCACATAATGGGGACTAAGTTTCCCTTTCTTTCAAAATCTCATTACACCCTTCATGGGTGAAATTTTCAAGTTGACCCAATCATCAATGTAAAATTCTAAATCTCTGCTTCAAACATCAGCATAAGAATTTTGTCGACTTTGAGTCATTTTTAACCTTTCTCTAATAAAACGAACTCTCTCCATAGCCTCAAGTACCAATTCAGGACCTATCAAAGCAACCAAACAAACTTCAAACCAACTTATAGGAGATTTTCACCTCCTACCATAAAGAGCCTCAAATGGAGTCATACCAATGCTTGAATGATAGCTACTATTCTAAGCAAACACAATAAAAGGAAAATGATTATCCCAATTACCCTTGAAGTCAATCACACAAGCTCTTAATATAACTTCCAAAGATTGGATAGTACGCTCCCCTTGCCCATCGGTTTGAGGATGAAAGGCCATACTAAGCTTGAAACGAGTACCAAGACCTTTCTAGAAAGACTTCCAAAATCTAGAAGAAAATTGGGTACCACGATCGGAGATGATGGATAGGGGTACTCCAGGCAACCTAACAATCCCCCTTAGATACAACTTAGCATAGTCTTCTGCCGAATAAGAATGCTTGAGGGGAATGAAATAAGCCAACTTCGTCATACCATCTACAATAACCAAAATCAAGTGATGTTGTTGCCGGGTGCGGGGTTGACCAACAATAAACTCTATATTCAAATCTTCCCACTTCCAATTAGGTATAATAATATCTTGGGAAAAACCTCCCAGCTTTTGGTTCTCAATTTTTACTTGTTGACAGTTAGGACATTTAGCCACAAATTCCGCAATATCCTTCATCCCATTCAACCAATAGACCTTCCGCAAGTCATTGTACATCTTTGTGGCTCCTGGGTGAATGGAATATGGAGAACTATGGGCTTTCGATAAAATGTGCTCCCTCAAATCATCAACATTGGGAACACTCAAATAACCTTGATACCGAAGTACACCATCTTCCCCTTAGGAGAAATCCTCAATGGCCTTTTTAAGCACCGCTTCCTTCAACTCGACAAAAGTCGGATCAAATCCTTTTTTGGCTTTCGCATCAAAAACAAAAGACGTTTCAGAACCATTGTTAACAACAACAACACCTTCATTAGAATCAACCAACCAAACACGCTATCAGACCAATCTATGAACATCACGAACCAACTCCTTCTTATCATCTTCAACATGAGCAATACTACCCATTGATATCAACTAAGAGCATCCGCCACCCCATTCGCCTTGCTGGGGTGATAGAGGGCACTCATGTTATAATCCTTTAGAAACTCAACCCACCTCTTTTGGCAAAGATTTAGATCCTTTTACTTGAACACATATTGTAAACTTTTGTGGTCATTAAAAACATCAACTGAAGACCATACAAATAATGCCTCCAAATCATTAAGGCAAAAACAATCGCCACTAGTTCCAAATCATGGGTAGGATTATTCTTTTGATGAATCTTAAGTTGCCTTGAAGCATACGTAATAACCTTCAAATTTTGCAAAAGAACACACCCTTGTCCAATCCTTGAAGCATCACAATAAACCACAAACCCATTGGACCATTCTGGTAAAGTCAACACTGGAGCGGAAATAAGTCTATCTTTCAGTTCTTGGAAACTCTTCTCACATGCTTCCGACCATAAGAACTTAATTTTTTTTGGGGTCAATGCCATCTAATGAGAGGCAATTAAATAAAATCCTTCCATAAACCTTCTATAATAACCAACCAATCCAAAGAAACTTCGAATTTTCAAAGGGGATAGAGGTCTAGGCCAACTCTTAACTACTTCCGTCTTCTTGGGATCTACCTCTCTATCCTTACCGGATACAATGTGACCAAGAAAAGCCACGGATCTCAACCAAAACTCGCAGTTACAAACTTTGCAAATAGTTATTGGTCCTTCAGGACTTGCAATACAATTCACAAATCATCGGTATTCTCATCCTCACTCCTTGAGTAAATCAAGATGTCGTCAATAAAAACAATCACAAACAAATCAAGGTATTGTCTAAACACTCTATTCATTAAGTCCATGAATGCGGAAGGAGCATTAGTCAAACTAAACGAACTTCACCAAGAACTCATAATAACCATACCAAGTTCGAAAAGTCATCTTCAAAATGTCATCTTCCTTCACCCTCAATTGGTGATAACCCGATCATAGGTCAATCTTTGAGAAATTACTTGCACCATGGAGTTGATTAAACAAATCGTCTATCCTTGGAAAATGATACTTACTCTTAATGGTAATCTTGTTCAATTGCAGGTAGTCAATGCACATGCGAAGTGAACCATCTTTTTTATGAACAAACTAAATTGTCGCACCCTATGAAGAGATACCCGGTCAGATGAAACCCTTATCCAACAAATCCTTCAATTGCTCTTTCAATTCCTTAAGTTTTGCATGAGCCAAACGGTGAGGAGGAATAGAGATAGGTTGCATATCTTGAAGAAGGTCAATTAAAAAGACAATTTCCCTTTCGGAAGAAGCACCGGATAAATCATCGAGAAACATTTTTTGAAACTCATTTACAATGGGGGCCGAATCCATTGTAGGTGTCTCAGAATCTATATCCCTAGCTTGAACGAGTTGATACATGCAACCCTTTGAAATAATTTTTCTAGCTTTGAGACAAGAAACAAACTGACCCTTAGGCATAGTATTTCCCCTTCCCATTCAAGGATAGAATCATTTGGAAACTGAAACTTAACCGAGTTGGTTCTATAATCAACAGAAGCATAATAAGAATGGAGACAATCCATACCAAGAATAACATCAAAATCCAACATAATATCCACTACAAGATCAACATGAGTGACTCTATGAGATAAAGAGATGAGACAACTTCTACAGACTATTTTAGCCACAATGAATTCACCAATTAGAGTAGAGAAAGAAAAAGGGTCTAACGGCACATCTAGAGAAACATCAAATCTCATAGCCACATATGGATTCACAAAACATAAGGTAGCACCGCGATCAAGCAAAGCATGAACATCAAGATTAAAGAATTCAACATATCGGTAATAACATCGGGAGAACCCTCTTGATCATGACGAGTTTGAAGTGCATAGAATCAGTTATGCTTTGGACCACTTGAAACCTAACCACTAGGCGGAGCTTTCCTACATCATTTCCTTTGTCGATTCTAGATGGACAATCTCTCAAGCGGTGACCACTTTTTCCACAACAAAAACAATTATCCGTGCCCATCAAGTTTTTTCCCAGATGACTCTTGCCACACTTTTGGCATGCGGGAACCGAAGTTTCATTTCAATCACCATTTCCTCCTTGAAGTTTAGGGTTATACACCCTATCTTTGTTAAACTTAGGAGTTGGAGCATTGGAGGAACCTTGACCAAAAATCTTTGTCAGAACCGAGAACGACCATGTCCATCAAACCTTGAATGTGAAAAGTCAACATCACCAGTATTTGCCCTCTTTTCCTTTCTAGACCTTTCCTTAAGCTTCTCCTCTTAAATTTGTTGAGCATGAATCATTAGACTTGAAATGTAAATTTCCTTGATGAGCATGGTGGTACAACATTCCTCAACCACCATTTCGGATACTCCCGAAACAAACTTGCTCATCTTTTCCATAGGATCGGCAACAAAAGTAGGATCATACCTAGCCAATTGAGTAAATTTCAATGCATACTCCTTCACACTCATGTTTTCTTGATGATGGTTAATGAATTCAGGTATCTTTACCTCCATCATCTTAAGGGGAAAGAACATATCAAGGAAAATAACCTTAAAGTTTTCCCAATCATAAGTACCCGCATTAACCGCTCTGTATTCCTTCCATTGGTACAACCAAACTTGAGCAACACCCTTAAGTTGATAAGCAGCCAATTCTTGCTTTTCCACTAGTATCACTCCCATGATCATCAAAACCTTGTATACCTCGTCAATGAACTCTTAAGGATCTTCCTCCACTTTGGAAACATGAAACTCCGGGGGATTCATCCTAGTGAAATCCCTCACTCTAGTTTCTGTCATACCCACATTTAGGTTCATGGGGAGGACAACCTCCCTATTGGCTTGAGCCAACACTTGAAAAGTAGCTCAAAACTCCGCATTAGTAACTTATTTTACCAAAGGGTCGGCCGGAACTTAAGGAGCTTCTTGAGAAGCTTCTTATTCCATATTATCATTCACATTCCTCCTAACGTGTGCTTTTTGAGAGGCCATATCCTGAAAAGCATCGTATAAAATTAGGAGAGAGACATATAGAGTTAAACTCTATCACACGACTCTAGAATGATGAAAGAAGTGGAGTTTTCTAAACATTTTAAACATCTTATTCCTATATGTAGCACGCTTCACACTTGTGAACAAGGCCCTACTCAGCGTGGCTTATGAGACATCCTATGAACTTTCTAATCCTTGTGCCTTGAATACTAAGTTTTTCATGACCCAAATTATACCCTAAGTGTAACATGGTGTATTGGACCCCAAAAGGCCCTACAAAAGTCACTTAGCACACATCATACAAGATAATAGAAGTAAAGAGTTCAACATCATAGTTTTATATCATAAAGGAGTTTGACAAAGCGGAAGTCTAACATAAGTCTCAATAAGCCATCTATTACATCATAGGGAAAGTGATTTGAACATAACGCATACATAATATACAAGTCAAAAAACTATTGAAACACATGAACAAGTAAATGTATCTCGGTCCTCGGAACATAAGGACTCACAAAATACTTCAAATTAAGAAGAATAACCTATCTATGAGAGTGAGAGGTAGGAGCGTCAAACCCTACATTTGTTAAATAATGTAGGAACAAGTATGCATTAGTACATGGAATTTACTAAGTATGGGGCAATATGCATAAAATAGGCATGGTAGCATGAGTGGCATAAAACATATAAGACATGATAAATATTTGAACATTTAAAAGCTTAAAGAAGCAATGGCATGTAAATAATGAAATATAGTCAATGAATTTAAAAAAGGAGACATAAGGAAAGCTTAGAGGAAACATAGTCATTTTGTGGGTTCAAGCTAGCTTAGAGGAAACATAGTCATTTTGTGGGATATTACCATGAACTGACAGTAAGACCATGAGAGTTATATCATGGAATCCGATATATCCCTCATACCGAAAGAAGGGGATTTCACTTGCCAAGGAAGAATCTATACACATCAACTTTTGCTAAATTTGATCCACTAGATAGGTTATTTAAAACAACCCTACAGGGACACATAGTTTTGAAATAGAGGTTGCTTTGAAGTGACTACCCTATTTGAGCCTCCACCTCAAAGTTCTCTCGGTCTTAAATTTAATCCCAACGGAATAGTCAAAAGTCAAATATCAATATAACATCGGAAAGGCAATGATCAATACCAATCTAAACTTTTTAGATCAAAACATTGAATAGCTTCTTAAACAAAATTCAAGATGGATGAGAAAACCTTGCACCAATGTGAATCCAAATGTGGGAAATACCTTTCACAATCATGATCATAATAGCATGTGAGAAAACAATTCACAATAACATTGATACTTTCCTTTCAAAGAATCTCCAAATCATTTACAATAACTTCATAAAAACATGCATATCTTCATAAATTCATAGTTCATAGGTTAATGGGTTCATCATAGGTTCATAGTTGAAAATCATAATATCGGCATGGGTCAATATAATTTCAACTAAACATCTTGTATTAACATTGAATCATGCATTAGAAGACTTAATCAACAATTATCAATCATAATTGGATGAAACCCACAAATTTTGAATTGAAACCCTAGCTTGATCAATTGAATTTGGGATTGAGGAATTTAAAACCTTGGAGACCCCATAGAGGAATGGACTCCAATACCCACATACATTGCTACTCAAAGCCCAAGATTACTGGTGAATGGAACCCTTGCTCTTCTTTTTCTTCCTTAGACTTATAGGAAATGGGGGAGTGAATTTTTTTAGTTTTTGGGGAATTAGGAGAATGGGTTTGAAGTGGGTCGTTTTAGAACTTTAAGGTTTTTATAGGGCTCATGGTAGAAGGCAAAATGACATAGTATTAGTTTTAAAACATTAGGGAAAAAAAACCCAAAATCCATTTAAAATAAATGCCGAAGCCCTTCTATAGTTTTGACCTACGGTCTATCAACCGTAGAAAAGTTCAGCAACCTTTCATTTAGACCAACTTTTGACAGGACTTATCTATGGCTCGTAGGTCTTCTTACAACCCGTATACACCAACCGTAGAAACAAATATTTACCCTTAAAATTTCAATAAGTCATGGACCTACCTACGAGACCCATCTACGACACGTACATGGATTAACGGTCCGTCCTGGTGATCCGTAGAAATGATACTGGGACTTGATTTAAAAAATATTTTCCTCCCTTTCTACGAGACTGGTCTACGACCCGTAGAAAGACCTACGAATCGTAGACTGGTCTCGTAAACCTAAACATGGTGCTGAAATTTTATGCAGCCCTTCCCCTTTTGAAGCATGAGGTGCAACATGAAGGGTTTTAAGTGTTTTAGTTTTGACAAAGAGGCTGATAAATCCAATCTTTTAGTCTCCAAGAGTAATAATTATAACTCTCTTCACATTTATCTTTCTTGCGTTCGAATGGAGGTACACCAATAAGTACTAGTGAGACCTTATTTCAACACAAATCGAAGAATCCATTCCAATGCATTAATCTGCACCGTGATTCGACAATCGATGGTTTGCCAGTTAAGCACATGTTCAAAAAATTCTTCTCCACCATCTATTGGGAACCTGTGTTCAACTGGTGTGGTACAATTCTCAGCCAGTGTCCTTCTTATTTAGCTTTTGCACCCTTGTAAACACAACAAGAAGTGAAGTATAAACATATTAAAAACACTCAGGTTGAATCCCAAAAAGTTCTTGATTTAGTGTCGCGGCACGACGCAAGTACCTTAAGATTACCCTATATCGGGTGGCACCTCTTCCTCCTATTGATCATCCACCCTCAAATTCGCTGACATATTCACATATAAAACTCTACACTCATTAGGTGGTTTTGTAAATATGATGACACTAAACAGCACTAACTCTTTTCCAACTATAAATTGGAGCTCTCCAACGTTTACTTCAACAAGTGCTTGGCCCGTTGTGAGAAATAGTTGACTTTAAATTATAGACACCTCTAGGTCCACGTCAAAACTATGAACTACGAAGTCTATCAGAAAAAATTAAACTGTCTACTTTGACTAAGATGTCAAATAGTATTACAACTGGCTTCTTGATTCACCATTCCACCATTAGTAGCCTCATAGTCTTGAGCTTGGGATTTCTGAGAACTAACTTCTTGAATATTGAAATAGGCATAAAGTTAATACTTTCCCCTACATTACACAAAGCTTTTTCAAATTTGTGCATTCCAATGGTTCACATAATGGTGAATGCTCCCGAGTCCTTTTTCTGTGGGACCAAGTTGTTGGACATCACTACCTTGAAATGGTGGGATCTTCAATTGTACCCACATTAACCACCCTCTTCTTTGTAGAAGTTCCTTCATGTACTTTTAGTACCCCAACTTTTGCAAAAGAGCATTAATTAGTGGAATATTCCTTGATAACTTGCATAGATGATCTACAAACTTCTTGAATTGATCATCTTTCTTCTTCTTGATCACTCTTTGAGGATAAAGAGGGTAACGCTTGGTCTCATTACCCTTAGCGTATTTATCCCAAGTTTCTTCCTCAACACCAATAACTATACAAAGAGTTTCATCCTCCTTTTCCTTATCAACCATCAAATACTCCTCATTTAGAAAATTTTCATCACCCACAATTTGGATGGGTGCACTATGCTTCACCCATTCATCACATTTCTCACTGGACACTTTCTTAGGTACCACTTTGGAATCATCAAGCACTTTGTCACTCCTTGTAATTATTTACATACAATGGCCATAATTTTTGAGGTTCCGAAGAGTGCCACTTGGGAGTGCAACTTTGTTTGAATCTTTTTTTAGACGAAAGGAATGAAAGAAAGAGATATCAAGGAAGGAAAAGGAAGAGAACTGGTTTGGCAGATATTAGAGGAAGAGACACAAATTATTAGGATTATTAAATGTCACTTTTGGATTGTTATTTTAGGAGAAGTTACTAAAAATGTTAATAAGAAAGTAGACAAAAGTTATAAATGCATTTTTTTCTTTTCGAGGGGCACCATGTCGGCAGGATTAGGATGCTATATGTATGTATATATATATATATATATAGAGAGAGAGAGAGAGAGATACACACACACAATAGATTCAAAATAGATATATGTGGGGTCTTTGTGTCACTCGACCTACAGGGCTAGATGTGCCCACCATCTTTAACAATAAATTTTTTATTGAGATTCCAAAAAATGTCAATATATCATTAATTAAATGTTACATATAAATCAATAATCATTTAATATATGGGAATAATTTTTAAGTATAAATTTAAATTATCAAATATGCACTTTTAGGACTTGTACTCGTATAGTGGCTTTCTATTCAAGAAAAGTATTTACATTTTTCTCCACCTTTTCAACATGTACTCATATAGTGACTTTGTACTGATGTCCACCATGCCTTGGGATTGAATTTTTGTACTTTTCTCCTGTATATTTTGTTGCATTCTTAATTTTCATTGCGTATAGTTTTATTTCTTTAAATTTTACATTGTTTACTATTTCTACCCTATATGTCTGTTACTCTTCATCCCAAGACATTGGTCGGCTTATTTACTAGTGGGTTATGGTAAGTGTCATCATGACTTGAATTTTCAGATCGTGACAAAGTTTCTATTAGAGCCCCAGGGTCACTGATGTATTCTTTAAAAAGCTAAGGTCTAGTAGACTCCTACTGATTTGTACGGAGACATGTACCCTGTCATTGGGAGGCTGTGGGACATATTGAGGAATATTCTCTCTTTTGGTTCATTATTGTTCCTTTGTTTATCTTATTCGATTTCTAGAATTTTACTGGCTAAAATCTTTTGTAGGATGACTCGTACATGCGGTTCAGCTACCAGGGGTGATGCACTTGGGCCTTCAAGTAAAGCCCCTAATAGGAGTGGAGGATGACCCAAAAGTTGGGAGAGAGATGCAGCACCAGCTCAGGGTCTGGGTAGAGAGGAGACTCAAAAGCTAGTGGCGGTGCCTCAGGCATGTCATATTCCCCTACAACTGATGGGGCAGGGCCAACCCAACTACTACATTATGATTTAGTATCTAACCATATCACTCAAGTCTATGAATAATTGATGAGTCAAAGATGTTGACTTATTTGAGGCATTTTTAGTTCAACAAATAGAGTCCTTAATACCTTTTTATGTCCATATCTGATGATTAATATTTATTTTGTAGCTATGAAGGCTTAAGGAAAAGGCAAGGACTAAATCATGCAAAAAGAGGCTAAAGACATAGAAAAAGAATGAACATAAGAAGGGACTTGGCGACACACCAAAAGTGCCAGAACTCACCAACAATGAAAGATTCTTCGACTAAAAAGCTCAACGTAGGTCAGCGAGAAGACGGACCAAATGGAGATGAGACAAACTCTATCGGTGAAATAAATGTTTCTCATCGAAATTAATAGAACAGTTGGGCTAATTTGAAGGACAAAAAGGTGGGCATAGGTGATGATCGACAACTCACTGAATGTGAATGGCGAGCTCCATCTAGTTCGATAACAACATTTCAAACACATGAAGCCTCAAGCCAAGAAACAACAAGGAGAAGATCAAGTCAGTGACTCCCTGAGTGAGTCAGCGAGCCCAACTAACCTCACCTATTGAGTCGCGTATTGAAATTTTAGCTGTGTTTTGGGGAAAATATAAATAATCGAAAAGAAAGAGAACAATACATCATGGGTCATACATTTTTGATCTCACACCTTACATTAGAGTACAATATAGAACTTTAAAATATCTTGAGTGCCAAGCAAGCTTCTAATCCATCTTTTGGATTAAATACAGAAGTGGGTCTCTAGATTAGAAGTTGTAAACCAACAATTCAATGACTGAGAATGTTTTCGGTATAATTTCATTTACTTATAGAATGATTTGCAAAAATCCAAATCCATCAATCATGACATACTTTGACAACAAATTAAGTTGGATCATCATTATAGCCGTGTTCTCATCATGCCTTTTGTTGTTCTTTAATTGCTCTTTAGTCAAACCCATATTGAGGAGAGACACTTTATCTTCTCTTGTATGCCATGCATAATTAATTTTAGTCATCCCATCAAGCAAAGTTGAAAGTACTTCAAATGGTTGTCTCATGATTCTACCACGGATGAGTTGGTCAACTATCCGTTTGTTCATGGTATCAAGACTCCGGTAAAAATATTGCAGCAACACTTTATCCAAAAGCTCATAATTAGGACATTGTACACCAGCTTTTGGAACCTTAACAATGTATCATGGATAGGTTCACCCTCAATTTTCTTGAAATTTTGCATGATGTCCCTAAGCTTCACCATCCTTGAAGGAGGAAAGAATCTTTTAAAGAACACCTCAATTTTCTCTTTCCATGAACTAACGTAGTCCCTTGGTAATTCAGACACCCATTTCGATGCTTCCCCTATTAGAGAGAAAAGGAACAAGCTCAACCAAATAGACTCATGAGTGATATTCTTAAAAGTAAATGGACCACATACATCCACAAAGTTACGAATGTGGTTGTGAGGGTCTTCATGAGCTAGATCCCCAAACATTCCATTCATTTTGAATAATTGAAGCATTGTTTCGGTTACGTGAAATATAGCTTCCTCACAGTTGGGGTAATCGGATAGCTCCCGTACTCCCTATTGCATTATAGTTCACATCATTCAAATACTCAACATAATCATTCTGCCCATTTTAACTAGCATCATTGTTCCAATGAAACTCATATTGCCACCTATCAACAGCACAATAATAAATCAAATGGTAAGAATATTTTACTACAGAAAATATGTTCACTGAATTACTTTATTAAAATAATTCGAAGAACCACCCCCGAATAAGATGCCATTTTTAACACTCTAATTACTTGTAAGACAATTAAACAAGTTAGTGGTCGTTAGCAATCTAATTACCCAACGTATGAGGTTGGGGTCGAATCCTACAAAGAGTGATATAATATATAATTCAATTATGAAGTCAAAAAGTTATATAATACATTGTATCTAGACGGTAACAAGGTTGGATAAATTCCAAATATATAATTAAGGTGACTTAGTAACCAATTTTGACTATATAAACAAAAACGAGTGTTTAACAAGCAAGTGGAGTAATAATCTAGGAGTCTGTGGAAGTGGGTATCAATTTCAAAAGGGGGAGCAATGTAATTGCTCAATAACATTATTTACACATGGACAAGCAAGGTTAATCTCAAACACGTATTGCATTTCTCAATCACAACATGCTTATCGTAGGAGCTCTTCTTAGACCCTTCCAGGTACGATCTACTAGACAACACACTGCCTTAACTGAGGCCAAGAGGGATCTTACCTAATGATATTGTTGCCAACCCAAAGAATGATATTTGAAGGCATGTCCATGTCGTGCCACTACATTAAATAAAACACTTCATGGGACGTAACCCAAGTTTTTAATGCTTTTCAGTAAAATGTGTTGAATATGCAAGTGGAAGTAAAGTCCCCAAGTTCAGGAATGATTGGTGAGAGGCAGGCCTAGTTGGTGACTCGCCAAATCAGTTTGGTGAGGTTCTTGTAGCTCGCCTTATGGTCTACAAAAATTAGAAAAAGGGTTCTGTCAATTTTCACAAACTAAATCCTAGTAGCTGAATAGGTCTAGCAAATTGGTGAGCTTGAGCTTCTTCGGCTAGTTGCCAAATAGGTCTGACGACGTAAGTCGCAGCTCGCTGAATTGGTTTTCTACTGATATAACAAGGCTCTTTTGAACTTTGAATGTTAAATATTTTTAAATTCCTTGACTTTTCTTCTTCCTAACTCTACAATACATAATGTTAAATAATTTCTTTACATTTCTACTTTCATTTTTCTCATGAGGATTGCGTATTTTTTGAAAGTCGATAGTGCCCAACGCCATCCCCCCTTTTCTACTTGTTCTTGACTATAGAGGTTGGCTTTATTTTAAGATCTTATTTCCTCTAGTATTTTATGATTAATGAACAAATTTGTGTTCATCTTAATTTTGTGTTGCATTATTTTGTGCTAAAACATATTGGGTATGTGGTTGAATGTGAATGTTGATTGCCCATTGGTTATACATTTCAAATTGTTGCCCCTGTGTTGAATGTTGTGGTATTTGGGGGTTTTTTAGTTGATATTGATAATGTGTTGCTTGTGGATCTTGTTTATGTACCGTATGGGTGAATTCTTATTAACCTGTGCTCAATAAAAAAGCTTGAATTTTCCCAATGATAGATTCGGCGATGTCATTATAAGGGCAAATCATCATTTTGTAGGGTATTGTTTAAATCGGAGGAAGTTTGAGTACCCGGGATCTATTGATGTGTGTGTAGCTGTTATTTGGTGAAAATTGTGTGCAGGTACTAATCATTGTTTTAAAATTTCTTCACTTGTTGTAAATTGGATGATAGGATGCAGTTTACCTATTCGGCAAGCTCCATCGACTTCACCAAGAAAGACAAGTGAATCACCGAGTAATTCCTAGCTCACCCTTTTGGTAGAGAATTTTTCCGATATACTGCCAATTTCGACAAGCTCCCTCTTGCTTGTCAAACAGGTTTGTCGATTCGCCTAACTAGTAATGATATTGCCCTTTTTGCTTGAATTTAAATCATTGGCTATTGTCTCTTTTGATGAGCTTGTTCTAGCTCACCGAACCTGTTCGATCACTCAGCAAACTGGTTATCGAGTCTCAGGATAGGTTTTTGTTTAGCTTTCATTTTGATTGTTCTCAACTAACCCTTCACCTAATATGTGTTTTAGGCTGTTACAAAATGCTTGTATGGCTAGATGAAAGCTACCAGTTGTCCGCAGGACTTCTCCAAAGGATGTTCCTTCACCTCGAAAAAGGAATAAGGGGATTGTAATATCTGAACTGACTGATAAACCACAAGCCACACCATGCATTTCTACTCGTGTGAGTGAGAAAGCTCATAAAAAGGTTGTGGCAACAACTGAGTCAAGGGGGAAAATATTGGAGGACCTTCAAATGAGGAAAACATCTTTGACAACAAATGCATAGACTTCGTCTTTATAGAGATTGAAGAGGAGCTTGATAGAATACCTACACTATTTCACATTTCTCCACCTACAGTTCCTCAGATCACCCCAAAGAAACGGAGCGCAATCCTCTCCAAAATCATGCATGACCTTTCAGCCAACGTGGTGTCTAGGGTGTTGCCAATGATTGCGCCGAGCTATGAACAGGTTGAAAGCGGCTGGGCTGCGAACAATTCTAGCTTAGAAGAGGCTATCCAAAGATGGAGTAATGAGTGGTTATCCTGCAGTGTGGAACACATTAAAATATCTCAAGTTTTGGCAGTTTACTGTAACTCCTCAAATTTGGAAAAGGAGGAAATGCAGTGTCTGGGGTTGCCGGCATGACCTATGGCTCCCACCTACGGTTGGTAGAAGCATTTACGGGCCGTAGGTAGCATTCTTAGGTGGTGGGGAATTAATTTTTAAAAAAATCAAGTCCAGTACCCTTTTGACGGTTCAATGAGATGATCTGCCATTCCTTTTACGAATCATAGATAGGTCTCGTCAGTGACTCTAGACTTAGTGAAATTTTAAAATGTAAAGTTGGTTTCTCCGGTTGGAATGTACGGACCGTAGGAAGACCTATGAAGCGTACATGGGTTCCATCGATTGAAAGTCCAAGATAATCATTTCTGAATCTTTCTACGGTTGACCAGGATAGTCCATAGTAGGACCTACGGACCATAGGTCTTAACCATAGGTCTTAACCATAGGTCGAGTCGGCAGTTATTTTTAAAGGGACTTTTGGGTCTTTTCCTAATTGTTTTAACCCAATACTGTCATTTTACCTTCTATCCTAAGCCTTATATAAAGGTTTTAAACCCTCAATTTACCCACGTTAACTCATTCTCGGAATTTTCCAAAACTTTACCAAATTCATCCTCCCGAATTCTCTCAAGTCTAAGAAAGAAAAAGAAGAGCTAGTGTTTCATTCAAGTCTCCAATACTCCATTCTTTTGGGGCATCTAGCATTAAGGTATGTGTGTATTCACCTTTGGAGTGCTTTCCTCCAAGGGGTCCCCAATGATTTCAAATCCCTAAATCTATTTCCAGTTGATCAAGATAGCGTTTCAACCCAATTAATGTGGGATTCTTCCAATTATGATTCATTATGATTAATTAAGTTTTCAAATACATGAATTGATGTTAATCTATGATATTTAGTTGAAATTGCCCTGACCCATGCCTAACTTATGATTTTTAACCATGATCCTATAATGAACCCATGAATTTTTAATTATGAATTATGAATTTATGAAGAAGTGCATGTTTTCATGAAGCTATTGTAAATGACTTAATAATTCTTTGAAAGGAAAGTATTGATGCTATGGATAAATGATTTCTCACTTACAATGATGATCATGATTGTGAAAGGCGTTTCTCACAAAGAAACTCACATTGATGAAATGTTTTCTCATCTATGTTGAATGATGTTCAAGGACCTATTCTACGTTTTGATTTCAAAAGTTTGGATTGTTATTGATCATTGCCTTTCCCTATGTTAAATTGTTATTTTACTTTCTTATCTATTCCGCCGAAATTTAGACTTAGCACCGAGAGAGGTTTAAGGTGGAGGTTCAAATAGGATTGTCGCTAGTAGTAACATCTAGTCCAAAACTATGTGCCCTCGTAGGATTGCCTTAAATGACCTAGCTAGTGCATCCACTTTAGATCTGTACAAATTCTACATTGGCAAGTACTTTTCCCTTCTTTTGGTATGATGGATATACCGGATTCCATGATATAGCTCTCACTATCTTATTGTCGATTGAAGATAATATCCCACAAAATGATTATGTTTTCTTCAAAGTTTTATTATGTCCTTTATGCTAATGATTTGACTATGTCTTATGAACTTCATGCCATTTCTTTTCTATAAAGCTTTTAAATGTCTCATTATGATCATGCCTATTCGATTTAAGTCATTTTTACCGATATGTTCTTGTTTATTCATATTGCCTCATACTTGGTACATTCCATGTACTAACACATTCTTGCGTCTACATTGTTTATCCCAAGTTTATGGTTTGACACTTCTATTCCCCATAGTCGTGGCAAGTTGGCTCTTTGGAGTTGTTGGAGATTGCTAAGTCCTCATGATCCTAGGATCGAGGCTCCTTTAGAGCTTTATGTAATTTCATTTCGGATTTTGTATGTGATGTATGGGTTACGTCCCCATTACTTTCCTTATCATGTATTAGATGGTTTTGAGATATATGTAGACTTTTGCTTTTGTCAAACTCGTTGTATGTCATGCTTTCTTTTGAACTATTTAAATTCTATTATCTTGTATGGTGTATACTAAGGGGCTTGTGTGGGGCCTCTCACTGTCCTATACGCCATGTCACGGCTAGGGTGTACTTTAGATAATGACAAACATGGTATTCAAAGCACAAGGTTTAGAAAGGTCCTAGGATGTCTCATAAGCCACGTTGAGTAGAGTCTTGTTCAAGAGTGTGAAGCACGCCACACTTATGAAAGAGAGGCTACAAAATGTTTAGGAATTCCACTTTTTTCATCATTCTAAAGTCATGCGATAGAGTGTACCTCTACATGTCTCTCTGTTAATCCCTATACGATGCTTTTCAGGATATAGCCACTCGAAGGGCATATGCTAGAAAAAATATGGGAGCGAATGTGGAACAAGAAGCTCCTCGAGCTCCTCAAGAAGTGCTTCAAGTTCCGGTCGACCCTTTGGCAGAACAAGTGACTAATGCGGAGTTTAGGGCTTGTTTTAAAGTGTTGGGCCAAGCCATGACGGCTCAAGCCACTACAGAGGTTGTAGTCACCGCGAACCCAAATGTGGGTACGACGGCAACTAGAGTGAGAGGGTTCACCAGGATGAATCATCTGGAGTTTTATGGTTAAAAGGTTGAAGAAGATCCTCAAGAGCTCATCGATGAGGTATAAAAGGTTTTGATGATCATGGATGTAACACTGGTGGAAAAGGTGGAATAAGCCACTTATCAACTTAAGGGTGTTGCTCAAGATTGGTTCAACCAATTGAAGGAAGAGAGGATAGTTGATGCGAGTCCTCTTGATTGGGAAAAGCTTAAGGTTGCTTTCCTTGATAGGTTCTTTCCCCTTGAGATGGAGGCGGCAAAGGTGCTTGAATTCATTAACCTTCGTCAAGGACATATGAGTGTGAAGGAGTATGCTTTGAAATTCACACAATTGTCTAGATATGCTCCTAATATGATTTCCAAGCCTAGGGAAAAGATGGGCAAGTTTGTTTCGGGTGTGTCCAAAATGGTGGTTAAAGAATGTCATACCACCATTCTCATTCAGGAAATGGATATTTCTCGCATAATGATTCTTGCTCAACAAATCGAATAGGAGAAACTTTAGGAGAAGTCTAGTGAGGAAAAAAGAGCTAAGACCGGTGATGGTGACTTTTCATACTCAAGGTCTGATGTATATGGTCGTTCTATGTTCTTACAATGGTTTTCCAGTCAAGGTTCCTCCAATGCTCTGGCTCTTAAGTTAAACTAGGAAAGGGTGTCTAACCCCAAGCCTTAAGGAGGAAATGGATCTTCGGTTCCCACATGCAAAATGTGTCGCAAGAGTAATCCGAGAAAATGCTTGATGGGTGCAAATAATTCGATTGGTTGTGGCAAGAGTTGTCACCGCTTGAGGAATTGTCCATCTAGACTTGACAAGGGAAATTATGGTAGGCAAGCTCTGCCTAGTTGTTCGGGTCAAGTGCTCCTAAGCAAAACCGATTACATGCATTACAAACTCAACATGATCAAGAGGGTTCTCCCGATGTTGTTACCGGTATGTTGAAAGTTTTTCATCTTAATGTTTATGCTTTGCTTGATCCCGGTGCTACCTTATCTTTTGTGATGCCATATGTCTCTATGAGGTTTAATGTTCTTCCAGATGTGTTAATCGACCCTTTTTCCTTCTCTACTCCTATTGGTGAATCTATTGTGCCTCCGAGAGTCTATAGAAGTTGTGCCGTCTCCTTACCACTAGAATCACTCATGTTGATATTGTAGAGCTTGATATGTTAGTTTTTGATGTTATTCTTTTTATGGATTGGCTCCATTCTTGCTATGCATCTATTGATTCTAGAACTTGAGTGGCAAAGTTTAAATTTCAAAATGAGCCCATCCTAGAGTTGAAAGGGGGAAATTCTATGCCTGAAGGTCAATTTGTTTCTTCTCCTAAAGCTAGAAAGATGATTTCTAAGAGTTGTATTTACCATTTTGTTTGGGTTAGGGATATGGATTTCGAAACCCCTATTTTTTATTCGGTTCCTATTGTTAATGAGTTTACGGATGTGTTTCCTGATGATTTAACTGATCTTCCTCCTGAAAGGGAAATAGACTTCAGCATTGACCTTCCCCCTGATATGCAACCTATTTCTATTCCTCCTTAGCGAATGGCTCCTGCAAAACTTGTGGAATTAAAGAAGCAATTGAAGGATTTGTTAGATAAGGGTTTCATTCGACCAAGTATCTCTCCATGGGGTATCCCATTTTTGTTTGTTCAGAAGAAAGTTGGTTCACTTCGTATGTGTGTTGACTACCGTCAATTTAACAAGGTTACCATTAAGAATAAGTACCCTCTCCCAAGGATAGATGATTTGTTTGATCAACTTCAAGGAGTGAGTTACTTCTATAAGATTGACCTCCGGTCAGGTTACCACCAATTGAGGGTAAAGGAAGATGACATTTCGAAGATGGTTTTCCGAACTAGGTATGGTCATTACGAATTCTTTGTAATTTGATTTGGTTTGACTAATGCTCTAGCTGCATTTATGAATTTGATGAATAGGGTGTTCAGACAATACCTTGACATGTTGTTGATTGTGTTCATCGATGATTTTTTGATTTACTCAAGAAGAGAAGATGAGCACACTAATCACTTGAGGATTGTGTTGCAAGTCCTCAAGGACCAACAACCTTTTGCAAAGCCTAGCAAATGTGAGTTTTGGTTGAGATCCATGTCTTTTCTTTGTCACATTGTTTTCGGTAAAGGTATAGTTGTAGATCCTAAGAAGATGGATATGGTTAAGAGGTGGCCAAGACCTCTATCCCCCTCAGATATTCAAAATTTCTTGGGTTTGGCTGTGTATTATAGAAGGTTTGTGAAAGGGTTTTCTTCGTTTACCTCTCCATTGACGGCTTTGACCCAAAAGAAAGTTAAGTTCGTATGGTCTAAAGCGTGTGAGAAGAGTTTTCAAAAATTGAAAGATAGACTTACCTCTGCTTTGGTGTTGACTATACCAGATGGATACAACGAGTTTGTGGTTTATTGTGATGCTTCACGGGTAGGACTAGGATGTGTTCTTATGCAAAATATGAAAATTATTGCTTATGCTTCATGACAACTTAAAATCCATGAAAAGAACTATCCTACCCATAATTTGGAACTAGCGACAGTTGTATTTTCTTTAAAGATTTGGAGGCATTACCTATATGGTGTTCATGTTGATGTTTTTATCAACCACAAATGTTCTCTCTATGTGTTCAAGCACAAGGATCTAAATATTCGCCAAAGGAGGTGGCTTGAGTTTCTAAAGGAATACGACATTAGTGTCCTCTATCACCCAGAAAGGTGAATGTGATGGTGGTTGCTCTTAGTCGGTTATCTATGGGTAGTGTTGTATCTGTTGAGGGTGATAAAAAAGAGTTGGTTCGAGATGTTCATAGATTGTCCTTATTGTGTTTTTGGTTGGTGGATTCTACTAAAGGTGGTGTCACGGTTCATAATTGTTCAGAATCATCCTTTGTGTCGGATGTGAAAGCCAAGCAAGGTCTTGATCTAATTTTTGTTGATTTGAAGGAAGCGGTTCCTAAAAATTCTATTGAGGCTTTCTCCCATGGGGGACATGGTGTGCTTCAATATCAATATTTCAATCACCCGGGAGCCACTAAAATGTACCGTGACTTGCGGGAGGTCTATTGGTTGAATGAGATTAAGAAGAATATTGCGGATTTTGTGGCTAAGTGCCCTAATTGTCAACAAGTAAAGGTTGAGCATCAAAAGTTGGGAGGTTTGTCCCAAGATATTAGTATTCCTACTTGAAAGTGGGAAGATTTGAATATGGACTTTATTGTTGGTTTACCTGGAACTCGGTGGCAACATGACTCAATTTGGGTTATTGTGGATCGTATGACGAAATCGTCTCATTTCATTCCCGTCAAGGTTTCTTTCAATCCCGTCAAGGTTTCTTTTTTTGGCGGAGGACTATGCTAAGTTGTACTAAGGGAGATGGTTAGGTTGCATGGAGTGCCCCTATCCATTATCTCCGATCGTGGTAACCAATTCACTTCTCAGTTTTTGAAGTCTTTCCAAAAGGGCCATGGTGCTCGTGTAAAGCTTAGTACAGCCTTTCATCCTCAAACCGATGGGCAAGTGGAGTGTACTATCAAAAATTTAGAAGATATGTTGAGAGCTTGTGTGATTGACTTCAAGGGTAATTGAGTATCATTTTCCTTTCATTGAGTTTGGTTTTTATAATAGCTATCATTCAAGCGTTAGTATGACTCAATTTGAGGCTCTTTATTGTAGGAGGTGTAAATCTCCTACAGGTTGGTTATAAGTTAGTGATATTGCTTTGATAGGTCCTGAGTTGGTACATGAGGTTATGGAGAAAGTTTGGCTTATTAGAGAAAGGTTGAAAACAGCTCAAAGTTGACAAAAGTCCTATACCGATGTTAGAAGAAGAGATCTAGAATTTGATGTTAATGATTGTATTTACTTGAAATTCTCACCCATGAATGGTGTAATGAGGTTTGGAAAGAAAGCGAAGCTTAGTCCCCATTATGTGGGACCATATATGATTTTGAGGCGTATTGGTAAGGTCTTATGAACTTAAACAGCCTAATGATTTAGGATCGATACATCCGGTTTTCTATGTCTCTTTGTTGTAGAAATGTATTGGTGATCCGATATCAATAGTACCATTGGAGAGACTTGGTATAAAAAAGAGTCGTTCTTATGAAGAGATTTTGATTGAGATATTGGACCGGCAAGTTAAAAACATAAGGAATAAGGAAGTTGCATCCTTTAAGGTCTTATGGAGGAATCAAAGAGTTGAGTGTGCTACTTGGGAAGCCGAGGCTGATATGATGTCCTCTTACCCCCATCACTTTCCCTCCGATCCTACTCTAGCTAGAGTTATTTAGTTCCTCATGGTTCATCCTCATGTCTTAATTATTCTAATGTGTCCCCATGCATGCATGCTCATGAAAAACTTGCTTTTGAGATTTTGATTTAGCTATGATTTATTCCTTCATGATTATGTGCATTGGAGTATGACTTGCATGGATACCTTATGAAATGATGTTTTAAATATGTTTTGAGCTAGGAGTTTATGTTTCTCCTTGGTTATGTGTTGTTGATGAAAATGCATTCTTGTTGGGCTATTAGATCTTGTTCTTATCCTCTTTATGTTGCCTTGACTCCCATTATAGGACAAATGTTCCCAAGGGGGAGACATTGTAACACCTCAGATTTGGAAAAGGAGGAAATGCAATTTCTAGGGTTGCAGGCATGACCTACGGCTCCCACCTACGGTTAGTAGAAGCATTTATGGGCCATAGGTTGCATCCGTAGGTGGTGGGGAATTTTGTTTAAAAATAAATCAAGTCCCAGCACCCCTTTTTACGATTCAATAGCATGATCCGTCATTCCTTTTACAAATCGTAGATAAGTATCGTAAGGGACGCCAGACTCAGTGAAATTTTTAAACTTAAGGTTTGTTTCTACGGTTTGAATGTACAGACTGTAGGAAGACCTGCGAACCGTACATGGGTTCATTCGATTGAAGGTCCAAGATAATAGTTTCTGAATCTTTCTACAGTTGACCAGGACAATACATACTAGGACCTATGGACCTTACGTCTGAATTGTAAGTCGAGTCGGCAGTTATTTTTAAAGGATCTTTTGGGTCTTTTCCAAATTATTTTAACCCAATACTATGCCGTTTTATCTTCCACCCTAAGCCCTATATAAAGGTTTTAAACCCCCAATTTGCCCACTTCAACTCATTCTGCTAAGTTTCCAAAACTCGATCAAAGTCATCCTCCCAAATTCTCTCAAGTCTAAGGATGAAGAAGAAGAAGAGCTAGGGTTTCATTCAAGTCTCCGATCCTCTATTCCTTTTGGGCATCTAGCATCAAGGTATGTTTGTATTCATCCATGGATTCCTTTCTTCCATGGGGTCCCCAAATATTTCAAATCCCTAAATTTATTTCGAATTGATCATGTTAGGGTTTCAGTCCAATAAATGTAGGTTTCTTCCAATTAAGATTGATTATGATTAATTACGTTTTCAAATGCATGAATTGATGTTAATCTATGATATTTAGTTGAAATTGCATTGACCCATTCCTAAATTATTATTTTTAACTATGATCCTATGATCAACCAATGAATAATGAATACTGAATTTATGAAGATAGGCATGTTTTCATGAAGCTATTGTAAATGACTAAATGATGCTTTGAAAAGAAAGTATTAATGCTATGGTGAAAGGATTTCGCACTTACTATGATGATCATGACTGTGAAAGGTGTTTCTCATAAAAGGAATTCTCATTAATGAAAGGTTTTCTCATTTATGTTGTAAAATATTCAAGGAGCTATTGTATGTTTTAATTTATAAAAAGTGGATTGGTATTGATCATTTTCTTTCCCTATGTTAAATTGTTATTTGACTTTCTTATCTACTCCATTGGGATTTAGACTTAGCACCGAGAGGGTTTTGAGGTGGAGGCTTAAATAGGATAGTCTCTAGTAGTAACCTCTAGTCCCAAACTACGTGACCTCGTAGGATTGTCTTAAATGACCTAGCTAGTGGATCCACTTTAACAAATTATGATATGTACGGATTCTACCTTGGCAAGTAGTTTCCCCCTCTTATGGTATGAGTGATATACCAGATTCCATGATATAACACTCACGGTCTTATTGTCAGTTAAAGTTAATATCCCACAAAATGATTATGTTTTCTTCAAAGCTTTTCTTATGTCCCTTATGCTAATGTATTTGACTATGTCTTACGAACTTCATGTCATTTCTTTTCTTTATAGCTTTTAAATGTCTCATTATGATCATGCCTATTCGATTTAAGTTATTTTTACCATCATGCTCTTGTTTATGCATATTGCCTCATACTTAGTACATTCCATGTACTAACATATACTTGTGCCTCCATTGTTTTCCCCAAATGTAGGGTCTGACACTTCTATTCCCCATACTCGTGGCTAGTTGCCTCTTTGGACTTCCTCATGATCAGATGATCAAGACTCCTTTATAGCTTTGTGTCATTTCATTTCAAATTTTGTATGTGACGTATGGGTTACGTCTCATCTCTTTCCTTATCATGTATTAGATAGATTCGAGACTTATGTAGACTTCCTCTTTTGTCAAACTCATTGTATGACATGCTTTCTTTTGAACTCCTTAAATTCTATTATCTTTTATTATGATATATGGTAAGTGGCTTGTGCGGGGCCTCTCAGGGTCCTATACGACATGTCAAGGCTAGGGAATACTTTAGGTCGTGACATTCACCCAAGCTCAGACATTGTTTGTCCTTACTTAGGTACGTGAGTTATATGAGGCGTATTCCAAAGCACTACCAAAGAAGAGAAAAGGAGTTGTTTGGAAGCCTATTGAGGAAGTTGAAGTTCAATGCAAGATGGTCTAGTTTGGAGCCGGTAAAATCAATGATGTGTGGAATTGTGGAAATAATGACATGTATTTATATAAGGAGAGGATGAAACACCCTCTCAATGATTTGAGGGGTTGGTTGGCCCCATTGCTATCAGATGCTACACCCCCGTGGAGTATGGATGGGGTGAACATTGAAAAGAAGGACTATAATGTTGTTGCGAGGTACTGGTTAAGATTATTAGCAGCACTTTGATAATGCCGCAGAATGCCAGCCCAAAGCCGTCCTAGTAGGTGCATTATTCCTGAGAGAAGTTGTACTTGGGGAGAATTATTGACGAAGAGATGCTCATGAGAGCGAAGCAGAAGGAGACCTCATTTTCCTTTCCTATATTGGTCACTCAACTATGTGAGTTAGCCAAAGTACCATTTGTGGGGGTGACTGATGTGAGGAACACTCTGGCCTCCTCTAGTGACATCCGGAGGATACATCCTTATTACTTGAGGAATGACACGGCTAGGAGGAAGCGGACACTACTCTAATAGTTGATCCGACTAACTTAGAGCCTAACTCTGTGCATCCGGCTCCTTCTATGGAGCCCATAGGTATTGCCACCCCTTCCGGCTCTACATCTGTTGTAGTCTCTCTACATTCCAGCCCCCATTGACAGAAACATTACTTTATTAGATTGGTTTCCTTTTCCATTCAATAGATGTTAGAGCTTCTCATCTAGAGAAGGAGATTCCTGATATGATTGCTGCAACAATTAAGGTTGCCCTTACTCCCCTTTTGGTCGAGGTAGTAGACCAAGAGACCCTTTTCTAAGCCTCTATTAATGCCGAGAGTTTATGACTGGGGAACTGCAGTTGAGTAGACTGTTGATGAGGATGATGAAGACTCCACTACAGAGATTGATAAGGAGGAATTTAGAGGAGATGAACAGCTGAGCGTGGAGGATATCACAGAGGTGCAAGATTTGGAGGATTTTGTTTTGTATGCTACCATGGAGCATTCTCTCAAAGAAACCTTCTCTATTTGTCCGAGTGAGACCCGTACTTCATACTCCATTCCTCTTAGAGATGCTTCAGGCACTGATGCCCAGGTTGATGTTGTTGTCTTTGAGCAAAATAGAAAAATCTCTCCTCAAACATATCCTAACAGGGGATCCTCAACTATCCGTACATTTCTACATTTATGTAGTTCTGCATTGAAGACACTACTTTTGCTTTTGCTGGGGTGAGGGAACTTACTAGTGCCTAGCCCATTTTGATTATGTTTTCTTGTTTTATTTTGATATTATATTTGAGTTGTATTAGATATTATCTTTTGATTAGTAGTATATATAGTTGTGTTGATTGTTGACTTATAATTTTTGTGATTTTATTCTGTTTCTCTATTTCCCCAGATTTGGAATGGTTGTAATGATTTTGAATGATTGAGATCTTGCACACTCATTGTAAATATTCAAGTGTCAATCATTGTCAATATCAATGTATTTGATATGGATTTGGATGAGAAATGTGTTTGTGTTGATACTTCGTGGGAATTCAAAATGCATGATCTCCTAGCATCTCGCTGTGACTTGTTGTGTATTGATTTTGAGACTTGCAATGACCATTTTACGCAAGCTTAATCTTGTTGAGTTTTGCCTAAGGATTGTGTTTGAAGTACCTTGTATTGTGAGGATTACTGGAAAGGCATGTGTGTGGATTTCTAGAATTTTCTTGTTTGTCTAAGTGTTTAACTTTGGCGAATGCAAGTAATAATCGTAGGAACAAATTTTTAGAGTAAGCCCAAATTATCTTACCTACACTATGACCTCCTTGTGAGGGTGTGCAACCATATTTTCACCAATTGAGCCTAGTCTGCTTGTTGACAGCCTTGTTGAAACCTCTTGATCCAAAAATGGAACTTCCTTCTCACCCATAAATCCTTTTTGATGCATTGATTTGTTTGAATAGCCAATTTAGGCAAAAATTCTAAGTTAGGGGTGTGGTATGGAAGGAGTAAACATTCCAAGTGAAAAATAAGTGTGAGACTCATCCTACTTTTTTGTGGAAAAAATATGGAACCCCTCCATATAAAAAATTGGAGAAAAAAATACGAAATGAAAAAAAATGTTTCGCAAAATTATATCCTAAAAATCTTTGTGCATAATGGAATAAAAGGGGTTCCCAATGACTCGAATAAGAAATGAATATAGTGAATTTCTTGACGTTGAGTGTTTTTGTCAAAAGAAAGAAAGAAAATGAGAAGAGGTGAAGTTGAGAACAAGAATACTTCAAAAAGGTGAAGTCACTAAGCGAAATTCACCATACATTTGCCCTCAACACCATGATAAGCCAGAAAAAGACCTTTGAGATCATGCTAAAGCTGGGTGATGTGATGATTGAAAAATATGGGCATGCCTTTAGGTTGAAACATGCATGCATTTTTCCTTTGAGAGTGTGAGAGTCTTTGTTGATTCATGAGTTCTTTGTTGATGTGCTTTGTGAGAGTATGTAATTGTCTTTTGTTGTTAGGGTACTTTAATACTTTGGTTGAAGCTTAATTTTGCATTATGAGTGAACATTTGAGAGCTTGAGCTTAGACAGATAATAACTAGTAAATCATTTGAGGCTTTTTGAGCATAATTGAGAATTGCATAAACTTTATATTATCCTTGTGATAGCACTTGCACGTTGGCTCGCTAGAAGCACTGTTGTGGACACCCTTGTTGAACTGATTGAATTCTTGATTTACTTTAGGACAAGCAAATGTTTAAGTTAGGGGTGTTGATGAGTGGGAGATTTTGTCTCATTTTAGTTCAATAAATTGTAGCTATGAAGGCTTAAGGACAAGGAAATGATGAAACCACACAAAAAGAGGCTAAAAACATAGAAAAAAAATGAAAATGTGAAGCCGATGCTCACCAAAGGAACTTTTTGACTGGCTAAACATGCCAGACCTCGCCAAAAATGAGAGTCTTTGACTAGTAAGCTCAAGGCAGGTCAGCAAGAAGACGGACCAAACAACAATCTGCCGAACTCTATCTGCGAGATGAATGCTGCTCACTGAAATTGACTAAATAGTTTGGCTAATTTGAAGGCCAAAAAGGCGAGAATAGGTGATGATTGGTGACTTACCAAATGTGAACACCAAGCTCTATCGAGTTTGCCAATTGCAGTTAAAACACCTGAAGCCAAGAAAAGATGATAAGAAGATAAAGTCGGTGACTCCCCATAGTTATCCCCTAAGCCTTTTTCACCTATGTTATTTATGTCTTGGATAGATTCCATTACCTATCTTTCTTTGTTTGAATGAGGCTATCTGATGTCACTTCATCTCGAACTAAATATAATAAGAATTGTGAGTTGGAGAGCCGGATTAACCTTGTTTATTGAGTCACGTACTAAAAGTTTTGTTACGTTTTGGGAAAACATAAATAACGGAAAAGAAAGAGAACAATATAACTTGGATCATACATTTTTTATCCTATGTCTTACAATATAGTATAATATATAACTTTCCAATATGTTAAGTACCAAGCATGCTTGTAATCTATCTTTTGGTGGAATTCGAAAGTGGGTCTCTACATTTGAAGTTGTAAACCAACAATTCAATGGCTAAGAATGTTTTCAGTAAAATTTCTTCTAATTCTAGCATGATTGGCTAAAACCCCAATTCTAGTGGTGTGCAAATGAAGTTGGGTTTTGTTTAAATTGGTGGAATTTTTTGTATTGCTATGTTTTACTTTAATTTTCATGGATTCAAATTGATTATAGTGTGTTAATTTATGAATTGAGGTTGCAAACTCAATTCTACTTTAGATCTTCATGTATTGCTTGAGAAAGGTTTGGGTAATTAATTTGATGCTTGCATATTATAATTGAATTCCTTATTTGCTTGAGAATGAAATTTGGGGTTTCATCTCTAAGTGCTAGACTGGCTTAAGAAAGAACATATATGTCAAGTCAATGAGTTGTTTAGTAGATTGTACATGGAAGGGTCTTAGATGAGCTCATATGATAAGCATGATGTGATTGAGAAATGCAATGTGTGTTTGAAATTAACCTAGCCTATACACGGGTAATTAATGTTATTGAGCAATCAAATTGATTAACCTTTTGAAATAGATACCAACTATTGCACACTCCTAGATTGTTACTTCGCTTGCTTTTTAAACACTTGATTTAGTTTATTTAGTCAAAATTGGTTACGAAATCACCTAATTTTATATTTGGAATTTATCCATCCTTGTTACCATCTAGCTGCAATGGATTAGAATAACCTTTGAATTTATAATTGAATTCTTTTATATATCACTCCCTGTGGGATTCGACCCCAACATCCTACGTTGGATAATTTGATTGCTAACGACCCCTTAGTTATTTAATTGTTTTACAAGTAATTTGAGTGTTATCAATAATTTTGATATATTAATGCTAATTGAAGAGGTCTTAGGACCTAGTTCTCTTAGATGCAGTCATTCCTTTGGAAAAGCAAGTTTGATGGATTTGAAGCAAAAATTGACTAAAGCACACTGGTGACTAAACTGGCATCCCACATAAATCAGCAGGTGTCTCACCAGCTAAACACCGACTTGAATGGAGTAAAGCTTCCTTAGTACCGGTGTGATAATTTTCATGGTACAATGAATGTTTAGTGATTCATAGGTCCCAGGGCAGATGCTCATGTTAAAACCTAAGGTTGAAGCAACGAAGCGACTGATACTCCACTTTTTCTGATCGTCATTCCGTCAGTCCAGCGCATGTCTGAAGGATGGACGCTCAAGGGAAAAAATTGATTTATGGAATTATTTTTTCCTTTGGAATGTTCCAAGGATAAAATAGGGATTTGATCAATTATGTACCATTATCTTCTTCCGAATTAGTTTTAAAGAAGAAAGACCAATTATTGTAAGATATATTGATAGATTAATAGTGAAGAACATCTTAGCTTATAGAGTAAGAAACCTCATATTTGTGTCAATCTAAGCTTAGTATTCATGTTTTCCTTATATAAATTAGCTTGGAAAAGGGATTTTCTACATAGGTATTGTTTTTATTTCTTCTTTTATGTGCAGTTAGACCCTGAATGAGGGTTGTGTGTTCCAAGATGGGGGTGTAAAACCCAAAATAGGTATTAGTTAATTCGCTCTAATATTGATTGTATAGAATGGATCTATTTTTGTCTTGAAATCTTAATCTAAAATCAGTGGATCCAAACATTGATTGAGATCTCCTACACCGTTTAAGCTTTGAAAGAGAAAATGGAGTTGGGTAAGACTCAATAATGAGGTCTTGGTGAAGTTATTCTATGGGTTTTATGTAGTGATGGGATAATTCAAGTGATTTAAATGATATGAGCTAGGGATAGTCTATCTACTCAAGCAATGTTTAGTATTTTGTTTGTAAGGGTCTAGGAGTTTGGAAGAATCCAAGGGACATGCTTGAAAGTTGGGGAGAATATTATAGTGTAGCCTCAACCAAGTGATGAGTTGGTAATCTACCTACTCATTGGACAAAAATTCTTGAATAATTTCTAGGTTTTAATTCTAATTGAAGGGGCTTTTAAGCCCTAGCTCACTTACATGCAGCCATTCCTTGGAAGAAGAAACTTCAATGGATTTGAAGCCAAAAGGAATTAAAGTACACCATATATGAAAAAGGCATAACAAAAAAGCCATCATGCATCTTACTAGCTAAATGTCGGCTTGTCACGACTCAAAATTGGGCCATGATGGCGTACATTGTAACCCATCCCCCTTCCCCCCGAGTGGGCAAGCCTACGCCAATAAAGCACTTGTGGAAGTAAAGAATTTAATAGTAACAATAATAATATGCGGAAGACAAGGATAACATAGAGGAAATAGGTCATATCATAAATTTGTAGTGTGATACCAAATGTATAAAACAAACCCAAAAGTGACCGAGAATAGAGTCTAACACAAGAACAAACCCCGGACCTGGTGTCACTTATACAATAGCTACTATGTATAGAAAGGTCATATATACAAGTGGACTGACTAATCAAAAATACAAATTATAAGCCCGTACAAAAGAGGGAAAGCAGCAAGTCTCTAAATGCAAAGAGCTCAACATGATCCAAGTCGGTGATGGCCAAGGAAGATCCAACGCTCAATAATGGTGTCTCGTATGGGAAGCCGCATCATAAAAAGATGCAGATGTGAAATATGAGTAACAAAACAAGGGGGTACTTAGTAGGCATCATAGGCCAACTGAGCTCAAAATTAATAAATATATATAAATAGCACGATGATACTAATAAGTAATGGAAAGATTCTAAATAAACAATAACAATAATATAAGGAACATGCAAGAAAGTTACAAGAATTAAATCAGATCTACACACAAATACAATGTAACTCGAACATACTCAAAAAGTCAAATCACACTTCAAAAAGGAATGGAAATGACTAACTGAAGTAAAGCGATAAGATCGGAAGAACATTAAGCCGACTCGAATAATGCCTCAAACTTAACTGTAAACTCCCAATAACCAGGATATATGTATCCACGGGCCACCTAGGATGATGCATCGAGTTTATCAACAAGTATAAATGTTAGAATGTAGCTCGGGCCTAAGCCAGCATGCCGCCTGGAATTATATGTCGAGCTTATCAGAGTAAGAACAACCAAAAGTACGGACGATGAAGTAGAACAACATTTTAAACATTTTTCAATCATAACAGGTCCCAAGGACTACAAAATCATATAAATAACCCATTCTTTTTACCAATATAAATTCTTTTTTTCAATTAGAATTCAAGTGCAACAACCACATCAAAAGGCATCGACATTCCAAAGCTTCACACCAAATCACAGCACACAAAACACATACTTGGTTACTCCAGTCATAGTACAACATACAAACCTGGACTACAAGTTATCCAGCTCATGGCCTCGGGCCTAACAATCAATTATAAAAAGAATAAACGGTCAAAAGCACCATAACAACCAATAGTTCAAATCAAGCAAGACACACGGTAACCTAGTTTCCCGCCTACGAAGGGCAATTTCTAAGGATACTGTTCGATAGAAACACAATGATCAACATAAATTAAGTCTTTTCCAACCAAATCAACGCTAAGCAACCCAATAATGGCCATAAGTCGACTAAGGAATAAAAGACTAAACTAGTCCTAAATCTGACCTAATCATGCAATACTACACAAATACATTCAATCTAAATAAGCCAAGTCTAAGAGAAAGGAAATTGTAACCTACCTCAAAGCCAAAATCGCACACAAATTGTAACTTGGATGATTTTCCCTTCCTAAGAGCCTCAGATAGCTGCCAAGCTATCAAAAATGGAATGAGCAATTCAATACGAATATGACGATACCTATATCAATAATACAAAAATAGGACCAGTAGTTGGGTCAAAAATTGACGTAAAAAAATTACGAAACAAAACTCACCATTATGTTCTCCTCAGAGTGAGGATCACATGCCGAAAAGATGGGACAAAAAAATGAGTTCGATTTGGACCTTAAATGGTAAAAATTTTAATCTTTCAAGGGTAGAAATCAAGGATTTTGAGGTTAAAATGGCAATGAATTGTGGAATTAAAGATAGAAACAAGCTTACAAGATTGAATAGAAGAGAATTACCTTTGAAGCATCAAAAATGGACAGGAAACGAGCAAAATCACCCAAGTTCGAGCTCCACTTTAATGGGTTACTTGTTTGAAGAAATGGATGAGAAAAGGGATTTTAATCCCAACGATTTTCGCAAAAGTAGCCATTTGGTCGCTTATGTGATTATCACTTAAGCCAACAAAGGCTTGCAAAAATGACCCTCGCCTACGAGGCATCTCTTGCTTCTACAGCCTCTTGGTCGCAAAGCGACCCTCGCTTAAGCAGAGGGTTAGTCGCTTAAGCGACTTCCACCCCACCGATGCCCTTTGCTAATGTGACCCCTCGGTCACTAAAGAGGACTTCACTTAAGTAATCAAGGGTTGGCAAAAGAAAATGCACCATAGGCCTGAAACTAGAAAATTGGTTAAGTGTTCCCAATCTACGAATGAGACCTCTAAATTCATTCAGAGTCCAAACGATGCAAATAAAAATTACAAACAACTCCAAAATTACATTTTTGACTCTACGAAATAGAGAAATAACCTAAAGTGGCCATTTCGTAAAATTGTTGACCAAACTCAACACTTTACAAAGTAAAATAAATTAAATGGTAAATGCCACAAAATCATCGAGGCTGCCTCACGAACAAAAACAAAAGTCGTTCTAGATGAAACTAAGCATTTCGGGGCTAATCATGCTGACAAAATTCCATTACGAGCTAGTTTACCAAAATATGATGACTGCAGTAAAACTTTGGACAAAACTCAAAATCTAAAATGCCTAGTGGCACCAACTCCAAAAGAAAGCTTCGAAACCCAAACCGATTATCACACTAGATAAAAATGACCCTTCGAGAACTGATGGAAAGAACGTTATTCCAATCGATATCAAAATCTCAATATGTTGACTAAGCTCAACACTTTGAAGCATCAACCCTCTAAAACTGAAAAACTCGCACCAAACAACTCAAGAAGCGTGCCAGCCACCCAACACCATAAAAAATCTACAAGGAAGCTATGGGAAGGGTCAAAACTGTAAAAGAATGCAAAAAAACATAAATGACCTCAAGGGTCCTTACAATATCCACTACTAAAAGAACTTTCATCCGAGAAAGTAAAACAAAGGTAGAGCTTGAAGGCTCGAAAAAATGAGGAGGTCGGGTCTGCATATAGAGCTTAGACTCCCAGGTAGCCTCCTCAACTGAACAGTGCCTCTACTAAACCTTAACTTACGAGATTTCCTTAGGTTACAACGGCCTAACCTGCATGTCTAGACCTGCCACAGGGTACTTCTCAAAACTAAGGGATTCTTTAAGATGAAAAAAATCCCACTGGAGCATGTAAGACTCATCGGGAATATACCGTCTCAATATAAAGACATGGAACAAGGGATTAACACTCAAAAGAGACGGAGGTAAGTCTATCTCATAAGCCACCTCTCCTACCTACCTCAGAATTTTAAAAGTATCAATGAACTAGGGCTAAACATGACCTCTCCTCCAAAATCCATCACCCCCGTCATGAGATATACCCACAAAAATACCTGATCACTAATCATGAACTCTAAAGGCTAGAACCTCCAATAAACATAGATTTTATGCCTACTATGTGTAGTACGGAGTCGCTCCTAGATCACACAGACACTATCCATAGAATCTCTAAATAAGTTGGTTCCCCACGGTCTAACCTCAAAAGCATCAAACCAGCCCTCCAGAGAACAACACCTCCTACCATATAATACCTCGAATGTGGCAATCTAAATACTCGAATGGTAGCTATTATTATATGTAAACTCCACCAAAGCCTAAGATTTAACCCATTGACAACCAAAATCAATAACACAAGCCTGTAGCATATCTTTTAGAACCTATATAATTCTCTAAGAGTTACCATCAGTCTGAGGGTGAAAAGCTATACTAAGCTCAACCTGAGTACCTGACTCACTCTGAATAGACCTCTAAAAGTATGAAGTGAACTGAGTAGCACAATTTTAATTGATAGAGATCGGTACCCCATGCAAACGGATGACCTCTCAAAGGTAAGTCTAAGCTAATATCATAAAACTATAGGCACTCTTAACTGGTAGAAAGTGAGCTAACTCTATCAATCGATCCATGATGACCCAAATAGAATGAAAACCTTGGAAAGTACATGGTAATCCTACCATAAAGTCCATGGCTATGCGCTCTCACTTCCACTCCGGAATAAGTTGCCACTGAGTCAATCCACCTAGTCTCTAGTGTTCGTAGTTCACCTGTTGATAGTTCAAGCAACTAACCATGAATTCTGCCATGTCCCTTTTTATCCCATACAACATATAATGTTGCCTTAGACCACGATATATCTTCACAGCTCAAGGATGAATAGAATATCTAGAAGAATTTGACTCTTGAAGAATCAGCCCAACTAACTCACAAACTTTAGGAACACAAATACGGCCCTCAATCCTCAAGTTTCACTCTGGATCTAAGGTAACCTTTCTGGCCTCGCTGCTAAGAACCTTGTCTCGAATCACCCTAAACTTCATATCCATAAACTTCTCTACCCAAAAATGCTCCATCAAGGATGATCTAGCCTCCACAGAAGCATGTACTTTCTTTGGCTCAAAAATATCATGTCTAACCATCCGGTTAGATAAGGACTCAATTCCTGAAGCCATAGGTCGCTCCTCCACAACATATATTGAAACCCAAATTCCACATACCACTACCTTCCGTCTCAAGGCATCTGCAACCACATTAGCCTTGCCTAGGTGATAAAGAATAGAAAAGTATTAGTCCTTTAGTAATTCAAACCACATGCACTATTATAGTGAAACACATACAAGTACTGCCGCAAAATCATCAACGCAAAGACTACGGCCACCAATTCCAAGTCATGAATGGGGCAGTTCTTCTCGTGAAGCTTCAGCTATCTTGAAGCATAAGCAATAACTCTACCCTGTTAAATCAATACACAACAATACACAACACCGTAAATAAATGGCCCTCATTATAAAGAGTAAAAATTGATGTTGAAGTCAACAAAGTGTTGAGCTTCAGAAAGATCACATCACACTTATCAGACCACTTGTAAGGGACATTCTTTTGAGTTAATCTAGTCAAAGGTGTTGTAATAAAAGAAAGATCACATCACACTCATCAGACTAATTGGTCTATAGTAGATTGCTAATCGGACAAAACTGTGAAGCTCAGTAGGAGAAGTGGGCCTGGCCCAAATAGAGACTGCCTCATTTTTTGTCACATTCACCATATTGCCATCCTTGGACACTACGTGCCCCACGAATTTTATAGACTGAAGCCAAAAATCACAGTTAGTGAATTTGGCATACAATTGTTGATCTCTCAAGGTCTGGAATACCATCCTCAGACGGTGCTCATGCTACACCCTACTCTTAGAGAAGACCAAGATGTCATTGATGAACACTATCAAAAATGAGTTAAAATAAGGTCTTAACACATAGTTAATCAGCTCCATAAATGTTGCTAGGGAATTAGTTAACCCAAAAGATATGACTAAGAACTCGTAGTTTTTGTACCTAGTACTAAAAATAGTCTTAGGGATGTGCACCACCCTTATTCTCAACTGGTGGTAGCCCGATCTCAAGTCTATCTAAGAGAACGCCACTGCATCCTTAAGCTGGTCAAATAAATCATCAATCTATGGCATAAGATACCTGTTCTTGATTGTCAACTTATGTTGCTGTATGTAGTCAATGCACATACGTAAGGTACCATCCTTCTTTTTTCATGAATAGGAGAGGAGCACCAAATGGAGATACACTCGGTCTAATGAACCCCTTACCCAAGAGGTCCTAGAGCTGCTCCATAAGATCCCTCCACTTAGCTAGAGCCATCCAGAATGGCAGAATAGAAACTAGCAACATACCTGGCTTAACATCAATCCCAAATTCAATATCTCAATCAGGAGGAAGACAAGGTCGATTGGTATGAAACACATCAGCAATCTATGTAATCATAGAACTGACTTAAGAAGAGGAGCATTGGTACAATTATCAAGGACAGAAGCAAGATAAGACAAACACCCCTTCCTTACCAACCATCGCGCCCTTAGAAAGGAGATCCATCTCTTAGCATATGACTATTAGAATCGGTCAACAAAAGAGGACGAATACCACTAAGTTACTTTATCACGCTAAATCGTGCACTAGGAATCATAAAATCAATAATTGAAATCATAATTGAAGAACCCACAATGATTGATCACAAACCCTAATTCAATTTGGTTAGAGTAAACCTTTGAAAATCATGAAGAAGAGGAAGGGCCCATTGGAGGAAAAGACTCCTAATGGTGAACACTATCATACCTCAAAGCAATCCACAAGAAATTGGAGGAGATTGAAGGTCTTCAATGGAGGATTCAAGCTCTTTCTTCTTCCTTGAGAGTTGAGAGAGTTTCTTTTTAGAGATAGAAATATTTGAGAGAGGAGAGTTTTGGAATGAATTAGAATGAAGGGAATTAGGCTTAGAAAGTATTTATAGGTCTAAGATTAATGGTATAACCGACTTAGCTTAATAGGTAATCAATTAGGAAAAAGACAAAAAAACCCCTTAATTAAAAATTATCGGAGCCAATCGACGGGCAGGATCTACGGTCCGTACTTCAATTGACGGACCATTCTGCTCTTCCGTCAATTGATTCAGAAAGTTCATTTTGGGCTGAAAATTTGGCTAAGTTTGGAAGGCATCTACGAAACCCATCTACGGCCCGTCAACTTGACTACGAACCGTCCTACTATTCCGTAGGTCAAGGTTCAGAAACTTGGAAATCAAGAAATTTCACAGTGCCATTGACAGTTCCCACCTACGGCCCGTCAATCCATCTACGGCCCGTCGGTGGCCTCCGTAGGTCACTGTCTTCTGGTGAGTTCTGCATTTTAAAATCCCTTGGAAGCTTGGGGCGTTACAGGTTGGACATCTGGTAATGTATCAATAGCAAAATTAATCTCCAACTCTAGGGGAATACGAAAGAGCTCATCTATAGACATCTAGAAATTCTTTAACCATTGGGATGGATTGTAAGGTTGGCGATTCTATGACAACATCCTAAACCCTAACAATATGATAAATGTGGCCTTTTGAATTCAATTTCCTTGCTAGAGTATATGAATTGAATGTACCATTTGGGGATTCGGTATTAGCCTTCACCTCTCGAACTATAAGCCTTCCCCTTTCGAACCATCTCTCATGGAAAATGCAATCTAGTAATCTACTCTCATCAATCAACATACGCATAACAAGAAATCAGCCAACACATGCCTCTAATAATATCAAAGGCTAGAATCTCTACCCCATCAAGCCTCAAAGGTCAGACGGCCAACAATCGTCACAATACGCCCTCGATAGAAACTTTTGGAAATAATGGAGTCACCAATTGGAGTAGATACAACAAAAAGTCATCTCAATGAGTCTGGTACTATGAAAATCTTCCCAACAATAATTGGAGTAACATAAGATAATGTTGAGCCTGGATCTATCAAGGCATAAATAGAGTGAGAACAAATGGCCAGTATACCTGTGAATGCATAAGTACAATTCTAGCCACTGCCAGAACTAAATGGTCCCCCTATACCTCAACCTCTACTTGATGAAGACTGTGGCCCTCTCTTTGCTGAATGTACTGAAATAGATGACCTTATTGCTAATCCGACCCTCTGTCCTTAACCCTGCTATCCTTGACTAAATAATATCTCTGTATATTACCTTTATGGCTGTAAGAATAGAATATTATGTGACATATCCCAATAAGTGATCTACCGCAAATATCACAGTGTTGCACAATTGATCTACCGCATTATGTTGTTAGCATAATGCTCGGGAGCTTGTACCCAAACATGACTGACCCTAGCAATCTAACCATGTACCAACGGATTGTTGTAGTCGTGATCCTAGCGGTCTCTTTGAATACCAATGTTGGGACCAACCAGAGCGTTTGTTTGAAACCTATGCGCCTACTCTCATTCGTAGACCCTCTATTCATCCTCTAAGTCGTATATTGTTGATGTCAAAGCTTATATGTTCTCTCTAATAGCTTGAATTTTTTATATGTCTATGTCATTGGTAAGTGCAGCTATAGTGCAAGCTCAGTAACAATAATAATCGAAAGAACTCAACCTTTATGACTAACCTCTGTAGCACAATTTGAGCGAAAGATGGGTAACTTTCCTGAATGTTGTTTGCAGCTTCTTTCTTATAGAATGTGATGCACAACACATTACTAAAAAAGACTCTACTTGACATGGCTTGCAGACTCCCAAGGATATGACTTTGCTCTGATACAATGTTTTTCATGCCCCGAACTCGAGGGGCGCAACTAGCACCTGATGCTGAAACTTAGGCCTGAGCCGACCTTGCTGAACCACTTGTTAACAACGCATGGAAGCCACACACAATCAAGACAACAAAAGGTATATCTCGGATTAAAAATAAGCCCTCTGCTGGCAAGGCCTTTATCAATAGCTTTACAAAGAAAATAGCAACTCCCAACTATTTATATAAAGCAATAACAAACTGGCATAGTAGCCTGTTTGGGCCATCAAGGCCAACATGGTATCTAGGAAAGCATAAACACTAAGTGGGCCGTCAAAGACAACATGATCTCTATACAAAAGCTGAAAATATGTATGTATCTAACAATATGTCATGCAGCTATCAATCGTCAGCCAACAAGAAAGCAAGGCAAATGTGGCCAATAATGCAGCTATACAACCCAACACGCTAGTCTGCAAGCCTCTACGAATATAACAGTCATGATGGCGCCTAACACCTCACCAGTAGGCCAGCCGAAACCCTATCCCGGAACTTAAAAGTAATAGGACTAAGGGTGGAAACTAACCTCAGCTAAGCGGACACATAAAATGAGAACACACAAGAGAGGACCGAAATGAAACAAAAACTATATATACAAGACACCTCCCAGAACCTGGAAATCAAAAATACAGAACTACTAACAAGAGTACAAGTCCCAAAAGTGGACCACAGAAACAAACTGTCTCGGAAGCAAAAGACAAGTCAAAATATAAATACAGAAGGAGATAGGTAATCCTTGAACGCCATGTGCTCACCCTCGTCTCCTGAACAGGCAGCTGCAAACTTGAACCTAACGCTGAGAACTAGTGCTCAAACCTGCATCACGAAAACAGATGCAGAGTGTAGCATGAGTACCGAAACAACATGTACCTAGTAGGCATCATAGGTCGACTGAGCAAGAAAGGTAAAAACAGGCAGACAAGATGGAATCAACAACAGAGGTCGCAGAATAGGAATAGAGTAAATGGAAAGTAAAGCTAAAAATATCACAACTAAACCCAACTAGGCCCCCAAAAGACCCACCAGGCACACTCAAGCATAGAAAAATAAGAACCCGAGCAGACCCCCATAAGCCCGACAGGTACACGGAGAATCTATGCTACGGAAACAAGGGAACCCAACTCCAAAAGCCTTAACACCCATGGGCCTCGAGCCCAATAAAGATAGCACCTGAGCCTCGAACCCAATCAAGATAGCACCTGGGCCTCGAACCCAATCATCAGTCTCAAGCTGGAAATAACAGACTATAACCGTGTAATATCAGCCTCGAACCCTAAATAATAGAACTTGGGCCTTGAACCCAAACCATCACTCTCAAGCTGGAAATAAAGGACTCTAACAGTGAAACATCAGCCTCAGACTGGAAAAAAACACCTCTCGCTCAACGGTCTCAAGGTTGAAATAACGGACTATAAACGTGTAACGTCAACCTCGGACTAGAGATAGAAGCCCTTGCTCAACAGTCTCAAGCTAAAAATAACGAACTCTAACCATGTAATGTCAGACTCAGACTGGAGCTAGTGGCCTCGAATCGAATCAAACCACCACCAAACATCTTCACACAAGGCTAGGCACCACAGGATGCCGCCCTCACAAGGTTATCAAGCGAAGGCTTCCAGCGTAGCATAACCCAACCGTCAATCGATGCAATAGCTAAATCTTCCGGCAACACCCCGAACTACAGAGATAGGAAGAGAAAGAATATAAAATTTGAAAAGCCACGAATTCACCTAAACTAAGGTCCATACTATCATACCCAAGTCTCCTATACTAGTCTACAAGGATCTAGTTAATCCGAATTGACGTCAGATATATACTCAAGTCAACCAGGTGCATGGGACTAAGGCAACACTACCCTAACCTATTCTCAGGACAAAAAATCACCTCAATCATCAAACATAAGAAAATAACCCGAACTCACGCATGCATCAACAGATAACAACCCAATAGATAACCCACAACAAATCATAAACATCCCAAACCAACAACTCGTACTAAAGCATGATACTAGCCCGAAACAGTCCAGAAATCAACTCTAATTGAAGAAATCAGAGAAGAAGGACTGAAATACTAGCTACTTAGCCCAGATTCGCACAAGCTGACAAGTAATTACGCATTCAAGCTTAATCTAGGAAGAAGGGAAGCCATAACCTACCAGAAGGCCTATCACGCGCGCTCCAAGTCGCTTTGCCAGAGCTTTCCCCTTCCGAACAGCCTCAGACTGCCACCACGCTGTCAAAAATAGAGTCACAGCGTCAATCGGGTCGTTTAGACACTAAAAATATCAAAATCGGAGACAGACCAATTTCAGAATCAAAATCAGGAATTGTGGGACCCGCTCCGAATTTTTCTGGAATTGATTCTGTGAAGAGGTCCCAAATCCTCTCCTGAACTTGTATTCCAAAACGGAACACCCATGGGGGCTTAGATCAGCTCCAAACAGCAAACAACAAGAAACGCAAAACTTTAAATAATAGGCCTAGGGTAGCAACTTATGCCTCAAATTCATGGAATTCGAGGAACACCCACCACTCTCTGAGCCAAGACCCACACAACCAATGCAAATCCGAGAACCCGGGACTTCGAATCACCGAAAACCAATAAAAGATGAGGGAGATATGAATTTTTAAAGCATTCATCCTATAATACCCCAGATTTGGAAGAGTGGAAAAATTCCTAATTTCTGGGTTATTGCCAGTAACGACGGAGGTCACCTATGCTTTGTAGGTTGACTTACGGCCCGTAGGAGGGAACCCTGAGTGGCAAGACTATGTTTTCAAAATTTCAAGTTTCAGAGCCCGTTGGATTGTCTTAAAATAAGTAACTTTTAAAAAGTTACTTTAAAGTCATTTTAAAAATAAGTACTTATGTGTTTGGTTAAAAGTACTGGAGTTGAAAAAAAAGTTGTTGATGTGTTTGGCAAAAAAATGTTGAAAGTCACTTTTTTTAACAAAATGTCTGAAATACCCTTAAAGTTGTTAACATTATAAAAGAATTAAGGGTAAAAAAGTAATATACTTGGTCAAAGTAGAATGACTTATATAAGTTAAAAAAAATAAGGGGCACCCTACTTTTAACTTTTAACTTATTTTAAGTTACTTTTGATTTATTTTAAGTTATTCTTATAATTGCCAAACACTCTAATAAGTCAAAAAATTGATTTAAAAGTTAGTTTGACCAACATAAAATCCCATCCAAATACCCACCAAGAACCCCAATATACGGCCCGTCGTCCAGTGTATGAGCCGTACATTGGACCCGTTGTTGTAGGGTCCAAATTGAATGTGTTTGAACCTACCTACGGAAGGACAGGACGGGTCGTAGGTCTAACCTATGGACCATAGGTCCCACCATAGGTAGTGGCCCGATAGTAATTTTAAAAGGGTATTTTGGTTTTTTCACCCAATGACTTATTTACTAATTAAGTCGGTTCCCCTCATTCCCTAACAATATATAAGTCTATTCAATCCTAAAATCTACCCTTTCCAACCACTTTACAAAATTCCCCAAACGCTTCTCTCTCTAGAAGATAGAAGAAGAAGAAGAAGAAGGCAAGCTACGGTTCAAGAAATCAAGTTTTGTTCATCAAATTGCTTAAGGAATTGAAACCCTTAGTATGATAGTGTTCATCCATGGAGTCCCTAAAATCTCCAATTTTCAAGTTAGAAATTTCCAATTGAAGTAAGGGTTTTCTTCCATGTCATGGGTTCTTTTCAATATTGATTTAATTGATTGTTTTATGAACTATGCATCATGAATTGAGTTGAATTTCATGATTTGAGATGAATCCCCATGAACCCATGCCTTTTCCCCCAATTTCAAAAATCTATGCTTGTTGGTGGGTTGAATTATAAAGTGATGAATTATATGAAATCTCCATGAATCCATGCATGAATTAGGGTTTCTAATCTAAGACTTTTCATGATGAGATTATGAATAACGTAATGATGGTTTTATGAAAGTAAGCATGTTCAATCAAAAACTATGATTTTCCTCTATTATGCGGGTTCTTTCAATTACGGTTAAATTGTCTTGTTTATGATTTTCTAAGCATGAGTTTGCATTGAATTGCATAATTTAGGAGGAATTATTATTAATCTATGTGAACCCTATGATTTGCAAGTTATGAGCATGATGAACTATGTAAAGATGAAGTTTATGAAAGTATGCATGTCTCATATAAAGTTAATGATGAATTAAGGGTGCTTTGAGATTGAAGTACCGAAGTATATGATATGTTGATGTTGTTGTTGAGATTTGAAAGGAATTCTCAAATATTACTCAACCCATGAATGTGAAAGGTTTTCTCACATGTAGTAATTCATAACTTGTTGAAAAGGATTGCTCAACTAACCTTGAATTCATGATTAAGGAGCAATTCTAACGAAGGCACAAGAGGCGATCACCCATGTTCCCTATTGTAGACAAGAGACGACTACCCATGTCTACTTATGATAATTGAACTATGTATAATCCGTGGGAATTATGGTTAGCACCGAGTGGACAAGTGGCGATTACCCATGTCCCATAAACTATGTACCACCATAGGATGATGGTCTATGATAGACACTAGCTAGTGGATCCACGTAAGCTATATGTTAAGTAAAGGGTCCTACCTTGGCAAGTAGGATGGCCCTATCGGTGTGGGGGTTATATACACCGGATTCCGTGTTTATAGCTCATATGGTCTTATGTGTCGGTTAAGGCTACTTCCCACAACTAAGGACTAAAGTGTTTTTATGGTGTTCCTCAAGTAAAGTAAGATGCTTAGCTTGCTTTGACCAGGTTTATATTTTATGTTTCCTAACCTTTATCATGTTTTAGCTTGGTCATTGCATGTCACGAAAATGTCCTGTTTTAGCATGTTTTAAATATTTATGTGCATTGCTATCATACTTGCTACTTGATTGTACTAACGCATACTCTTGCCTACATTGACTTGTTAATGTAGGGTCCGGCGATTCTCCATCTATTCATGAATAGAGCTTAGTAGAAGATCGTTTAATACTTGGTGAGTCCTCATCCATTCGAGGACATAGGCTAGTTGTTCTTACTTTTATGTTCTTTCATGTTGGCATTGTATTGGGTTACGTCCCAACTTTATTTCTCTTTCTTTTGTTAGATTGGCTTTGAGACATGAGAAGTAGGCTTCCGTTATTTTCTTAAAAGCTTTGATATGACATTGTCTTTTTAACTCTTAATCTCTATGATCTTGTATGTATGTATGCTAAGTGGCTTGTATGAGGCCTTTCGGGGTCTTGTATGCCATGTCACATGTAGGGGGTACCTTTGGTCGTGACAAACTTGGTATTCAGAGTACAAGGTTTTAGAGTGATCCTAAGATATCTCATAATCCACGTCGTGTATAGTCTTTGGAATTGACCTTCTCCCGGATATGCAACCTATCTGTATTCCTCCTTACCGAATGGCTCCGGCGGAACTTAAGGAACTAAAAGAGCAATTGAAAGATTTATTGAATAAGGGTTTCAACCGAACAAGTATTTCTCCATGGGGTGCTTCGGTCTTGTTTGTAAGAAAGAAAGATGGTTCACTCCGTATGTGCATTGACTACTGACAATTAAACAAGGTTACCATTAAGAATAAGTATCCTCTTCCAAGAATAGATGACTGGTTTTATCAACTTCAAAGGGCTAGTTATTTCTCTAACGTCGACCTTCGTTTGGGTTATCACCAATTGAGGGTGAAAGAAGATGATATTTCGAAAACGTATTTCCGGACTAGATATGGCCACTATTAATTTCTAATGATGTCGTTTGGGTTGACAAATGCTCTGGCAGCATTTATGGATGTGATGAATAGGGTGCTTAAACAATACCTTGACATGTTTCTGATTGTATTCATAGATGATATTTTGATTTACTCAAGGGGTGAAGGTGAGCATGCCAATCATTTGAGGATTGTATTACAAGTTCTCAAAAACCATCAACTCTTTGCGAAGTTTAGTAAATGTGAGTTATGGCTAAGTTATGTGGCTTTTCTTTGACACATTGTTTCCGGTAAGGGTATTGAGGTAGATCCTAAGAAGACGGATGCGGATAGAAATTGGCCTAGACCTCTATCACCATCGGATATTCATAATTTCTTGGGTTTAGCCGGTTATTATAGGAGATTCGTTAAAGGTTTTTCTTCGATTGCTTCTCCATTGACGGCTTTGACTCAAAAGAAGGTTAAGTTCACTTGGTCCGAAGCATGTGAGAAGACTTTTCAAGAGTTGAAAGATAGACTCACTTCGTCTCCGATATTGACTCTACCGAAAGGGTCCTATGGTTTTGTGGTTTATTGTGATGCATCGAGAATCATGCTAGGATGTGTTCTTATGCAAAATGGGAAAGTTATTGCTTATCCTTCAAGGAAACTCAAGGTCAATGAAAAGAACTATCCCACTCATGACTTAGAGTTAGTGGCGGTTGTGTTTGCCTTAAAGATTTTGAGGCATTACTTGTATGGTGTGCATGTTGGCATCTTTACCAACCATAAGAGTTTGCAATATGTGTTCAGACAAAAAAATCTGAATTTTTGCCAAAGGAGGTGGCTTGAGTTGTTGAAGGACTATGACATGAGTGTCCTCTATCACCCCGATAAGGCTAATGTGGTGGCGGATGCTCTTAGTCGGTTGTCTATGGGTAGTGTTGTTCATGTTGAGGATGGTAAGAAAGAGTTGGTTCGTGATGTTCATACATTGGCCCGCTTGGTTGTTCGGTTGATTGATTCCACTAAAGGTGGTGTTATGGTTCATAATGGTTTCGAATCGTCCTTTGTGCATGATGTTAAGGCTAAATAAGATCTTGATCCTAATTTGGTTGAGTTGAAGGAAGTGGTGCTCAAAAGGTCCATTGAGGCTTTCTCCCAAGGGGAAGATGGTGTACTTTGATATCAAGGTCATTTGTGTGTCCCCAATGTAAATGACTTAAGAGGACAAAGTCTATTGGAAGCCCATAGTTCTTGATATTCCATTCACTTGGGAGCTACCAAGATGTACCGTGATTTGCGGGAGATCTATTGGTGGAATGGGATGAAGAAGGATACTGTGGAGTCTGTGGAAAAATGTCCTAATTGTCAACAAGTGAAAGTTAAACACCAAAAGCCGAGAGGTTTGACCCAAGATATTAGTATTCCTACTTGGAAGTGGGAAGATGTGAATATGGACTTTATTGTTAGGTTACCTCGCACCCGGCGACAATATGACTCGATTTGGATTATTGTGGATCGAATGACTAAATCAGCCCATTTCATTCCCGTCAAGGCTTCTTATTCGGCGAAGGAGTATGCTAAGTTGTACTTGAAGGAAATAGTTAGGTAGTATGGAGTGCTCTTATCCATTATCTCTGATCATGATGCATAATTTACTTCTCAATTTTGAAAGTCCTTTCAAAAGGGTCTTGGTACTCGTGTTACGGCCTTTCATCCTCAAATCGATAGGCAAGCGGAGCGTACTATCCAAACTTTGGAAGATATGTTGAGAGCTTGTGTAATTGATTTCAAGGATAATTGGGATGATCATATTCCTTTGATTGAATTTGCTTATAATAATAGCTACCATTCTAGTATTGGCATGGCTCCGTTTGAGACTCTCTATGGAAAGAGGTGTAGATCTCCTATAGGTTGGTTCGAAGTTGGTGAAGTTGCTTTGATAGGTCCCGAATTTGTACAGGAGGTTATGGATAAAGTTTGACTTATTAGAGAAAGGTTGAAAACGGTTTAAAGTCGACAAAAGTCATATGCCAATGTTAGAAGGAGAGATTTAGAATTTGATGTTGATGATTGGGTTTACTTGAAAATTTCACCCATGAAGGGTGTAATGAGATTTGGGAAGAAAGGGAAGCTTAGTCTCCATTATGTAGGTCCATATCAAATCTTGAGACCTGTTGGTAAGGTCGATTATGAACTTGACTTGCCTAATGATTTGGCATCGGTGCATCCGGTTTTCCATGTATCATTGTTGAAGAATTGTGTTGGTGATCCGACATCTATAGTGCCATTAGAGAATCTTGGCATAAAGGATAGCCTTTCCTATGAAGAAGTTCCGGTTGAGATTTTAAACTAGCAAGTCCAGAAGTTAAGAAATAAAGAAGTTGCTTTTGTGAAGGTTCTTTGGAGGAATCAGTTAGTTGAGTGTGCTACTTGGGAGGCCAAGGCCGATATGATGTCCCGATACCCTCGTCGCTTTCCTTCCGATCCTACTCTAGCTTGAGGTATCTAATTCCTTGTGGTTCATTATCTTGGTTTCATGTATTTTTGTTATTTTCAAGATTCCTTGATTATGAATGTTCACGAAGAGTCTAATTTTTAGAAAATGAGCTAGCTTGATTGAATTAGCTATGATTATGTGCATTGAGTATGAGTTGCATAAGTATTCATGAAATGATGTGTTGAACATGTTTTAGCTTGGAGTTGATGTTTTCCTCCTCGGATATGTGCATTATGTGATTGCATTCTAGGTTGGATTGTTAGCTGTTGTTCTTACCCTCCTCATGATGTCTTCATTCTCACTTGAGGATGAATGTTCCCAAGGGGGAGATAATGTAATACCCCAGATTTGGAAGAGTGGAAAAATTCTTCATTTCTGGGTTACTGCCAGTAACAACGGAGGCCACCTACACTTCGTAGGTTGATTACGGCCCATAGATGGGAATCGTAAGTGGCAAGACCAAGTTTTAAAAATGTCAAGTTTCAAAACCCCAATGACGGCCTGCCAGGACGGCCCGTAGTCCAGTGTACGAGCCGTACATTGGACTCCTCGTTGCATGGTCCAAATTGATAGTCTCTGAACCTACCTACGGAAGGACAGGATGGGTTGTAAGTCTGACCTACGGACCGTAGGTAGGGGCCCAATAGTTATTTTAAGGGGTCTTTTGGTCTTTTCACCCAATGACTTATTTTTACTAACTTAAGTCGGTTCCCCTCATTCCCTAACATTATATAAGTCTATTCAATCCTAAAATCTACCCTTTCCAACCACTTTACAAAATTCCCCAAACCTTCCTCTCCCAAATATTTTTCTCTCTAGAAAATAGAAGAAGAAGAAGAAGAAGAAGCCCTCCTCTCCCAAATATTTCTCTCTCTAGAAAATAGAAGAAGAACAAGAACAAGAAGAAGAAGAAGAAGAAGAACAAGAAGAAGAAGAAGAAGAACAAGAACAAGAACAAGAAGAAGAAGAAGAAGAAGGAGGAGGAGGAGGAGGAGGAGGAGGATGAGGCAAGCTAGGGTTCAAGAAATCAAGTTTTCTTCATCAAATTGCTTAAGAAATTGAGACCCTAAGGTATGATAGTGTACATCCATGGAGCCCTTTCCTCCATGGAGTCCCTAAAATCTCCAATTTTCAAGTTAGAAATTCCCAATTGAAGTAAGGGTTTTCTTCCATGTCATGGGTTCTTTTCAATATTGATTTAATTGATTGTTTTATGAACTATGAAGCATGAATTGAGTTGAATTTGATGATTTGAGATGAATCTCCATGAACCCATGCCTTTTCCCCCAATTTCAAAAATCTATGCTTGTTGGTGGGTTGAATTATAAAGTGATGAATTATATGAAATCTCCATGAATCCATGCATGAATTAGGGTTTCTAATCTAAGATTTTTCATGATGAGATTATGAATGACCTAATGAGGGCTTTATGAAAGTAAGCATGTTCAATCAAAACCTATGATTTTACTCTAATATGTGGGTTCCTTCAATTATGGTCAAATTGTCTTGTTTTTAATTTTCTAAGCATGAGTTAGCATTGAATTGCATAATTTAGGAGGAATTATTATGAATCTATGTGAACCCTATGATTTGCAAGTTATGAGCATAATGAACTATGTAAAGATGAAGTTTATGAAATTATGCACGTCTCATATAAAGTTAATGATGAATTAAAGGTGCTTTGAGATTGAAGTACCGAAGTATATGATGTGTTGATGTTGTTGTTGAGTTGTGAAAGGAATTCTAAAATATTACTCAACCCATGAATGTGAAAGGTTTTCTCACATGTAATAATTCATAACTTGTTGAAAAGGATTGCTCACCAAACATTGAATTGATGATTAAGGAGCTATTCAAATGAAGGGACAAGAGGCGATCACCCATGTTCCCTATTGTAGACAACAGGCGACTACCCATGTCTACTTATGATAATTGAACTATGTATAATCCGTGGCAATTATGCTTAGCACCGAGTGGACAAGTGGCGATTACCTATGTCCTATAAACTATGTACCACCATAAGATGATGGTCTATAATAGACACTAGCTAGTGGATCCACGTAAGCTATATGTTAAGTAAAGGGTCCTACCTTGTCAAGTAGGATGGCCATATCGGTGTGGGGCTATACACCGGATTCCATGTTGATAGCTCACATGGTCTTACATGTCGGTTAAGGCTACTTCCCACAACTCAGAACTAAAGTGTTTTTATGGTTTTCCTCAAGTAAAGTAAAGATGGTTAGCTTGCTTTGACCATGGTTTATGTTTTATGTTTCCCAACCTTTATCATGTTTTAGCTTGGTCATTGCATATCACGAAAATGTCCCATTTTAGCATGTTTTCAATGTTTATTTGTATCGCTATCATACTTGGTATTTGATTGTACTAACGCATACTCTTGCCTACATTGACTTGTTAATGTAGGGTTCGGCGATTCTCCATCTATTCGTGCCTAGAGCTTAGTAGAAGATTGTTGAAGACTTGGTGAGTCCTCATCCATTCGAGGACATAGCCTAGTTGTTCTTACTTTTATGTTCTTTCATGTTGGCATTGCATTGGGTTACGTCCCAACTTTATTTGTCTTACTTTTGTTAGATTGGCTTTGAGACATGAGAAGTAGGCTTCCGTTATTTTATTAAAAGCTTTGATATGACATTGTCTTTTTAACTCTTAATATCTATGATCTTTTATGTATGTATGCTGAGTGGGTTGTATGAGGCCTTTCGGGGTCGTGTACTCCATGTCACGTGTAGGGGGTACCTTGGGTCTTGACAAACTTGGTATTCAGAGTACAAGGTTTTAGAAAGATCCTAGGATGTCTCATAAGTCTCGTCGTGTAGAGTCTTGTTCAAGAGTGTGAAGCGCGCCACATTTATGAATGAGAGGCTTTAGGACGTTTAAGAAACTTCACTTCTTTCATTACTCCTAAGTCGTGCCATAGAGTTTAACTCTATATGTATCTCACTCCTAATCCCTATTCTATGCGTTTCAGAATATGGCGACTCGAATAGCTTATGCTAGAAGGAATACGGGAGAGAACGCGGCTAGGGGCCTTCAAACGTAGAGAGAAGGAATTCAAACCTGTGCGAATGCGGAACCTTATCCACGAATGCGGAGAGAAGATTCCCCCAGGCCTCCCAGACCTCCGTGAATGCAGAGCCTTATCCGTAAATGCGGAGAAGGATACCTCAGACCTCCGTGAACACGGCCTCTGGCCCGCAAACTTGGAGTAGACACACTTACACCTCTATGAATGCAGAGCCTATCCCGTAAATGCAGAGAGGAGAAGTGTCTGCAGATATCAGCTGCACCCGCTGAGTTTGGACAACTTCGAAACTTCGACGGGGTGCTAGGGATTCGTTCGGAATCCCGTGCATGCAAATGAGAACTGCTACCCCATAAAATTTGACGTCCAGACTAAATGGCGCAGTCAAAATTTCTGTACGAGGTTGTTTCGATGAAAAATGGGTTCAACACCCAATGGGCCATTTTAGTCGAATTATACCGGAGGCCTCGAAATTTAATTGAAAGCTTTCGGGAATTCTCTTAGGGTCATTCTAAACCAAACTCTCCATTGTGAAATTAATTACGCTGATGGAATTCTCATCCCAGCGCGTTGATGAAAAATGTTGACCAAATAAACTTTAAGCTAAATTTCGAAGGCTAAAGAGCTAACTGGCCTCAAAATCACACCGGAAGTCCCGGGACTCAGGCCAACCATGCTTCTAGCCTAATTTTGCTGCTCCGGAGCTTATTGAAATGTCAGAATCCCCATCTGAGGTCGTTTACCTGAAGTTATGACCAAAATCAAACTTTTCAAGGTTCAAAAGCTTCAAAACAGGAACATAGGCATAAAAACCAAACGAACGACCGAACCTACAGTGCCAGCAAGTCAAAAATAACTTGGGGTCGCTATAGGAATTCTCTAAACGACAGAAAAGAAGCACAAACATACAAATGACCTAAAGGGTTATTACAACATCCACTACTAAAAGGACTTTTATTCACGAAAGTAAGAGTCAAGAAGTATCTGAGGGCTCAAATAAGCTGGGAACTGCTCCCGTATCTCCCGCTCGATCTCCCAGGTAGCCTCCTCAACTGGACGGTGCCTCCAACGGACGTTAACTACAGGAATGGCTCTCGACCTCAGCTGCCTCACATCTCTGGCCAGAATAGCAACTTGCTCCTCCATATAGGACAGGCGATCATCCAACTCAATGACATCATACAGGAGTACATGAGACTCATAAGGAATATACCAACGCAGCATCGAAACATGGAAAATTGGATGAATAGCTGAGAATGCTTGAGGTAAAGCCAACTCATAGGCCACCTCACCAACTGCCCTCAAAATCTCAAAAGGCCCAATATACTTGGGGAAAAGCTTCCCCCGCCTCCCAAATCTCATCATGCCCTTCATGGGCGATACTCGAAGGAATACTCTATCACCCACGATAAATCTCAACAGTCGGCGCTTGCGATCTGCATAACTCTGTTGTCTACTCTTAGTCGTCCTGAGCCTATCCTGAATCAACCTCACATGCTTCAAGGTTTCATGAAACAAATCTTTACCCCGCGGCCTAGGCTCCGTTGACTCAGACCAACCAACTGGAGTGCGATAACGCCTACCATATAAGGCCTCAATCGGGGCCATCTGAATGCTGGAATGGTAGCTGTTGTTGTACGCAAACTCCACCAAATGCAAGAACTGGTCCCACTGGCCTCCAAAATCCATAACACAAGCCCGCATCATATTTTCAAGAACTTGGATAGTATGCTCCGACTAGCCATCGGTCTGCGGGTGAAAAGCTATATTAAGATCGACACAGGTACCCATCTCCTCCTGAAGTACTCTCCAAAAGATGGAAGTGAACTGTGAACCCCGGTTTGAAATGACAGAAATAGGCACACCATGCAGACAGACTACCTCCCGAATGTAGATACGGGCTAACCTTTCAGCACAAAAGGAAGAATGAACTGGGATGAAATGTGCTGACTTGGTCAATCGATCCACGATGACCCAAATGTTGTCAACACCTCTAGAAGTTCGTGGCAACCCCACAAAAAAGTCCATGGTGATGAGCTCCAACTTCAACTCAAGAATGGGTAACCTCTACAAATCTCCACCAGGCCTCAAATGCTCGGCCTTCACTTGCTAGCAACACAAGGAACATAACACATAGTCTAAGATGTCCCTCCTCATACCGCTCCACCAGTAGTGCAGCCTCAAATCAAGATACATCTTAGCTGTGCCTGGATGGATAGAATATCTAGAGTCATGGGCCTCACTAAGGATCAGCTGGATCAAATAACCAACTCTAGGAACACACAAACAGGTTGCAAACCTCAAAACCCCATATGAATCAAGGGTAACCTGCCCGGCATCACCTGCCAAAACCCTGCCTCTGAGTGCCACCAACACCTCATCCTCAAACTGACGACTACAGATCTGATCAAGTAGAAATGACGAACCCCACATAAGCTAGCACCCAGCAGGAATCTGAAACATCACGCTTGATCATCTGATTGGCTAAAGACTGAATGTCCATAGCCAAGGGTCGCTCCGAAATAGAAAGGAAGGCTAGACTACCCATACTCCCTGCACTCCGACTCAAGGTATCCGCTACTACATTCGCCTTGCTCGGGTGGTAGTGAATAGAGAGATCATAGTCCTTCAGGAGCTCGATCCAACGGCGCTGCCTCGAATTAAGATCCCTCTGGCTTATAATGTACTGAAGGCTCCGGTGATCGGTATAGATCTCACAAAAAACTTCATAAAGGTAATGCCTCTAGATCTTAAGAGCAAAAACTGCCGCCCCAACTCCAAATCATGAATGGGCTAGTTGCGCTCATGCATCTTAAGGTGCCTTGATGTATAAGCAATAAACCGGCCCTGCTGCATCAGAACACAACCCAAACTAACGTCGGATGCATCATAATAAATCGTGAAGCCCTCGCCCTCAATTGGAAGAGTCAATATAGAAGTGGTGGTAAGCAACTGCTTAAACCTCATAAAGCTCCTCTCACACTTCTCCGACCACACGAAGGGAACATCCTGGTGAGTCAACCGAGTCAGAGGTGCTGCTATAGTGGAGAATCCCTTGACAAAGCACATGTAGTACCTTGCCAATCTGACGAAGCTCTGAACCTCAGTCACATAAGTGAGCCTATCCCAATCACGGATAACCTTAATCTTTGGCAGATCCACCATAATGCAATCCTTGGACACCACGTGCCCCAAGAATTCTACAGACGCAAGTCAGAACTCGCACTTTGACAACTTTGCATAAAATTGATGATCTCTCAAAGTCTGGAGCACTATGCTCAGATGCTTCTCATGTTCACCATGGCTCCGTGAGTATACCAAGATATCATCAATGAAAAATATGATGAAGGAGTCCAAATATGGCCTGAATACGGGAGTCATCAAGTCCATGAAAGCAGCAGGGGCATTAGTCAACCCAAAAGACATCACTAGGAACTCATAATGGTTGTAACGAGTCCTAAATGTTGTCTTAGGGATGTCCGCTGCTCTAACCCTAAACTGATGGTAGCCAAATCTCAAGTCAATCTTCAAAAATACTGCGGCACCCTGAAGCTGGTCGAGCAGATCATCAATACGTGGCATGGGGTAATGGTTCCTCACTGTCACCTTATTCAGCTGCCTGTAGTTAATACACATCCGCATGGTACCATCCTTCTTCTTCACAAACAGAACTGGGGCACCCCAAGGAGATACACTAGGCCTAATGAACCCCTTACCCAAAAGGTCCTCAAGCTAAACGTTGAGCTCTACAGGTACAATATGATAAGGTGGAATAGAAATAGGATGGGTACCCGGATCCAAATCAATGGCAAAGTCAATATCTCGCTCTTGGGTAGGCAAGGAAGGTCGGCAGGAAACATAACAGCAAACTCTCAGACTATAGGCACTGAATCAACTGTAGGGCCCTCCCTACTAATATCTCTAACATACACCAAACATCCGCCAACAACTAGCCTCCGAGCCTGAACATAAGAAATCACTCCAACCGGCGTTCGACTACAAGACCCCTGCCACACCATTGATGGAATACCAGGCATGGCTAAAGTAACGGTCTTGGCGTTGCAATCCAAGATGGCCCTGTGAAGGGATAGCAAATCCATGCCCAGAATCACATCAAAATCCACCATACAAAGAACAATCAGATCGACCAGAGTGTCCTTCCCCCGAACAATCACCACACAAGATCTACAAACCCGATCCACTACTAAAGAATCCCCCACTGCGGTCGAAACACACAAAGGTACATATAAGAGCTCAAGACTCACTCCCAATAGAGGCACACTATAAGTCGATACATACGAATAAGTAGAACCAGGATCAAATAAGGCTGAAGCAGACTAGTGGCATAAAAAACCATACATGTGATCACATTATTAGACGCCTCGGCCTTTGCTCTTGCTGGAGCTGCATAGAAATGGCCCTAGACACCTCTACCCCGCGCATCCACTCTACCGCCTATCCTACCTCCCCGGTCACCCTACTGCTGACCTCCTCCCCAAGCTTGAGGTGCTACCGCTTAAACCGGTCTCACCTTCTGAGGAGCTGGTAAAGTTGATTTGGTGACAGGGCACTCCCTAGACCAATGACCAAGCTCCCCACAAGTAAAGCAACCCTGTGAAGATCTGCTCACCGTTGAAGACCGACGACCCCGACATGATGAACCTGCCTGGAACCCACCTCGTCCTTGACTCGGGCTGGCATAATGCCCACTCTGACGGTGCTAATCACCCTCTGAGATCTGTAATGAAGCCTGGAACGGCTGACTAGGCTGACCTTGCTGGAACCTCTGATGACCCCAATCTCAGGTATCCCTCGGCCTATGACGGGTCCCGCCATAGCTATCATCTGGTTTGGCCCTCTTGCTACTGCCCCCGTAGGCCTCGCGATGGAGCTACTCAATAGTGCGGGCATGGTCCACCACATCCAGAAATGAATGGCCCACCGATAATATAGATTACAACTCAATCCTCAACTGCAGCCTCAATCCTCTAACAAAACCTCGGACCCGCTCTTCCTCTATAGGCAGAATCATGGTGGCATGATGGGACAACTCAAGAAATTTGGTCTCATACTCGGATACTGTCATGGATCCCTTCTCCAACCTCGAGAACTCATCACGAAGTGGATCCCTGACGCTCCGTGGAATAAATCTAGCCAGAAAAGCCTCTAAAACTCTCCTCATGATACCGGTGGTGACCCAGCTGGCCTGGTCTCGATGAAAGAATGCCACCACTATCCTCCTGGTCCGTCTAGCTTATATACCGTAAAGTCAGCGCCGCTCGACTCCACTAGGCCCAAAGTCTGTGGTGGCTTTCGACAAGTATAATAAACTCATGAGCATCCTCCCTTATATCCCGAGAAAACCTCGACGGTGATAGCCTGAGAAACACTCCGAGCATCTTCTGCTCTTGCAGTAGCATAACCCCATCCAAAGAGTCCGGCTGAACTGCGACAGGTGCTGGTGGCTGATGAACCTCTGGAGCCACTACCGCAGGCTGGCCCTATTGTGCTGGAAACGACTCTGGGACTTGTGCTGAGGCCAACTGCTGTTGTTGCATACCCCCAATAGCAGCTAGAATCTGGGCAAGCATGCCCTGAATATCAGGGGCAGTGGCTGGGCTGGTTCTGCCCCACCGGCTATGGAGGAATCTGCTCTATACTAGGCACCGCCTCCGGCTCTGGATTCCTCGCTCTCTCATGACGTGTTGCCGTAGCACCACCTCAACCTTAGGGTCGATCTCTAATGCACGTGCGAGCCATCCTGCAATAGAGTGAAGCAAGTGAGATTTCATGAAACAAATCAGACGACAACGCAGGAACAGGAATCAAAACAAGAAAACCTCCAACAGAAACCCTGTAGCCCCCTGATGGTAAGTTATGGACGTCTTTGCACCGATCCGCAGGACTCTACTAGATACTAGCTCTATACAAGTGAGACCAACAAACCTGGAGCTCTGATACCAACTTGTCACGACCCGATCTCTCGAGTCATGATGGCACCTACCACCCAACTAGTAGCCCAGCCAAAACACTATCCCAGAACTTAACCGTAATGGGACTAAGGGATGAAACTAACCTCACCTAAGCGGAAACATAAAATGAGAACACACAAGAGAAGGTGAAAATGAAACAAAAACTATATATATAATACACCTCCCAGAACCTGGAAGTCACAAATACAGAACTACTAATAAGAGTACAAGTCCCAAAAGTGGACCACAGAAACAAACTGTCTTGAAAGCAAAAGACAAGTCAACATATAAATACAAAAGGAGACAGGTAATCCAAAACGCCATGTGCTCACCCTCGTCTCCTGAACAGACAGCAGCAAGCTCAAACTCAACGCTCAGAACTGGTGCTCGAACCTTCATCAAGAAAATAGATGCATAGTGTAGCATGAGTAACAAAACAACAGGTACCCAGTAGGCATCATAGGCCGACTGAGCAAGAAAGGTAAATATAGGCAGACAAGATAGAATCAACACAGCAGAGGTTGTAGAACAGGAATAGAGTAAAAGGAAAGTAAAGCAAAGAATATCACAACTAAACCCAACTGGCCCCCCATAAGACTCGCCAGGCACACTCAAGCACAGACAAACAAGAACCCGAGCGGACCCCCATAAGCCTGACAGGTACATAGAGAATCTACGATACGAAAACAAGGGAACCCAACTCTAAAAACCTTAACACCCATAGGCCTCGATCCTAATAAAGATAGAACCTGGGCCTCGAACCCAATCAAGATAGAACCAGGGCCTCCAACCCAATCATCAGTCTCAAGTTTGAAATAACGGACTCTAACCATGTAACGTCACCCTTGGATAGGAAATAATGGCCTCGAACCCAAACCATCAGTCTAAAGATGAAAATAATGGACTCTAACCGTGTAACGTCAGCCTCGAATCAGAAAATAACACCTCTCGCTCAACAGTCTCAAGCTGGAAATAACATACTCTAACCGTGTAACGTCAGCCTCGGACTAGAGTTAGCAGCCCTCGCTCAACAGTCTCAAGCTAGAAATAACGAACTCTAATCGTGTAACGTCAGACTCAGACTAGAGCTAGCCGCCTTGAACTGAATCAAGCCACTACCAACCAGCTCCACACAAGGTTAGGCACCGCGGGACGCCGCCCCCACAAGGATATCAACCGAAGGCTTCCAGCCTAGCACAACCCAACTGTCAATCGGTGTAATAGCTAAATCTTTTTGCAGCACCCCAAAACCGCAGAGATAGGAAGAGAAAGAATAGAAAATCTGAAAAGCCACGAATTCTCCTAAACTAAGGCCCATAATATCAGACCAATGTCTACTATATCAGTCTACAAGGATCTTGTCCATCCGAATCGACGTCGGATACATACTCAAGTCAACCAGGTGCATGGGACTAAGACAACACTACCCTAAGCTATTATAAGGTCGTAAAATCACTGCAATCATCAAACACAAGAAAATAACCCAAACCCACGCATGCAACAATATATAACCACCCAGCAAATAACCCACAACAAATCATCAACATCCCAATCCAACAACCCACACTAAAGCATGATACAAGCCCTGAACAGTTCAGAAATCAACTCTAAAAGAAGAAATTAGAGAAGAAGGATAGAAATACTTACTACCCAGCCTAGATTCACACAAACCAAGAAGTACTTACGCATTCAAGCTCAATCAAGGAAGAAGGGAAGTCGTAACCTACTAGAAGGTCGATCATGCGCGCTCCAAGTCACTCTGCTAGAGCTTTCCCCTTATGAACGGCCTCAGACTGCTGCCACGCTGTCAAGATTAGAGTTGCAGCGTCAATACGGTCGTTTAGACACTAAAAACATCAAAACCAGAAATAGACCAATTTTGGAGTCAAAAATTGGGAAATGTGAGACCCGCTCTGGATTTTTCATAATTGACTCTGTGAAGAGGTCCCAAATCCTCCCACGAACTTGTATTCAAAAACGGAACACCCATCGGGGTTCTGATCAGCTTTAAATAGCCAACAACAAGAAATGCAATTCTTTACAAAATAGGCCTAGGATAGCAATTTACACCTCGAATTCATGGAAATTGAAGAACACCCACCATTCTCCGGCCAAGACCCACACAGCCAACGTAAATCCGAGCACCCAAGACTTTGAATCACCAAAAACCAATAAAAGATGAGGGAGATATGAATTTCTAAAGCATTCCTCCAAATGAGCCTCGACCTCCCTTTATAAGGCATTGCAACCCGCAGACATCCGCGAATGCGGCCAAGGCCCTGCGAACGCGCCTAAGGTCCCGCAAACGCGGAGGGAAAACAAACACTACTCCGCGAATGCAGAGAGAAGGGATTCACACCTCTGCGAACATTAAACCCTATTCGTGAATGCGGAGAGACGATTCCCCCAGACCTCCGTGAATGCGGAGAAGGATACCTCAGACCTCCGCGAACGCGGCCTCTGGCATGCGAATGCAGTGTAGACACACTTACACCTCTGTGAATAGGGAGCCTATCCCACGAACGTGGAGAGAAGAGGTGTCTGCAGATATCAGCTGCACCAGCTGAGTTTTGACAACTCAAAAACTCTGACGGGATGCTCGGTATTCGTTCGGAACCACGTGAATGCAAACGAGAAATGCTACCCCATCTAATTCAACATTCTAGACTCAATGGCTCAACCAAAATTTTCATACGAGGTCATTTCAATGAAAAGTGAGTCCCACACCCAATGGACCATTTTAGCCAAATTGTACTGGAGGCCTCCAAAATTTGATGGGAAGCTCTCGAGAGTTCTCGAAGAGTCATTCTAGAACGAACTCGGCATTCTGGAACTAACCGCGCTGATGGAAATCTCATCCGAGTGTGTTTACCAAGAATATTGACTAAAGTCAACTTTAAGCCAAATTTCGAAGGCTAAAGAGCTAATTGGCCCCAAAATCACACCGGAAACCCCGGGTCTCAGGCCAATTATGATTATAACCTAATTTGGTCACTCCGGAGCTGATGGAACCATCAGAATCCCCATCTGATGTAGTTTACCTGAAGTTATGATCGAAATCAACTTTTGAAGGTTCAGAAGCTCTAAAACAGGAAAGCAGGCATAGAAACCAAACGAACGACCAGGCGACCGAACCTATAGTGCCAGAAGTCATAAATGACTTGGGGTCGCTATAGGAATGTTCTAAATGATAGAAAAGAGGCACAAACACGCAAATGACCTTAAGAATCATTACAATAACACTTGAACAAGATAGGGCACCGGCCTACCCAAAATTAATAAAAAGCAAAACAAGCAAACCCTTGGGACTCTAGCAACCCATGCAAGAAAGAAGTCAACCAATCAGCTGGATAGGAGGTTGTGCTAATCAGCAGGTCTGTGCTATCATTACAGAAATTTTTTATCTGCATTTGAAGTTTCACCATCTTCGAGGGTGGAAAGAGTCTCTCCAAGAAGCATCATTCAATCCTCCCACAAAGTGATAGAATCATTTGGCAATTCTGCCAACCATCTTATAGCTTCACCCGTTAAAGAGAACGGGAATAACCTCAACCTTACAGACTCTTGAGAGTTATTCTTGAACACAAATTGTGCACATACCTCTATAAAATTCCTAACGTGTTCATGGAAATCCTCATGGGCTAGGCCCCAAAAATTTCCCTTTAGTTGGAGCAATTGTAGCATTGTTCCAATTTTGTGAAACACAGCCCTCCCAGCTGTGGATTGTATCCGGATTGCTCCCGTGGTCTGAACAATATTATATGCATATCATTCAAATCACCCATGTTATCATTTTTACCATAGTGACTATCGTTGTCAGTACCATGGTCCCTCATTATATTAGACCTTCAAATCAGCCAACAACAACACAAAACAACAATCTACTACAATTAAATGAATTTACAAACTAATTTCACAAATGAAATTCTCAACCACCATTCCTCGGTAGCGGTGCCATTTTTGATATCGCTCAAATGTCCTCCTTAAAACCAATTAAAAGAGATAGTGGTCATCATCAATAAAAATACCCAACTAATAGTCAGGGTCGAATCCCACAGAAATGGTACTTTGATTGTAAAGTCGTTCATTTGTAATAATTAAAGCAAGTGAGTGGATGATTCCACCAATTTAATAAAACATTTGTTTATTTTTTCACAATTAAACTAAAATTAAGGAGAATTCAAAAGTAAACAAGAAATCTAGGGGTGCAGGGATTGGAAATCGATATCACGTAGGGGTGACTGTATTGCTCTATTGTGATGAACATTCATGAATAGGCTAGGTCATCCTCAATGCCGCTAATCATATTTCGATCTCAAAACATTTACGTTTAGAATCTCCTTTCGGTCTCATCTATATGTCAATCTAAACAATCCAATACCTTACTCTAATTTCTCTATCGATGCAAAAATAGGGCTAATAGATTTGACCCATAACCTCTATTTTTAAGCAAGTTACAGACATCAAACCTAAATAGCTAGTACTGGACTAATTACCCACTCCAATCAATCTCTTTCGTGCATCGACCGGAGATCGGAAGTAGGAATTAAGTTTGCAATCTTAACCTATAAGCTAACCCTATGCTAATTAGCCCAAACTCATATATGAATAGCGGCAAAACAAAGCATAACACAATACCCACTACATTAAATCAACACTCAACCCCATAATTGCACCACTAGATCTTGGGGTTTTAGCCACCCATTACAAAATGAAAAGGAAATATACCTTCCATGAAAGAAGCCATGTGTAATATGAAATTAAGCAATTACAAGCAAACTCACTTTTGATTCAACTTCAATTTGTTAAATTCAAGAACAAAGTTAAGAAAACCCCTAAAGCTAGGAAATGTTCTTCACAAAGTAAAGTGTTTCTCTCTCACTCTCAAAATATTCAAAACTCTCCTCAAAAGAGTAGTGGGAAAGCTCCTTCTTTCTTCCTCTGTTGGCCTATTTATATTTTCTAAAATTTCGCCCAAAAACTCAGCACGCTACCCTTTGGGCGACGTTAGTCGGGCTCGCCTAGTTCATTCGGTGCATCACCGATCATGCTTCAGCTCGCCTTCTTTTGCACTAGGCTTCAGGTGTTTGAACCTCAGTAGGCGGGCTTGTTCGAGTTTGCCTTTCATGTTTGGCGTATTGCTGAATACCACCTTGGTTTGCCTTTCAAGCCTTTAATTTTTCTCCTTGCACTGTCATTTTTGGATATGATAAGCAAGGTCGCCTTTCTAATTCGACAAGTAACCTTTTCAGTTGGAGTTCATCGACTTGTCTCGTTAGACCCAAGTGTTGTGCACTGTAGATTTAGGCGAGGTCATGCTCCCTAGGCTTCTCTTGTACAGGAGAGATTGGTGAACCCAAAGCTCTGATACGACAGTGTCACGACCCAAAATTAGGCCATGATGGCGCCCCCCTCTAACCCCCCCAGTGGGCATGTCTAATCCCAAAAGACACTTATGGAAGACAATGATTTAAAATTGACAATAATAATATGCGAAAGACAAGAATTACATATAGGAATTAAGTCATATCAAAAATTTATAGTACATAAAATGTACAAAATATGCCTAAAAGTGATCGAGAATATAGTCTAACACACGAACTAACCCACATCTAGTGTCAGCTATACAAAAGCTACTATATACAGAAAGGTCATATATACAAGAAAACTGACTAATCTGAAATAAAAAATATAAGTCAATACAAAAGAGAGAAAGCAACAAGTCTCTTAGCACAAAGAGCTCACCACGATCAAAGTTAGTGAGGGAAAATGAAGATCCAATGCTCATTCAGGGTGGCTTGTACAAGGAGCTGCATCAGAAAAAGATACATAAGTGTGGTACGAGTACCAAAACACGGGGTTCTCCAAAGGAATCATAGGCTTACGAAGCTCAGAAAGATCAAATAAATATAAATAGCATATTTATACCAATAAGTCAAGGAAAGATTCTATATATAAAATAACCATGCTACGAGAAACAAGAAAACAAATTACAAGAATTCAATCACAGCTACACACAAAAACAAGGCAACTCGAACATACTCAAAAGGTCAAATCACACACAAAATTCAATGTAAATGACTAAATGAAGTAACGAGATAAATTCGAAAGAACATCGAGCTGCCCAGAATAATGCCTAAGACTTAGCCCCAAAGTTTGAATAACTCAGACTATTGTATGCACGGACCGGTCGGGATGATACGTCAATCTTATCAAAAAGTATAAATGATAGAATGTAGCCAGGGTTTAATCCAACGGGCCAGCAGAAATGATACATCGAGATTATCAAAGTAAGAACAACCAAAAGTACGGGCAATGAAGTAGAACAACATTTTTCTTATTTTTCAATCATAACAGGTCCTAATTACTACAAAAATCATAAAAATAACCCATTCTTTTTCCACAATGAGAATTCAAGTGCAGAAACCACATTCAAAATTCATCCACATTACAAAGCTTCACGCCAAATAATAGCACACCATACATACTCGGGTATTCCCATCGCAACACAAACATACTAACCTGGACTCCAGCCTTTCCAGCTCATGGCCATGGGCCCAACAATCAATAATAAAGAAGAATAAAGCTCAAAATCACTGTAACAACCAATAATTAAAACCAAGCAAGACATGTGGTAACCTAAGTTTCACACAACCTAAGAGAAATTTCTAAGGATACTATTTGATACAAACACAAGGATCAACCTAAGCCAAAGTTTATCTAGCTAAAACTTCTATAAGAAACCCAATAATGGCCATAAGCTAACTAAGTATAAAAAGACTAAACTACTCATGTCACGACCCGATTTCTCAAGTCATGATGGTGACTACAATCCATCGGTAGGCAACCCAAACTCTATCCTGGAACTTAACAGTAATGGGACTAAGAGTGGAAACTAGTCCAAACCAAGCGGAAGCATACAACAAGAACACATAAAAGAAGGCTGAAACGAAACCAAACTAAATATTTAGAGGACACCTCCCAAAACCTGGAAATCACATGTACAGAACCACTAAGAAGAGTACAAGTCCCAAAGGTGGACCACAGAAACAACTGTCTCAAAAACAAAAGATAAGCCAAAATATAAATACAGAAGGAGACAGGTAATCCCAGAACGCCATGTGCTCACCCTAGTCTCCTGAACTGACAGTTGTAGGCCCGATCTCAACGCTAATAACTGGTGCTCAGGACTGCATCACAAAAACAGATGCAGAGTGTAGCATGAGTACCAAAATAACAGGTACCCAATAGGCATCATAGGCCTACTGATCAAGAAAGGTAAAAACAGGCAGACAAGATAGAATCAAAAACAACAACAGAGGTCAACAGAATGGAAATAGAAAAGCAGAAAATAAACTGGGAATAGCTAAGCTAAACCTAGCTGGGCCCCCATAAGACCCGATGGGCACACTGGTACGCAAACTTAAATAAAAACCTGAACGGACCCCCATAAGCCCGAGAGGTACCCTGAAAAGCTAGAACTACGGAATCTAGGAACAGAACTCTGAATTGATCAAATACCGAACACTGAACCGATCACAACTCTGACCTTCCAAATCAATATGCCAATCTGGCTAGCTACTCTTGAGGCATAAACCCAGCCAGCCTAGTACTGCAAGAAGGGTGGGGGTACACCGACCCCTCCAATGAACCCGATCACCAATTGCTTTATTAGGCTATCACTCCAGGGGCACTACCCGGGGCCCAGCCCATGCCAGGCGAGTGAGCCTTCTAACATTCCGGGGGCACCCTCCCAGCCGACTAATGAACTATCTACCACTCCGGGGGCTCTGTCCCAGTCAGACGAGTGTGTGGGCTATGTCTACTCCGCAGAGGACCATAAATAACCAATATCCAATTGCCCTACCATCTAATCACTCAAGTGTGCGGGCTACATCAACTCCGAAGAAAATCTCGAATAATTTAGATATCACGGATCGCCATCCACCCCCAACAATCCTCAACACAGGACTGGATAAGCCAACTCCAACAGTACAACACAAAACTTAAGATCGCAGGCCACCGTCCCCTCAAGCATATTAACCAAAGGCTCCCAGCCTAGCACAATCCAACCGGTAATCAGTGCAAACACATCATCTTCCGACAGCACCCCACAATGGCAGAGATAGAGGGAAAAGAATCGGAAGGTCTGATAGCCACAAAAAGGCCTAAATTAAGTCTCATACTATCAGACCCAAGTCTGCTATACTTGTCTACAAGGATCTAGTCCATCCGAATTGTCGTCGGATACATACTCAAGTCAACAGATGCATAGGACTAAGGCAATACTACCTTAACCTATTCTAAGGTCGAAATCACACTAATCAACTAAGCATGGAATCCAATGACCCGGACCCACTCATGCATCAACAGATAACCACCCAACAAATAATCCACAACACAAATACCAAAAATCAAAGTCAACAACCCAAGCTACAGCATGATACTAGCCATAACAGCCCAACAGTCAACTTAAAAATGCGAAATCAGAGAAGCTGGGGAAATATACTCGTTAACCACCCCAGATTCACACAAATCAACTAGCATTTACACATTCAAGCTCAATCTAGAAAGAAGGGAAGCCGTAATCTACCAAAAAAGCCAATCACAAGCGCTCCAAGTCACTCAACCAGAGATTTCCCCTTCCGAATGGCCTCAGACTGCTGCCACGCTATCAAAAATAGAATCACAACATCAATACAGCCATTTAGACACTAAAATCAACAAAATCAAAGATAGACCAATTTTAGAGTCAAATCAGGCAAAGTGGGACCCGCTCCGGATATTCTGAAATTGACTCTGTGAAAAAGTCCCAAATCCTTCCATAAACTAGAATCCCAAAACGGATCGCCCATCAAGGTTTGGATCTACTCCTAACAGCCAACAACAACAAATAGCAAAACTTTAAGAAAAATAGGCCAAGAATGAACTTACAACTTGAATTCATGGAAATCGAGGACCACCCAACGCTAATAGACCAAAAACTCACAAAGCCTATGAGAAGCTGGACTCCTAGAACTTCGAATTGCCAAAAACCGATGCAAGATGAGTGAGATATGAAGTTTTGAGGCTCTCCACCACGTGAGCTTTGACTTCATTAAATAGACACTGCCAGGCCCGCTCTTCTCCACGAACGTGGAGGTGAGCCAATCAGTACTCTGCGAACGCGGAGAATAAGAATCTCTTCTCACCCAACAGACCTTCGCGGACGCAGAGAACCTTCTGCGAACGTGGAGCACAAGGAACCACTCACCCCATAGACCTGCGCAAACACGGAGCTCAGGGACTCAGACCTCCGTGAATGCGGAGAGACTTCCGCGAACGTGGAGAGCCTTCCGCGAACGCGGAGCGCAAGAACCCGGTGCTCCTCACTGACCTCCGCGAATGCGTCCTCTGGTCTGCGAACGCAAAGTAGACTCTCTCATACCTCCGCGAACGCAAAGAGCAAATGAGTCTGCAGTTTTGACAGCTGCACCAGCTAAGTTTTGGACAATTCCAAAACTCCGACGGGGTGCTCGGGATTTGTTCAGAACCCCGTGCACACAAATGAAGTATGCTACCCCCTCGAATTCGATGTTCCGGACTTAATGACACAGTCAAAAATTTGATACGAGGTCATTTCGATAAATAGTGGGTCACACACCCAAAAGAGCCATTTTAGCAAACATCTACCGGAGGCCTCAAAATTAGATCGGAAGCTCCCAAGAATTTTTGAAAGGTCATTCTAGACCAAACTCGGCATTTCAGAACTAACCGCGCTGTAAGAATCTTCATCCGAGCACATTTTGCAAGAATGTTGACCGAAGTCAACCTTAAACCAAATTAAAAAGGCTAAAGAACTAGCTGGCCCCAAAATCACACCAGAAACCCCGAGACTCGGGTAAACCATGCTTCTAGCCTTATTTGGCCACTTCGGAGCTGAAGGAACCGTCAGAATTCTCATCTGAGGTCGTTTACTGAAGTTATGACCGAAATTAACTTTTCTAGTTTCTAAAGCTCTAAAACAAAAAAATAGGCATAAAACCCAAATGAACGACCAGGCGACCGAACAATCAGTGCCAACAACTCATAAATGACTTGGGGTCGATATAGGAATGCTCTAAGCAACAGAAAGAAGACATTAACACAGAAATGACCTGGAGGGTCATTACAAGTCCTAACTCCAACCTAATCATGCAATACTACTAAAAATACAATCAATCCAAATGAGCTAAGAGATAAAAGAAATAGTAACCTACCACAGAGCCAAAACCGCACACGAACTATAAATCAGGTACTTTTCCCATCTGGAAAGCCTCGGACTGCTGCCAAGCTATAAAGTACAGAATGAGCAATTCAACACAGATTTGATGATACCTATATCAATAATACAAAAATCAGACTTGAAATCGGGTCAAAAATTTACCCTTGAACGATGTTATAAAATTAAGAAACAAAAACCACCATTATGTTCTCCTCAGAGTGAGGATCACATGCCCGAAAGATGGGAAAATGAAGTTTAATTCAGACCTCAAATGGTCAAATTACTAAACTTTCAAGGTTAGAAATAAAGGATTTTTAGGCTAAATACATAAATGAATTACTGAATTAAAGCTAGAAACAAGTTTAGAAGATGGAAGGGATGAGAATTACCTTTTTAGTGACAAAAATGGTAATAAAACGAGCCAAATCGCCCAAGGCTGACCTCTACTTTAATGGGTTTCTTTTTTGAAGAAATGAATAAGAAAAGGGATTTTAATCCCAGCTATATTTGCAAAACTTGTCCTTTGGTAACTTAAGTGATCATCTCTTAATCCAAAAAATGGCTCGAAAAAGGGATCCCTGCCTAGGAGGTGCTTGTTGCTTAAGCGGCCTCTTTGTTGCAAAAGTGACCCTCTCTTAAACGGAGGGCTAGCCGTTTAAGAGACCCTTGCCCCACTAGTGCTCTTCACTTAAGTGACCCTCGGTTGCTAAAGCTTACTTCTCTTAAGAGATCAACGGTCGGCAAAAGCAATTGCACGAGAAGCATGAAAAAAGAAAATTGGCTAAGTGATCCAAAACTTCAAATGAATCGTCGAAATTCATTCGGAGTCCAATTGACGCAAACCAAAAGTGCAAAGCACTCCGAAACCACAAATCAGACCCACCAGAATCGACAAAACAACCACCAAAGTTTGTCTGGTCAAAATGTTGACCAAAGTCAATACTTCACAAAGAAACACAAACTAAATTTAAAATGCCACAGAATCATCCCAGCTACTTCGGGAACTGAAACAAAGGTTGTTTAAGACCAAAATCAGTGTTTTGGAGATTACCGCTTTCATGGAATTCCATTACGAGTGCATATACCAAGAGAGTTGATAGAGGTAAAACATTGGGCAAAAATAAAAAGCTTGAACACCTAATCGCACCAACTCCAAATGAAAGCCTCGAAATTCAAACCAATCATCACACTAGACCAACAGAACCCTTCCTGTGCTGATGGAATTGATAGAATTCTTATGCAACATAAGAATCTCTGGATGTTGATGAAGATCAACTCTTTCAAGCATTAAGCCTCCAAAACTAAAAAAACCTTGCACAAAATTCAATCAAACACCTTGAGAAGCTTGTCACCCAACCCTGCACCACACAAAAAGCTATAAGAAAGCTACATGAAGGAACTAAACAGTAAAAGCACTTAAAACACTCAAAAATTACCTCGAGGGTCATTGTACGACTTGAATGGAGGTTTTTTCCTTAGTACTGCCTTGAAATTAGCAGGGTACAATGACTGATAGGCGTTCCCAATCCCAGTGCAGAAGCTTCTAATAAAAACTAAGGGTTGATGTGAGGAGTTTACTAGTGCTCTACTTTTTGTGATCGGCGTCTTGCCAGTCTACGGCAAGTCCGAATGATGAAAGTTTAAAGGGGAAAATGCAATTTTGGAAAAAAAATTGCTTTCTTTTGAATGTTCCAAGGATAGAATAGGAATCCTCTTCCTAAAAAGGGCAATATGTATGTGGAGGATTATTAAGTTATGAAAATATAGAGAGATAGAGTAAAAACGTATATAGTACAGTGGTGAAAACTTCCTAGCTTGTAGACAAAGAAAACTCTAATTTGGATCAATCTATGTTAGGAAATTACGTTTTTCTCATTAATCTAGCTTTGAGTGGAACTTTCCTTTATGGCTATTGTCTTTATTTCCCCTTTTTTCAAGAAGAGCTTTCTAGGAAGTTTCAACATCTTTGTTGAGTCCAGAATACTGAATTTTTTGAGAGGATATAGTTTCTTGGGTGCACAGGGTTCTAGATAAATTTCGAGCTCCTATTGGAAAACTTTGCACATTCCAAGTGTAAAACATCCGAATGTGGTAAGTTGAGTTGGAATGGAAAATATGGAAGAATGGTTCTAGTGTAGGTTCCTATGGAGCCACCTATAGATAGTACAAGGACTTATGGGCCGTAGGTAGATATTCGTGGAAATGGGTTGAGAAAAGTTGAAAATTTCAAGTACTAGATGATGGTCTACAGACCAACAGGATAGTCCGTAGGAATTTCTACCGACCATAGGAAGTGCACCTAGGATGGATTCTAGACTTGGTGAAATTTATGGACTTTGGGTCTATAGAAGGAACCTACAGGCTATAGGTCTACTAATGTACCATAGCCCATGGGTCGTGGAAGTGAGATTTGACTTGAAGGAATTTTTAGAAGTGGGTTCTACAAGAGGGCCTTACAGGTCGTAGAAGGTTCCACGACCCATAGGAAATGGTCCATGGAAATTGATCCAAATGTTGGTCTCCAGTAACTTGTTTTACAAATGATGAGGACGGTCAGTAGAAGCATGTACGGACCGTAGGTCAATCTATAGAGTATGTATGTTAGTGTTTTTAGGGTTATTGTGTCTTTTCTTATCCTTTAAACTCCTAAGCTATGTCGTTTCTCGCCAATTTCTATGTCCTGTAATGGATTTTACTCTTCAAATTTTACCCATTCCCTCTCATTAACTCAAAATGCTAAAGTTCTCTCAAGTTCTTCTTTCCCAAATTCTCTCCAAGGATTCTCAAAGGAAAGCTAGGGTTCTTCAAGCTCCAAGTTCTCTTCCCCAATTCCAAAGCTAGGTCAACTCAACGTATGTGGGAGATTCATCAATGGATTCCTTTCCATCCATTGAGTCCCAAGAAATTCTTAATTTCTCTTATAAATTCTACCCAATTGTTTAGGGTTTTATATGATTATTCATGGGTTCAATTGTTTTATGTTCAATTTCATTATATTTGATCTTATTATACCTGATTTAATTCTAATTATATGTTTTCAAAGTCTTTCATATGAACTCATGTTATATGTCTATTTTATGATCATGAATTGAGCTTAAGTATGCATGCATATAGGAATTGTAGTGCCTATGATAATAAGATGCTTCTGAATAAAGTATCTTATGTTGTTATGAATTAGGTTGCTTCGGATTGAAGTATTCTCAATATGAAAGATTTTCATGATTTAGTCACTTCCCATTGAAGTGCGGTTTTACTAAGAACAAAATATTATGATTTAGATGCTTTCGATTAAGTGTCTTTTAATTTTCAATTATGTTATGAAATCATGGTATTTCGAAGGAGCTATTCTTATAATTTTTTATTTATGATTGAGTTGATGTTACTAGATTCTCACCATTTCAAAGACTAAAGAGATATGACTTTGTAACTTTATGATTTCTATTGGGAGCTTACTTAGCACCGAGAGGATTTGGGTGATTCCAAAAGTATTTGAATTATGTGCCCCGTAGGATGTCTCGATTGGACAAGTTAGCTCGTGCATGCACCTATGATTTAGATATCGTCCTCACCTTGGCAAGTAGGACAATCTCTTTTTGGTGTGGGAGTAAGATGCCGGATTCCATGTTTTAACTCACATGGTCTATGTTAGTTAACGGTAAACATCTCACAAAAGATATGATTTTCTTATTTAGCTTATGTTTTATACATATGTCATGATTTCTATATTGCATTGACCTTGTTCCATGATTTATGACGTTAGCTTATCATGATTTGATATATCTTACTTGGACATGCATTATCATGTTTCAAACATATCAAATTTATGTTTATGCATTCTCCCCATATTCAATATATTCCAAGTACTAATGTATATATCTCTTCTACCTATATTGTTACATAATATACGGTCTGACATTCTTCCTTTTGGCCGTGGCTAAATTAGATTGATTCAGTATTGCTAGTAAATTGGCGAGTCCTCATGGTTTGAGGGAATGGACATTATCATACTTTTATGTTCTTTCCAATCATTTCAGTTTTTAGACTTACTCGTGATCTAAGGGTTTTGTCCTAACCGCATTATGATTACTAGAGGCTTGTTGTCAGACTTAGTATGTTTGCACTAATGAGGTTGCTGTACTTTGTTTTGGTATCTTCTATGAGTTTATGATTTTGAGACTTATATCTCTCTTTCATACTTTCATTCTCTTATATTATGATTCATAGAATCATGCTTATGTCAAGTGTCTTGTTTAGGGTCTCTTGGGATCCTATTCACCATGTCACATATAAGGGGTAGTTTGGGTCGTGACACCAAGTGTTGGTTTGTAACACCTTGGAAATTGGTACGTTGTATTGGAATGCAGAAGTTTAAAAAAGTTTCCAGTGCCCGTTTGTATAGGCATGTACACGGTCTATAGAATGTTCTACAGTTCCAAGAGGTAGTCATAGAATGAGTTGTTAAAATTTTGAAAATGTCAAGACCCAGAAGAGTTCCTACGGACCAACAAGACAGTCCGTAGAAATTTCGACGGACCATATAAGTGTCCTAAGAACTAATACAGACTTGGTCAAATTTTGATGATCACTAGATCTACAAATGGACCTATTGACTTTAAAAATATAACGGGCTGTAGACCTAGGTTCATTGAAGGAAAATTGGACTTGGATGAATTTATAGGCCTTTGTTCTACGGGTGGGGTTTACGAGTTGTGGAAAGTTTGACGGACCGTAGAAAGGTTCTGTAGAAATTATCTTGAATGAATGGTCTCCAGTTATAGTCTTACGGATGGCCAGGATGGTCGGTAGAAGTTCTTACGGATTGTAGATCGACCCGTAGAGATTGTTAAGTAGTATTTAACTTTGGATAATTTTGGTCTTCTCCTACAGTTTTAACTCCAAACCTATGTTGTTTTGACCCTATAAATATGTCTTATAACTACTTTTACTCTGAAGAATGTACTCATTACCTCCCATTCACTCACATTTTCTCCAAGGTCTTCTTCTCCAGTTCTCTCTCATGGCTCAAGGATGATTCTAGGATTTCTTCAAGCTTCAAAGTTTCTTCTTCAATCTTACGGGCTTTGATATCCAATGTATTGTGGATCCTCATTAATGGATCCTTTTCATCCAGTGAGTTCGAAAAGAAACTCAATTTCTCCTTTGACTTCTACCTAATTTCTAGGCTATCTTGTGATTCTTCATGGGTTCAATTAATTATGCTTCAATTGTCTAAATTTGATCATATTATTTATGATTTGATTCAATCACATGTTTCTCAATGAATTTAGTATGGACCCACCCTATAAGCCCATGTTATGATTATGAACTATGATTATGAAATTATGCATGTATCATGAAATATAGAAATTTATAAATAAAGGATGTTTTTAGATAAAGTACAAAAATAATTTGTGAAAGGTCTTCTCATTATGAAAGATGATCATGGTTTAGATTCTTAGATAAGTGTCTTTATGAACAATTTATGAAATCATTCTTTTGAAAGGAGCTATTCTATGATATTAGATTCTTACCTTTATAAGTATTATGATATGATTATTATTATGCCTATTTTCTGTTGGGATAGCACAGAGAGGATTTTGGATTGGAGGCTCCATTGTTAGTAGAGGTCGGGTCTCTAGAAGCAGTTCCCTTGTCCTATAACTACGTGCCCACGTAGGATTAATCTTAGAAAGGCATTAGCTAGTGGATCCACCTAAGCTAGAAGTTTATGGTCCTTACCTTGGAAAATATTTTTGGTGTGGGAGTAAGACACTGGATTCCGTATTATAGCTCATATGGTCTATGTCGGTTAATAGTTAACATCCCACAAAAGAACTATGATTTTCTTTAAAGGTTTTATGACTTCATCAATAATTATGATTTAAGCTTTTCTTATGATTTTCAAATGTTCCATTGACCTTGTCCCATAATTTATGACTTAGATTATTAAGCTTTGAAATATTTTACTTGGTCATACATTACTATGTTTTGAACTATTCATATTATCACATTTACATTTATGCTTTTTCCTCGTTCTCTGTACATTCAAAGTACTGACACATACATTGTGTCTATATTGTTTCATAATATAGGATCTGACACTCCTTCATCTGGTCGTGGCTAGTTGAATTGATTCAGCAATGCTAGCAGATTAGTGAGTCCTTGTGGTTCGAGGGCATGGCCATTATCAGTCTTTTATTGCTTTTTGATGTCTTTTCAATTTTCAGACATTGTTCGTGATTTAGAGGTTTGTCCTAACAGCAATATGATTAGTAGAGGCTTTGTCAAACATAGATGATGTATTCCATTTTTCTTCAGTCATGCCCAACAAATAGAGGAGGAAAAGCTAAAGGAGAAGGTTAGAGAGTCCAAGAAGAGCTACAAGAAAGTAGATATATGACAATTTTTATTTAGTGTCAAGAAATAGAGATTTTCTTGACAATTAGATATAATGTCACAAAAATAATGACATGTAATGTAAATGTTGTAAAAACAATGGCATTTACCATAAAATGTCATATAAACAATGATATTTGTAATGACCCTCCAGGTCATTTGTGTGTTGATGCCTTCTTTCTATCATTTAGAGCGTTCCTGTAGTGACCCCAAGTAATTTATGACTTGCTGGCACTGTTCGTTCGGTCGTCTGGTCGTTCGTTTGGGTTTATGCATGTTTTCCTGTTTTGGAGCTTTTGAAACCTGAAAAGTTAATTTTGGTCATAACCTTAGGTAAACAACCTCAGAACGGAATTCTAACGGTTCCATCAGCTCCGAAGCTGCCAAATTAGGCTAGTAGCGTGGTTGGCCTAAGTCCTGAGGCTTTCGGTGTGACTTTAGGGCCATTTAGCACTTTAGCCTTTGAAAGTTGGCTCAAGGTTGACTTTGGTCAACATTCTTGGTAAACACGCTCAGATGAGAATTCTATCAACGCGGGGTTAGTTCCGGAATGCTGAGTTTGGTCTAGAATGACCCTCCGTGCGCATCCCGGGGCTTTTGATCTAATTTCGAGGCCCTTGGTAAAAGTTGGCTAAATTGGTGCTTGGGAAGTGCGACCCACTTATTGTCAAAATGACCTCGTATGGAAATTTCGACTGCTCCCTTGAGTCTGGAACGTCAAATTTTAGGGGGTAGCATATCTCGTTTACGTGCACAGGGTTCCGAACGAATCCTGAGCACCCCGTCGAGGTTTTTAGAAAAGTTACACTCAGCTGATGCAGCAGCTGAGTTGCAGACCTCATTCCTTCTCCGCGTTTGCGGTCATGGCTCCGCGTTCGTAGAGGTTTGTGTTTCTCTTCTCCGCGTTTGCGGTTAGAGCTCCGCGTTCACGGAGGTCTTGGGTTTCTGGGAGTTTCTTCTACGCGTTCGCGAAGGTGTGTTTGTTTTCCCTCCACGCTCTCGGACCCCTGGTCATGTTCACGGAGGTTTGTTTTCTCTCCCTCCGCGTTCACGGAGGTCAGCGTGACTGACACTTATGAATAAAAGGGCAGTCGTGGCTTTTGAAGAATTAGTTTTCAAAAATTGATATATTTCTCGTTTCTCATCGTTTTTTGGTGATTCAAAGTCCCAGGTGTTTGGAATTGTGTCAACTTCGTGGGTGATTGTCCGGATAGCGTTGGGTGGTATTCGATTTTAGTGAATTTGAGGCATAAGTGGCTACCCTAAGCTTGAAGTATAAAGTTTTGGATATTTTGTTTTCTTGGGTGTCGGCTATTTCGAGCCCTAAATTGTGTTCTATTTTGGAACACAAGTTCGGGTGAAGGTTTAGGACCTTTTCACGGAGTAAATTCCGAGATTTCCGGAGTGGGTTCCATATTTTTCAATTTTTTACTCCTAAATTGGTCCGTCTCCGATTTTGATGATTTTAGTGTCTAAATAACCGTGCTAATGCTGTGGTTCTATTTTTGATAGCGTGGCAGCATTCTGAGGTCATTCGAAAGGGAAAAGCTTCGGCGGAGTGACTTGGAGAGCGCGCGGTTAGCCTTCAGGTTGGTTACGGCTTCCCTTCTTTCAGATTGAGCTAGATTGTGTGAATGCATGCTGATTTGTGTGAATCTAGGGTGGGGTACTAGTATTTCTTCTCTTCTTCTCAAAACCATGTTTTAGGCTTGATTTTCGGGCTGTTTTTTGGGGTAGTATCATGCAATAGGAGGGGTTGTTTTTGTGTTGGTGCATGCAGACTATTTGTTGGATGTTTTATTGTGTCGAATTATATTATCGACTTTAGACTAGGTTAGGCTAGTATTGCCTTAGACCCATGCACCTATTTTGACTTTGGTATGTATCCGACATCGATTCGGATGGACTAGGTCCTTGTAGACCGGAATAGCAGACTTGGGTCTGATAGTATTAACCTTGCTTTGGCTTGGTATTGTTTGTGACCCTCTGGTTCCTCTCCCTATTTTTGTGGTGCCGATGCGTTACTGGAAGCGTGGTGTTCTCCTTGGTTTGGGTGTTTCGAGGTCCGTTCTGTAGTGATGTGGTTGGTGGTGGACAGCGATCCATGATGGCTTGAAATTTGAGATTCTTTACGGAGTTGATACGCCCCACATGCTCTACTGCTGGGCAGGGCCCCCAGAAGTGTTAGTTGGCTCACTCTTCCGGCTACGACAGGGCCCCCTAGAGTGTTAGCCGGCTGGGCAATTGGATATAAGATATTTGAGATCCTCTTTGGAGTCGACATGCCCCGCGTGCTCTACTGGTTTGGCAGGGCCCCGGGGAGTGTTAGCTGATTGGGCTATTGGATATTAGGGCATTGGGAGGAGTTGTTATGCCCCCTTTGCACTCTACTGGCTAGGGCATGGCCCCAGGAGTTGCTATCTCGCTGGGCAGCCCGATTTGGAAGTCAGAATTTTGACTGGGTTGGATTTGGCTGGTTGTTTCGATTGAGTTGGTTGGTGGTTTTGATTTGCAGCTGGGTTTTCCTTCAGTCTAGTATATTTAGCCTTTCTGTGTACTTGCCGAGCTTATGGGGGTCCGTTCGGGTTTTGCTTGTGTGTGCTTGAGTGTACCTTCTGGGTCTTATGGGGGGGCCAGTTAGGTTTAGTGTAGGTATTGTTAGATTGCTATTAGTTTGTTCTGTTCTTATTTTAGTTGACCTCTGTTCCTATTTGGATTCTGTCTTTTCTGTCTATTTTTACCTTTCTTGCTCAGTCGGCCTATGATGCCTACTGGGTACCAGTTGTGTTGGTACTCATGCTACGCTCTGCACCTATTTTTATGATGCAGGTCCGACCACCAGCTATCAACGCTGAGTTCGAGCCTGGTGCAGTTTGTTTCGGAGGCGAAGGTGAGCACATGGCGTTCTAAGATTACCTGACTCCTTCTGTATATATATTTTGGTTTGTCTTTAGCTTTTGAGACAATCTTGTTTATGTAGTTCACTTTTGGTGCTCTTATTAGTAGTTCTGTACATGTGACTTCCAGGTTTTGGGAGGTATCTTTTATATGTATGTAGTTTTGGGTTCGTTTCCACTTTCCCCTTATGTGTTCCTTTATTTATGATTTCGCTTAGTTGAGGCTAGTTTCAACCCTCATATAATTGTCAAGTTTTGGCAAAGGGTTTGGCTTGCCTACTGTAAGGTTGGTAGGAGCCTTCATGACTCGAGGAATCGGTTCGGGACAGTATTTGCTGTAAAATATCACAAAAATCAGTGACATTTGGGTAAAATGTCATAAAAATAATGACATTATATGTAAATGTCGTAAATACTGTTGGGATCGAAAGTGATTATGGCGTCATGCAGAAGCTTATAGTTGCAAATTATATGATTGATAAATTAGATGACAAAGAAAAACATACTAAAAACATATTGTTATTGTGATTTGGTCAAACGACCTACATATTAAAATTTAATATTGAAAAAACATAAATATATTGGGAGAAAATCTCCCCATAAATAAAAGTCTCTAAACGACTACATTGTGTATGCTATGTGTTCTTGATATGAGAAGAGGGGTATTCAATTTATAGCATTCCAGACTTTTTCTCTAAGAAAAGAATAACCAAGTATGGAAGAGAAATATATTTTCCTTTCAGAAAAAGTTCAAGTATTTATGGTAATACTTTGAATTTTCTTTAAGGAAAAAATAAACTTCAAATAAGGTAAGAAAATCAGGGCAAAACCCTAACAAATACAACGACATTTATACAAATATCATAAAAACAATGACATTTGGTAAACTGTCGTTAAACAAGTTATGACACAAATGTCAAAAATATTTAGTTGCTAATATGGATATTTACATCTAATATTAAAATCTAAATCTTTTTAATAAAATTCTCAGTCTTTGTATTTAACTCTAGAAAGCAAAGTTGGATGCATAAATATAATGTTAATAATTATAATAAACTTTCTCTATCCTTTAATTTGCTTGTCCTACTTCAACTTTAAATTAATCTAATTTCAAATCGATTGCATATCGCATATCAAACATGCTCTTAGTTTTAGACCACAAGATTCAATAGTTTTCTTTATTTTCTTAAACTTCATGTTAACTCAAAATCATACAAACAAATTGAATGGATGGAGTAATTATAATTTATATGTAACGAATGTGTTTGGAACTAAAAATGTGGTTTAAATAATTAATTTTTAAATTAGTTAAAATTAAACTATACAATTTGAATAATAGAATATTAAACACATCTACCAATAAGAAAAATATTTATTGGATATTTGACTTTTTAAAATTTAAAGAATAAGCAGATATTTAAAGAATATTAATTATCTTTCAGCTATAACTACAAGTCTACAACATAACCTATTTATAACTACGAAACCGCAGCTACCAAAAAAAAACGAATTCCCTTTTTTGCTATAATTTACTATTATTATATCATATAATTAACTATTAAATAAATGTTACATGTAAGCTTAAATATAAATTAAAGAGCTATGTAATTTAATTTAATTTTTTATATTATTTATAATGGGTAATGTTTTAGCCATAATCAGTAGTTATATTTTTAGAACTTGTAATACAAGTAAAACAAAGTAAAAGATACATATATATAAATATATATATATAAACAATAAAATTAAAGAAGGCAATTAAGAACTCATTGTTGTTGTTGGTCCTTACACAAAATAATGAAAGGAAAGAAAAAAGATTTATAGTTTCTTTTTCTTATTGCTTTTTGAGTTTTAAATTTTTACTTTTCCTGAATCAATGTTTAAGTGTTTGCATATGTATGCATTACAACTTTTGAGTTATATAACTTTTTCGGCTAAAAATCTAATAATCTATATTTTTTTTCAAGGTTAACATAATAAAAAAGACTGATATTTGGCCATAAAAAAGTTATCGATTTTAAACAAATCATTAGACACTTTTTTTCTTTATTATATTATATAGTTCTAATTTTACTTATGTGAACTTTTTGTGCAGGATTTTTGAAAAAAATGACATACATTATTTACAACAAATGATTGACTTGTGTGTTGGGATATATACTATAAACCAAGAGTTAAGATATAATATTTATTATAGAATAATTATTTATTCAGTTTTAATAGATCATATATACGTTTATGGTATCTATTCACTTATATAGTATATGATTCAGTGTATAGAGATTTAGCTTATACACAGAGGATTAAATCATCCGTTCTTATAAGTATAAAGTTTTTTGTTTACAATCTGAGATGGAAATTGGACATGCCATCGGTACGATTGTAGCATAAGATTATACGTAATTTATCTTGATTATGGGAACGGTATAGTTCAAACTTCTTGTGCTAGTTCATTTTGTATGTATTGAACGGGACCGACTAGAGATAATTGTTTTAGACTGACTGACAAAAGCATATTCTCTAAACTATTAAATGTACTTATATTGTAAATCCTGATATAAATATTATGATCTGTATATATTTATTATCGTTTTGATTTATTAAAAGGTGAGATTCTGAGATGAGTCGATGGGTCAATATGTTTGGTAGATTGGATGGTAATAATATATATTGGTGAAATAATAAGTTAGTTGATGGAATCCATGTCTCGGTATAGAGATTGATGATATGCCTTTTTTAGAAGCTTATAAGTTTTCATCGTGTCAAACCTTGCAAGTGGATTTAGGTGATTGCTACTAGAAACCCGACCTCTACTAACAGGAGAGCTTCAATCTCCATTCTTGGTTCTAAGCATAAATCCCACGGAATAGTTAAAATTCCTATTCATCTTATTGTCCATGGAAGGGTACAACTAGGGCTACCAATCTAAGCTAAAGTTCATAGAATAGCTCCTTAAACCTTTGATTAAGCTTTAGTTGAGAAAACATTTAAACAAGTTATGAATCATTTACATCTGAAAACCTTTCACATTCATAGACTGAGTAACATGTGAGAAAACCTTTCACAACTCAACAACATCTTCAATTAAGCTTCAATCCTAAAGCAATTCATAAATCATCATAATTTCCATAATTGAACATGCCTACTTCATAAAACCCATTTTTCATCATTCATCATTCATCATAGCTTTTGAAATCATAAAAACATGTATGAGTTCACATAAACTTCATAATTTCCATCTTCTTCATAATTCAACCCATCATCAATGCATAAATATGAATTCATGTGGGTTCATGGGGATTCACTTAAAACATCTAATTCAACTCAATTCATACTTAGAAAACCTTAATTGAAACTAATTTGACCATAATTGAAAGAACCCACATTATAGAAGAAAACCCTTAAATCAAATTGAGGAATTGATACTTTGAAAATTTGAGATTTTAGGGATTCCATGGAGGAAAGGGCTCCGTGATGAACACTATCATACCTTAAGGTCTCAATTCCTTAAGCAATTGATGAAGAAAAGCTTGATTTCTTGAACCCTAGTTTGCCCTATTCTTCTTCTTCTTCTAACTTCTAGAGAGAGAATATTTGAGAGAGGAGAATTTGGGGAATCTTGTAAAGTGATTTGAAAGGGTAGATTTTAGGAGTAAAAGGGATTATACAGTGTTAGGAGAAATTATAAACTAACTTAGATTATTAAATAGGCCATTAGGTGAAAAGACCAAACGATCCCTCTTTAAAAACTCCACCAACGACCCACTTACTTCATGACCTACGGTTGGTAAGTCAACCTACTGCTTGTAGGTGACCAACCGTAGGTCATCCTACTCAGCCCCAAAAATTAAAATAGTTTCCTCCTTCCAGCCAGTAGCACCTACGGCTTCCCCCCACCCCTTTTGACCTACGATTAGTAAGTCAAACGACCATTGGTAAGTCATGTAGTAGGTCACTCCTTAGAAAATTTTTCTGACTTCTTCCTTTAGGAAGCCTTACCAACGGTTCCTTACCCCTTGACCTACTGTTGGTAAGTTCACCAACAATTAGTAGGTCAAGTATTAGGTAACCAAAGTTTCAAAAAATTAAAATTTTTCGCCCTTTCGAATCCGGGGTGTTACAAATATCAAGAATTCAAACAATTTAAAAAATCAATCTAGGGGTGCGGGGATTGGAATTATAGTCACATAGTGGTAATTGTGGTACTCAATAATGCTAAAAAGAATGGATAGGCTTGGTCATCATTAATGACACTAATCTTCTTTAGATCTCATAATATTATTTTATAGAATCTCATTTCGGTCTCATCTATGAGAATTAAAAAAAAACTCACTACCTTAGAAATGTCTTTTTCAAGTAGATTTGGGCAAATAGATCTAACCCATAATTTCTCTTTCAAGCAAATCATTCTTCCCAAACATAAATTACAATCTTCAGACTAATTACCCACTCCAATATATCTCTTTCGAGCATCAATTGAAGATCGAAAAAAGGATGAAGTTTTCAACTTTAACACATAAGTTAACCCCATGTTAATTAGTCTAAATCCATGAATGAATAGACATAAAATTGAGAACAGCACAATACCTACTAAATTAAATCGACACCCAATCTCATAATTGCGCCACCTAGATTTGGGGTTTTAGCCACCCATCATAAAATGTAAAGAGATTATACCTATCATGAGAGCAGCGATGGATGTGATGAAATTTAGCAATTATAATAAGCAACCAATTAGATTTCAACCTGAATTTGTTAAATTCAAGAGTAAAAAGGTTAAAACCCCAAACAAAGAGTTTCAAAACTCATACAAAATTAGGAACTCTCTCAAAGTCTTTTTTCCAAAATTCTTTCAAGAAGTTTCACCCAAACGAAAGATATATTTTCTCTCTCCTTTGGGCTATTTATAATTTCCCAAAATTATGCCCAAAATTCACTATGTGACAACTTCAGCAACGTTAGTCGGGCTCGTCAATCTGATTCAACGCATCATCGTATACCCCTTAGCTCACCCCTCTCTTGCTTTAGGCTTCAGGTGTTTGAACCTCAGTTGACGAGCTTGTTCAAGTCTTCCTTTAATCTTCAGCGAATCACCGAGTACCACCTTTGTTCACCTTTTACGCCTTCATATGTTATCCACACCCTTTCACCTTCAGTGATGATCTATCCGTTTGCCTTTTTCATTCGGCGAGTCCCCGATTCATGATTCAGTTCACCAATGCTGCCTAGACTTTTCAACTTTAAGCACTATCATTTAAGGAGAGATCGTGCTAGTAGGGCAATCCACCCTTTTTGTTTGGCTATTGACAATATGGAGTTTGCACTTCTTTTCATTTTTTTGGCCTTTCTTTCAAGCATTCATCCTTACCTTGTCCCTTAGCCTTCATAGCTGCAAATTATCAAAATATCATCTGAAAAGGACATAATTAGACATTGAAGACACTAATTGCTTAACTAAATAGGCCTCATATGAGTGCAAATCTACCACTCATCAACACCACGAACATAAAATTTTGCATGTCTTCAAGTAAATCAAAAACACTATTAGCTTAACAAGGGTGTCTACAATAGTTCTCAATGAGAGCTAATATGCAAGTTCCATTACAAGACTATTCTAAAGCAAATACAACATTCAATCATAATCAAAAGGCTTCTAATGTTGACTAGTCGGTATCAATTTATGCTCAAGCTCAGCTTCTTCACTTATGCAACACCATGTTTCAACAAATGCATTCAAGTTTTCTCACATAAAGAACTTTTCCACGCTCTCACAAAGCAAATCAAGAACGAAGTTAAGAATTAATACAACTCTCATTCTCCGAAACAGAAATACATGCATGCTTCATCCCATAGGTTTGCCCATATTTTTCAATCATCACACCACCGAGATCAAGCAGGATCTCAATGGTCGTTTAGGATTGTTATGGGGCTGAGGGTTATGGTATGGTCAATTTGGCTTAGTGACTTCACATTTTCAAAGCATTGTTGTAATGCTCTTCATCTCTTCTCAAGTTCTTTTCATTCTTTTCACTTGGAAACTAATACTTAAAGTAGTGAATTATTTTGTAGGACACCCCTTTTTATTTCATCTCACTTTCTTTTCCATTTCATTTTTTAAATCTTTGCTCATCTAATTTTTTTATAAGGTGTGCATCCTTCTTTTTGAAATATATTTCAAAGTTGAGTCTTTCTTTTTCTTCCACTTTGCTTTATTTCCTCCTTCCTTTGGCCTAAGTTGGCTATTCAAAAAGACCAATGCTTCAAAAATGATTTATGGGTGAGAGATTAGGGATTATTTGGCTCATGAGGTTTCATAATGTTTTCAACAAAATGTGTAGTCTCAAATGGTGCAATGATTTTTGCACACCCTCATCAGGTAGTCACAAAAGGTATAGATAGAAATTTGGGTTTTCTCTAAAAATATGTGCCCAAGATTACTTCTTGCATTTACCAAAGTTAGAAAATTGAACTAACAAGGCAAATTCTACGATTCACAAGCAAGATTTCAAACAAGACCTCACCATACAAGGCACTTCAAACACAGATATTTACCATAACCCGACATGATCAAAAGCTTACGTGCATTGTTCATTGTAAGGTTCACATCAAAATGCAGCTAGTCACCACAAGATTCAAATTGATCATTCGACATCGCAACAATACTATTTTTTTCTTGCAATTTCAACACTAATCATGAGTACTATCTAAAATTTCAATATTGAAAAAAAGTGAAGCTCAATTATAATCAATGAAAACTGAAGCATTTCAACAACTTCCAAAACTCATGGGGCAAATGAAAATGGAGAGAAAAAATGAGTTGTACCATCAAAACAACAAAAAAAATAACAAAATACTACAAATATCCAAAAGTAAAACTTAATGTAACAAAATATAATCAAAAGAGGAATATTGACACAAGTGCCTTCACCCCACAAAAATAAAATAACAGTGTCTTAATGCAAAATAAAATAACGAGTACAAGAGGAGAGATAATAGTCCCCCTGACAGGATATGCCTGTGGAGTGCTCGACTCTGGAGTATCAACTGGGATAGCATCATCTGGGACATCAGTGCCCAGAAAAATAATTACAGGAGGCAGCAAAGAGGGCTCAACCGGGGCAGCAATACCCGACACATCAGAGGGAGGATTGGTGTAGTCTGAAGAGGCTCCACTGGTGCTTACTACGGAGTTCTCCCCAAGGAATCTCTCAAATATTGCATGCACCATCGTCTCCTTAAAGTCCAAAAGTTTTGTTAGTGTAAAAGCAATCCACTGCTCATCCTCCTCTCTCTAAATCTCCTCCTCGGCCAAATCATCATCGGCCCTCTCCTTTTAATCACCATCAGCACAACCACAAGAATATCATAAACAATAGTACCAACCACACTCGGTTGCTCAGCCACACTCAGAGAAAGCTCAACACTAGGTGTAGTAGAAGGTAGAGACTCAGGCGCATCGGGCAAATGAACTTTGCCTACAACATAGATATTTTTGTAGACCTCAGCTTGTCTATAAAAACCCTTAAGTACCTATCGCAGCCCTCATTTCAGTCAAGGTATCTATACTACCTTCTACCTTCTCTCGAGCCTCCAATCTCATCATGAGGTTATCCAATCACACACTACGTGCCTCAATAGTGGCCTCGCGTTGAACCAACCTATCTCTTAGAAGGACTAAAACCTCATCAATCACTTGATTAATCAACTTAAGCATCTCCCTCTCAACCCTAGCTTCCCTTATATCTAAAGATCGGGAAAGATTGCCTATTTGGTAGATCAAGGTTTTGATCAACAGGGGTCAGGAGATAGGAGTAGAGGCAGGTGCAGCAGCAACCGAAGTAGATGTAAAGGGAACAAGGAAAGGCTAGGGTGTACCTGACTGCTGCACGGAAGGAGCGGGTGGAGTGGCCTCGGCCTCAAGAGTTGTAGGATTAACCACGGGCATCGTGTCTAGTGGTTGGGGATTCCTCCTTATCGCATCATCCTGTACATAGTCCACCTCGATCCTCAAGATGTCATTGGTTAAGGCGAGAGTGATCCACAGATAAGTCTTCCCCTGAAAGGGAACTCTTATATCTTCCCATAATTGTGTTATCAACACCGAAAAAGGGAGGGAAGTTTGCTCTTGTCTAGAACTCATCAACATTTCTTCAACAATCAACCCACCCGCACTGGTCTATGTCATATTCATGATGCTGCAAACGATTACGGCCTTTGGAGACCAGACAATGGACTAATTCTGAGATTGCATGATATTACTACTATTAGATCTAAACCAGTATCTGGTGGAAATGTTGATATCTTTCTTTTCAATCTTGGCTCCCTCAGCCATCCATAATGGAGAGATGTCGGAGATGAGAAGGGCCAACCATCCTTTTAGTGCCTTTAAACTTTTATTTATTTAGAGCGTTAAATATGCATTGCCAGTCCCCTTTGTAGCCAATAACTGATTTATTTTTCCAGCATGGCATTGTACCATCTTGCCACGAACATTAACTTCTTCGAAGGGTTCCAAAATTTTACCCTTCATCTTCTTTAGCATAGCTTCTGTGTAAGCTGCATAGAACTCCCGTACCAATGCCTTGACGTAAGGAGATCTGGCTCTCGTGAACCTCCCAAAACCATGAAATTTAATGTTATCACATATGGCCGAATTCTCACTTATCACCCCAACATTAGAAAGTTATCTCTCCTTTAAAATTGTGCGTTCTCCATCAGCCTTGAGCTTGTTGAGGTCCCTTGGAGCGATTATCAGGAGAGGTCGAGAAGTTGGTGCCTGATCTTGAGAAGGCTACATCTACTTGGACCAGACTTGAGTCCTTTTTCTTACAACCAGTTTCCTTAGTTGCTCATTTTCACGCATCAATAGGTGCAAAGTGGTTTGAAGATGACATTGCTCATTGATGACTATCCCTTTTTGCCTTTTTGGAGGAGGAGAAGGAAATGATTCAGTATTAGAAGTAACCACTCATTTTCCTTTTGTTTTAGCCATTTCCTACAAGGTACAATCATTTGAATACATATTCGGTGTAGGTTAGCTGAAACTAAACCCAAAATGAATACATTGCAAATCTATGTTCTGAAACTTGCCTACTAGGAAGGCGGTCAGCTTAACAGGTTAGGCGAAATCAGTTCAGCTCACTGAAGTTGATAGTGCACGATGATATTGAACTAAGGCATGAAGGGCAGAGTCAACTCTAACTCGGCGATTCACCGAATTGGTTTTGACGAACTAAGACAAGTCCGCCGAAAGTGATAGTGCAAAAATTAAAAAGAACAGGCAAAAAGGGTGGCGTCCTCTCCCACTTAGCGATATGCCGAGTGGGTTTCAGCAAACTAAAACAAGCCCGCCAAATGGAACAGTACCCTAGGTGACAAATTCAAACAAGGAAAGTGATCTGGGCTTATTTAGTGGTTCACCTAACTTCCTTGGTGAGCTAAGACAAGCCCGCAAAAGAGGTCGTGTTCAGCCCAGTGCCTATTTTCACAATTTTAACCACAATATGCAACAATACTCAATTCCTACTAAGTTTTATGTTCTACCCACACGCTTCTCTACCCATGGGTAGTAAGACTTCCCCAAAAAATCACTAAGTATTACCCAAAATGACGATTTGCCCTTAAGAAAGTCATCACTGTATCTATCATTGAGCAAATTAAGGCCATCGAGGCAACAATAGACTAATTGGACTTCCCCCATGCTCAAAACAACAAAAACCTAGCACAAATGAGGGTTCGATTCCAAATCTTACCCAACACAATCAATTTTAGAAATTTAGGCACAAACTCAACTATCTTACTCATGCACACAGTTCAATACAATCTATTTAACATAATAAATTAAACATCAATAAGCAACCTTAAACATCAATAACCACAACCCCATTTCAATATCAACAATTTCTCACACAAATATCAAGATAGAAATCGAAAACCAACCTTAAAGATAGTATCAAAGTACAAAAATGAGGAAACTAGGGTTGGGATCGAGATGCAAGCAATCCATAGCACTCCAAACATGAAAAATGAAGGTATTGGAAGCTTAGGAGGTGGAAAACAACAAGATCTGAAAGGGTTTTAATATGAACTTGAAAAGATTCTTAGCCTATTTATGTAGGCACACTCGGCAATCTGCGACTAATGTCATTGAATACACTCCGTGGATCACCGATGGAGCTAAAGCTCACCGATGAGGTCTGAACGGATACCAAACCTGAAGGTTGATTCAGCGAATTCGATAAGTCTGCTTAGTGCAATTCGGCAGATCACCAATAAGAGTTCAGATCGCCTATGTTGACAATAAACTTTTAATCTTTTTCACCCCAAAAGGTGGAGATGAAGATGTCTACTCAATACATTTGGTGGATCACTGACATAGCCTTGGCATTGCCTAAATAACCTTTCACACATTTTGACTTCTCTTCCACTTGCACTCACAACACATATTATTGAAAATACCAAAATAAACTTGGGTTACCTCCAAAGAAGCGCCTTATTTATCGCCGTAGCACGACATAGTTATCACTTCATCAACAATAATTTTTGGGATTTGGGACAGTGTCACTAGGTAGCGCTCCCTTTTGTCGTGGGTTGAGATTAGTGGAGAATGAGTGCAAATCTACCATTCATTAACCAAACCAACCTGACAAATTTTAGAGATATCAATATAGGAACTAGTTTAATACATTCATAAAACCAACTATGGAACTAACTAGAGAAACAAAAATATACAATAAAAAACAACCTAATAGGACAAACATAAGCCCGAAAGGCACAAAACAAAAACACATAACCCAACCGAACCACCATAAGACCTTATCTTGCAAACAACAATCGATTATACTAGTGATAGGCAATGCATATGAATGTGAGTTATGCAATAGAAACAAATGGTGCCATAAATACCAAATGCCACACAACCAAGTATATATACCTATCTCTTGCCTTCTGACTTGTGAGGTAAGACCTACACAGACATCCCTAATCATATTCAATGGGTCACATGGCCAAGGGGACCCATAGGGGACTCGAGAAGTCCATAGACACTTCATGGTCCCGTTCCAGGACTTCCATAACCTATCCGTCACGTTGCCGAATCTTCTCTGTCTTAGTACCAGAGGTGCAAATAACAAAATGAGTATAGAAAAGGGACATCTACATTCTGAACAATCAAGTAAAAAGCAATCACATCCTCAATGGCTCTATTATTTCAAAAATAAGTTTATCAAAGTGATCCTGGTTGTACGATATATGTCGAAATGAGTTTTTAAAGTGTAACATTGTGAAATTAGGATTTCTAAAAAATAATAATGAAAATACAATGCATGAATTTGGATCATACCATAAAAATTGTAAAAATTGGTATTAATGCAAGAATTCCATCACCAACATCCAAATAATAGAGTCTACGCAACCTAAAGTACATAACTAGAAACGCCTTGCTCCTAGAGCACAAAAAGACTATTTTGTAATCCAGTTGGTACTCGACCAAGGCCTCGGGCCCAATAATAATTTAGCATATGCAACAATACTAGTATAGCATGACCACCATAACTCAGGAAGCGAAGTAACTTGTAAAGAGTTCGCCAATCATAAAGGAGTTAACTCTAAAATCACTGCCTTACCCCATACACACTACTCAAACAAAAATCAAGCACAACCAATGCCAACCTATTGAAATAAAAAGTAACAGAGGTTCCAATCACTAATGGAGCGTACCAAGTCGAATCTCTACATGGAGCAACTAATAGTTAAAGGATCATTAAAACACATCCTAAGGAATCTAAGTTACAAACTAAATTAATGCCTCGTGTATAAACTCTAAGAGGACAACTACACTAAGCAATGACAAAAGGAAGGAACTACTAGCCTTACTAAAGATCCTGCAACCCAAAACTAGCTAGGGGTTTCTACGGGAATCAAGAAAATGTGAATAAGGAAGAATTTCTAAATGTGACATATACAATTCTAATTCATATGCAATCTATACGAAACATTATCGATTAAAGCACAATCTAGGAAAGTATGTTGTAGCCTACGTGGAAAATGAACTACAGGCTTGAAATGTCCACGAGTTGCACACCTGTTCTCCATATCCTCCACAAGACTTGTTATTGTCAACATCGTAAGTTATGTGTAATTAGGAGAAGAACAATATTCATATTACTATAATATAACCCGTACCTTCAACTGGGTAAAAATAGGTAGAATTATAAAACTAACTCTACCAACGAGCCTCAAAATTCTCAAGGAACGTGTGCCCTAAAAAGTGGCATAATCCAAGCATTAAAACACTACAAATCACCCCACAGCTAATGAATTCAAGAAACACCATTAATGGGGTTCAATTGAGGTTTGGATACAAGAAATTTCCATATAAAGTGTCCACAACACTCCCCTAATGACTCTAGATCGAAGCCCAAGGAAAAACAAACAATTAGCAACTGAAATCATCTGAAACAGAGCTTTTATCATCACCCTAGACTACCCTTAGACGTTACATAGTACTTAGAGTTCCGGGAGACCCCAAGCAAACCATGTGGTGATGCATGTACATTAAGTTAACAACATAAAAAAAATAAAGAGATATGCAGAATGATAGTCTCGAAAGGTAATATGAATGTATTATGGAGTTAAGTGCAAAACCCATAATGCGAAAATATTATATTTGACAACAAGTCTCTACTACATCTGAATTACTTGGATAAGCCCTAGATCACTTGCACAATCTGTAAACTAAAATAACTCTGAAATGACAAAAATGCATGATTATGGCCATTTCCACAAACCATGAGGACTCACCAAATCTGCGCAAAGTTGATAGGATTCAATACTAACTATAGTTTGAGTGATGTGTGTCAGAACCTATATTATAAAATAATATAGGCACAAGAGATATATGCGGTCAGCACTCGGAATGTACTAAATATGTGGAAAGATGCATGAGATGTAAGGAAATACGATAATGCAATAACCAAGTAAACATAACATAATCTGATCATATGGTTTCATAAATGTAGTACAGGGTAATGCATCCTTCTTTAATTCATAATAATATTGTATGTCTTTTGGAAATCATAAACCATTGTGGGAGATACCGTTAACAATAATAAACTATGTGAGTTATAAGATGGAGTTTAGTGTACTACTCCCACGCCAAAAAAAGTGTGTCGTGCTTGCCAAGGTAAGATCCATAATCATAAGCTTAGGTGGATCCACTAGCTAATGTCCTATCGGGACATAACCTATGGGGTCACACGGTTCTGGGACCTAATTGATCGTTACTAGTCCAACTCGGTGCTAAGTAAACTCTCAATGGAAAACATGCATAATTATAGTCATATTCATATTCATAATCTTTGAAATGGTAAGAATCTACTAACATAAAATCATTCATAAGGATCTCATAATAAAAAATATAGCTCTTTTAAAATCATGATTTCATAACATAGTCATAAGAGACACTTTAATTGAAAGATGGAAATAATCATAGTCTTTTCATAATAAGAAGTACTTATATAAGAAGTATCTAAATAATGTCATTTATTCATAAGGGAGGTACTTCAATCGGAAGCCTCATAATTTCACAAAAACATATCGATACTTTATTCTAAAGCATCCTTGATTCATAAAATTTTTCATAACATAATGCATGCATGTCAACATTGCTTGAATCATATCATAAATTACTTGCATGGCACGGGTTCATGAAAATATCATTGAAAACATTGCATTTTGATCATACCATGTGTAATAAGATCAATCATGATGAATAAACTCTAAATCAATTGGACCCACAAGAAAATCCTGAAAAAACCCTAGAATTGGGAATAATCATAAAGTAGAAATAAATGTTTCTTTGGGACTCAATGGGTGAAGAGGAATCCATTGATGAACTTCCGTCATAGCTTGGTCAAAGCCCTAACTAAAATGTTCAATGGAGAATTTTAAGTCCTTAAAACCGTATCTTGCTTGGAGAGGAAGATTTGAGAGAGAATTGGAGTTTGAGAGAATGAGAGTAAAAATGGGGAGGAGTTAGGGTTTTAGAAATGGTTATATTCTTAGAAATACGCATAAAACAACATACTATAGGAATTAAAAAAGTAGAAAAAGACCCAAATAACGCGTAGAAATAATTTCTGAACAAACTCCACAGACCCGCATGCGATCCATGTTCCAATGTACGATTCGCACACTCCACTCTTGAAACCTTGCACTAGCAACTTTCCGCAACTTTTAACTTTCCAAGTTACCTTTTATACTTCAAAGGTGTTACATATCCCCTACTTGGGAACATTCATCCTTCAATGGGTCTAAACCAAGCATAAATAAAGTAGGGAAGAAATCTAACAGCCCAACTTGAATGTAAAATAGATAAGAATGCATAAATCTAAGGAATAATTGACTACGGGCTTAAACATGAAGTTTAAAACAAATTTCCTGAACATTTACGCATAGGGAAACATGAGAATACTTGAAACATATGAATCCAATGAGTACGTAAGAGGAACTAATACCTCAAACTGAAACTATTTCGGAATGAAAAAGATGGGGGTACTTACACATCATATCGACTTTTTCCTCCAAAGTAGCACCCTCAACTAACTAACTTCTCCAAAGAACTTTCACAAGAGCAACCTATTTCTTTCTAAACTTCCAGACTTGATGGTCTAGAATCTCAACTAGAACCTCTTCATAAGAGAGACTTTCTTTCACGCTAACACTCTTTGATGGAAAAATTGAATTAGGATTACTAATATTATATTTCAACAAGGATACATGAAACACCGGATGCACCAAAGAAAAATCTAAAGGCAAATCAAACTCATAAGACACCTTTTCGAAATTCCTCAATATCTGATATAGGCCTATCTAACGATGACTAAGCTTCCCTTTCTTTCAAAATCTCATCACACCCTTCATGGGCAAGATTTTCAAGTAAGCCCAATCATCAACGAAAAATTCAATCTCTCTTCTCCTAACATCTGCATAAGATTTCTATCGTCTCTGAGCCATTCCCAATCTATCCCTCATAAGTCAAAGTTTTTACATCACTTCATGAACTAGCTCATGCCCGATCAAAGTGAACTCACCAACATAAAATAACCAATAGGAGATCTACACCTCCTACCACAGAGAGCCTCAAACGGAGCCATCTGAATACTCGAGTGATAACTATTGTTGTAAGAAAACTCAATCAAAGGAAAATAATCATCCCAATCACAAAAGCTCTCAACATATCTTCAAAATTATAAATAGTTTATTCAGCTTGATCATTAATCTGTGGGTGAAAAGTTGTGCTAAGCTTTACTTGAGTACCAACTCCTTTATAAAGTGATCTCTAAAACTCAAATGTGAAATGAGCACCCTTGTCTAAAAATATAGATAAGGGCACTCTATGCAACTTAACCATCTCTCAAATATATAGCTTAGCATAGTCGTTGGCTGAATAGGAGGTCTTCATAGGATGAAAATTAGCCAACTTAGTCCTTCGGTCTACAAAATCCCAAGTAGAATCATGTTTATGACATGTGAAATGTAAATAAGTACTGAAGTCCAAATTCAAATCTTTCCACTTAAAAGTAGAAATGCTGATAACTTAGGGGATACCTTCCCATTTCTGATGCTCAACCTTCCCTTATTTGTAACTTTGACACTTAGCCAAAAATTCCTCAGTATCATTCTTTATCCCATTCAACAAATAGACATCCCGTAGATCATGGTACATCTTAGTGGCTCCCAGGTAAATAGACTATCCATAACTATGAGCTTTTGACAATAATTATTACCTCAGCTTATCAACGTTTAGACACACAAACGACTTTTGTAATAAAGCACACCATCTCCTCCTTGGGAGAAAGCCTCAATAAGTTTTTTCTGAAACAACTTTCTTCAATTCAACCCAAGTCGGATCATTGTCCAGTTTTATTGTTACATCTGACAAAAGAGATGACTCTAAACCATTTTAAACAATAACACCACCATCCTATGAATCAGCCAAATTAACTCCCAAACGAGCTAGTATGTGCACATCATGAACCAACTCATTCTTCTCCTCTTCAATATGAGAACTGCTATTCATGGACAATCTATTAAGAGCGTTGGAAACCATATTTGACTTACCCAAATAGTTATGGACACTCATGTTATAAATTTTCAACAATTGAAGCAACCTCCATTGGCAAAGATTCAAATACTTTTGCTTAAACAAATATTGAAGACTCTTATGATCAGTGAACATATCTACTTGGACACCTTAGAGATAGTGTCTCCATATCTTCAAGGAAAACACCACCACCGCGAACTCAAAATCATGTGTCGGGTTATTCTTTTCATGTACCTTAAGTTTCCTAGAAGCATAAGCTATGACCCTAGCGTTTTTCATCAAAACACAATCAAGAAAAATCCTTGAGGCACCACAATACACAACAAAACCTTGAAGTAAAGTCAAAATCGAGGCTTAAGTAAGTCCAGTCTTCAACTCCTACAAACTCTTCTCCAAAGCTTTAGATACCTGAAATATAACTTTCTCGTAAGTTAAAGTATAAAAAGGAGAAGCAATAGAGAAAAAACCATCAACTAACCATTTGTAAAAACCAGCGAAACCCAAGAGACTCCTAATGTCTGAGGAAGAGACAGGTCTAGGCTAGTACCTTACTGCCTCGATCTTCTTAGGATTAACTTGAATACCTTCTCCGGAGATAATATTGCAAAGGAATGCAACCAACCTCAAACAAAACTCACATTATCTAAACATTGAAACAAACTGATGATCCGTGAGAACTTGCAGGACAATCTTCAAATGACTGGCATGCTTGTCCTTACTCTGAGAGTAGATCAAAATGTCCTTGATAAACATAATAATAAACATATTCAAATACTGGCCGAACACCCTGTTCATCAATTCTATAAATGTTGTAGGACCATTCATTCGTCCAAAAGATATAAGAGCAAATTCATAGTGACCATATTGAGTCCTGATGTCTGTCTTTGTAACACCCCGTATTCAAAAAGAACGAAAAATTCAATTTTTGAAAATGTAGTGTGACCTACCACTTGACCTACTGTTCGTTGGTTGACCTGCCAACCGTAGGTCAAGTAGTAGGTGGTGTTGTGGATGACACTGCCTAGGAGTGAAATTTTATGAGAAATTTATGCTCAACAAGTGTGACCTACCGTTGGTCACCAATGATTGGTGGTTTGACCTACCAACCGTGTGTGAGGGGATCCGAGAATTTCTTTAAGAGGTGTTTTGGTCTTATCACAAAATGGTTTTATTTCTAAACTAAGTCAGTTACCTACAATTCCTAGCACTATATAAACCTTTTTAAGCCTAAAATCGACTTTTCCAAATCACTTTACAAAATTCTTTCAAACCTCTCCCAAATATTTCTCTCTCTATAAGTAAGAAGAAGAAGAAGAAGAAGTGAAGTAAGGGTTTCAATAACCAAGCTTCCAATTCACCATTTGCTTAAGGGCTATGAACCCCAAGGTATGATAGCTTTTACCTCTGGACTCCTCTCCTCCATAGGGTCCCTAAAATCCCTAATTTTCTAAGTAAAAATTGTTCAATCAAAAACTAGGTTTTCTTCTATGCCACGGGTTCTCTTCAATGTTGATTTAATTGATGGTTTTATGAACTATGAAGCATGAATTGAGTTGAATTTCTTGAATTAAGATGAATCTCCATGAACCCATGTGGTTTTCCCCAATTTCAAAATTTAAGATTCATTGATGGGTTGAATTATGAAGAGATGAGTTTTATGAAGTCTATATAAATCCATGCATGAGTTATGATTCCTAAAACCATGATTTTCATGATGAGATTATGAAAGTTTCAAAAGATGGTTTTATGGATATATGCATGTTCAATTATGAAATTTATGCTTATTTATGATATGCTTTGAGATTGAAGCATAAATGATGTTGTTGTTGAGTTGTGAAAGGGTTTCTTACATATTACACAAACCATGAATGTAAAAGGATTTTTCTGACAGAAAGGATTTATAACATGTTGAAAGGTTTTCTCAACTAAACTTGAATCAATGACTAAGGACCTATTCTAATGAAGGGACAAGAGGCGATCACCCATGTTCCCTAATGTAGATAAGAGATGATTACCCATGTCTACTGATAATGAATTATGACTAATCTGTGGGAATTATGCTTAGCACCTAGTGGACAAGTAGCGATTACCCATGTCCCATAAACTATGTGCTACCATATGATGATTGCCTCGATAGACATTAGCTAGTGGATCCACTTAAGCTAGAAGTTCATGGTCTTACCTTTGCAAGTAGGACACTTCTTTTCGGTATGAGGTAGACACCGGATTCTGTGTTGATAGCTCACATAGTCTTACATGTTGGTTAAAGGTAATTTCCTGCAATAACGAACCTAAGTAACTTATGAAGATGTTTCAAAGATTTCAAAGATGTTTAGCATTGCATTGACCATGATTTTATGACTTATGATTTCTAACCCTTTTATCTCAGGTTTTAGCTTGGTCCTTGTACGTTATGGTAATGTTCCCTTTTTAGCATGACTAAATGATGTTTTTATGCATGGTTATCATAATTGGTACATGTTTTTACTAACACATACTCTTGCCTTCATTGATTTTTTAATGTAGGGCTCGATAATTCTTCTCATTCCGCTCGTGGATAGTGAGTATATAGAGACTTGAAGACTTGGTAAGTCCTCATATGTTTGGAGACATTGCCTTGTTATTTCTTTGATGTTCTTTATCTTTGGACTTGTATTTGGTTACATCCCAAAGTTCTTTCTATTCTTTTGATAGATGGCTTTGACACTTTATGTAGACTTCCGCTATGCTTTGTAGACTCTTGTGATAATGAATTGTCTTTTGAACTCTTAAATTATGATTATCTTGTATGATGCATGCTAAGTGGATTGTATGAGGCCTTTTGGGGTCTTGTACGCCATGTCATGTCTTGGGGGTACTTTAGGTCGTGAAAAACTTGGTATTCAGAGCACAAGATTTTAGAAAGGTCCTAGGAAGTTTCATAAGCCACATCGAGTAAAGTCTTGTTCATGAGTGTGAAGCGCGCCACATTTATGAATGAGAGGCTACAAGACGATTAGGAAATTCCACTTCTTTCATCATTCTAAAGTTGTGCGATAGAGTCTAACTCTATATGTCTCTCTCCTAATCCCTATCCTATGCATTTCAGGATATGGCCACTTGAAGTGCTTATGCTAGGAGAAATGCGAGCGAGAATGTGGAAGAAGAAGCTCCTCAAGTTTCGGCCGACCCTTTGGCCGAACAAGTGACTAATGCCGAGTTTAGGGCTGCTTTTCAAGTGTTCGGCTTAAGCCATGACGGTTCAAGCCAATAGGAAGGTTGTGGCTCCCATGAACCCAAATGTGGATACGGCGGCATCTAGAGTGAGGGACTTCACTAGAATGAATCCTCCAAAGTTTCATGGTTCTAAGGTTGAGAAAGATCCTTAAGAGTTCATTGATGAGGTGTATAAGGGGATAATGATCATGGGTGTGACGCTGGAGGAAAAGGCGGAGTTAGCCTCTTATCAACTTAAGGGTGTGGCTAAAATGTGGTTTGAGTAATGGAAGAGTGAGAGGGCGGTTGATGCAGTTCCTCTTGATTGGGAAAAGTTAAAGGTTTCTTTCCTTCATAGGTTCTTTCCCCTTGGGATAAGGGAGGCAAGGGTGCTTGAATTTCTCAATCTTCATCAAGGAAGCTTGAGTTTGAAGGAGTATGCTTTGAAGTTTACACAATTGTCTCGATATGCTCCTACTATGGTTGTCAATCCTAGGGCAAGGATGGTAAGTTCGTGTCGGGAGTGTCCAAATTGGTGGTGAGGAGCATCGTACCGCTATGCTTATCCATGATATGGACATTTCTCACCTAATGGTTCTTGCTCAACAAATAGAAGAGGAGAAACTCAAGGAAAAGTCTAAAGAGGCAAAGAAGGCTAAGACCGGTGATGCTAACTTTTCATATTCAATGTCCGATGGACATGGTCATTCTAGGTTTAGACAAGGGTTTTCCTGTCAAGATTCCCTCAATGCTCCTCCTAACTCCATCAAGGATAGGGTATCTAACCCTAAGCCTCAAGGAGGGAATGGTGGTGGATTTTCATCGACTACCTGTGCTAAGTGTGGGAAAAAGCACGAGGGTAAATATCAAGCCGGTTCTAATGCAGGCTTTGGTTGTGTCAAGATGTATCGCAAGATAAGAGATTATCCCTTAGTGGCTAAAAATGAAGGGGATAATCGTCGACGAACTCAACCTCAAAATTTGCCGGGTTCTAGTGGAAATCAGAAGCAAAATCGATTCTATGCACTTCAGACTCGCCATGAGCATAAGGGTTCTCCTGATGTGGTTAACGGTATGTTGAAAGTTTTTCATCTTGATGTATATGCCTTGCGTGACCTCAGTGGTACTTTCTCTTTTGTGACGCCATATGTGGCTATGAGGTTTAAGGTTCTTCCGGATGTATTGTTAGATCTATTTTTTGTCTCTACCCTAGTTGGCAATTCTATTGTGGGTAAGAGGGTGTATAAAAATTGCCCCATCTCTTTATCCCATAGATGCACTCATATTGATCTTGTAGAGGTTGATATGTTAGATTTTGATGTTATTCTTGGGATAGATTGCTTGCATTCTTGTTACACTTCTATTTATCCTAGAGTGGAAGGGGGGAAATTCTATGCCTAAAGGTCAATTTATATCATGCCTTAAAGCTAGAAAGATGATTTCTAAGGGTTGCATATACCATCTTATTAGGGTGAGCGACATGGATTCTGAAACCCCTACTCTTGAGTCGGTCCTCGTTGTTAATGAGTTTCCAAAAGTGTTTCCCGATGATCTACCCGGTGTTCTTCCCGAGAGGGAAATAAACTTTGATATTAATCTTCTCATTGAAATGCAACCTATCTCTATCCCTCCTTATCGAATGGCTCTGGCAGAACTTAAGGAGTTAAAGGAGCAATTAAAATATTTGTTGGATAAAGATCTCATCTGACTGAGTATCCCCCCATGGGGTGCTCCAGTTTTGTTTGTTCAAAAGAAGGATGGTTCACTTCGTATGTGCATCGACTACCGTCAATTGAATAAGGTTACTATTAAGAATAAGTATCCTCTTCCAAAAATAGATGATTTGTTTGATCAACTCCAAGGAGCAAGTTACTTCTCTATGATCGATCTTCATTCGGTATATCACCAATTGAGGGTGAAAGAAGATGATATTCCAAAGACGGTTTTTCGGACTAGATATGGCCATTATGAATTTCTAGTGATGTCTTTTGGCTTGAGGAATGCTCCGACCGCGTTTATGGACTTGATGAATAGGGTGTTTAGACAATATCTTGATATGTTTGTGATCGTGTTCATTGATGATATTTTGATTTATTCGAGGAGTGAGGACGAGCATACCGATCATTTGAGGATTGTGTTGCAAGTCCCCAAGGACCAACAACTCTTTGCAAAATTTTACAAGTGTGAGTTTTGGATAAGGTTCGTGGCTTTTCTTGGTCACATTGTTTCCGGCAAAGGTATTAAGGTAGATCCTAAGAAGACGAATGTAGTTAAGAATTGGCCAAGATGTGCTGAAGGATTTTCTTCGATTGCTTCTCTATTAACGGCTTTGACTCAAAAGAAGGTTAAGTTCATATGGTCCGAAGCGTGTGAGATGAATTTCCAAGAGTTGAAAGATAGACTTACCTTGGCCTCTGTGTTGACTCTACCGAAAGGGTCCGATGGGTTTGTAGTTTATTGTGATGCTTCAAGGGTTTTACTATGGTGTGTTCTTATGCAAAACGGGAAAGTCATTGCTTATGGTTTAAGGCAACTCAGGATTGATGAAAAGAACTATCCTACCTATGACTTAGAGTTAGCGGCGGTTGTGTTTACTTTAAAGACTTTGAGGCATTATTTGTATGGTGTCCATGTGGATGTCTTCACCGACCATAAGAGTTTGCAATACATGTTCAAGGAAAAAGATCTAAATCTTCGCCAAAGAAGGTGGCTTGAGTTGTTAAAGGATTTTGACATGAGTGTCCTCTATCACCCCGGCAAGGAAAATATGGTGGCGAATGCTCTTAGTCGAGTGTCAATGGGTAGTGTTGCTCACAATGAAAAAGCTAAGAAGGAATTGGTTCCAGATGTTCACAGATTGGCCCGATTGGGTGTTCGGTTGATTGATTCTAGTGAGGGTGGTGTTGTCATTCATAATGGTGCACAATCGTTCTTCGTGTCAGATGTGAAAGCAAACCAAGGTCAGGATCCAATCTTGATGGAGTTGAAAGAAGCGGTGCATAAAAAGTCCGTTGAGGCTTTCTCCCAATGAGTAGATGGTGTGCTTCGATATCAAGGTCGTTTGTCTGTTTGCAATGTAGATGAGTTGAGAGTGCAAATCTTATCAGAAGCACATTGTTCTCGGTATTCCATTTACCCGAAATCCAAAAAGATGTATCGCGACTTGCGGGAGATCTATTGGTGGAATGGGATAAAGAAGGATATTGCGGCGTTTGTGGCTAAATTTCCTAATTTTAAACAAGTCAGAGTTGAGCACCAAAAACCGGGAGGTTTGTTCCAAAATATTAGTATTCCTACTTGGAAGTGGAAAGATCTAACAAAGACTCTATTGTTTGTTTACCACGTACCCAGCGGCAAAATGATTCGATTTGGGTTATTATGGATCGTATGACGAAATCAGCCCATTTCATTCCCATCAAGGTTTCCTATTCGGTGAAAGATTATGCCAAGTTGTACTCGAGGGAAATGGTTAGGTTACATGGAGTTCCCTTGTCCATTATCTCCGATCGTGGTACCAAATTCACCTCTTAATTTTTGAAGTCTTTTCGAAAGGGCCTTGGAACTCGTGTTAAGCTTAGCATGGCCTTTCATCCTCAAACTGAATTGCGAGCAGAATGTACTATCCAAACTTCTTAAGGGCTTGTGTGATTGATTTCAAGGGTAATTGGGATGATCATTTGCCTTTGATTGAGTTTGCCTATAATAATAGCTATCATTCGAGCATTGGTATGGCTCCATTTGAAGCTCTCTATGGTAGGAGGTGTAGATCTCTTATAGATTGGTTTGAAGTTGGTGAAGTCACTTTGATAGGTCCTGAGTTGGTACACGAGGCTATGGAGAAAGTTTGGCTTATTAGAGAGAGGTTGTGAACTGCTCAAAGTTGGCAAAAGACCTATGCCGATGTTAGAAGGAGAGGTTAAATATTCGATGTTGATGATTGGGTTTACTTGAAAATTTCACCCATGAAGGGTGTAATGAGATTCAAAAAGAAAGGGAAGCTTAGTCCCCGTTATGTGGGCCCATATCAAATTTTGAGACATGTTGGTAAGGTTGCTTATGAACTTGACTTGCCTAATGATTTGACATCGGTGCATCCGGTTTCCCACGTCTCCTTGTTGAAGAAATGTGTTCGTGATCCGACATCTATAGTGCCATTGGAGAGTCTTTGCATAAAGGATAGTCTTTCTTATGAGGAAGTTCCGGTGGAGATTTTAGACCGGCAAATTCGGAAGTTAAGGAATGAAGAAGTTGCTTCCGTGAAGGTTCTTTTGAAGAATCAATTAATTGAGGGTGATACTTGGGAGGCCGAGGCCGATATGAAGTCCCAGTATCCTTTTCTCTTTCCCTCCGACCCTACTCTAGCTTGAGGTATCTAGTTCCTCATGGTTCATTCTTTTGGTTTCATGTGTCCTAGTTGTTTCCATGATTCCTTGATTATGCATGTTCATGAAGAGTTAAATTTTGAGAAAATGAGATAGCTTTATTGGTTTCTCTATGATTATGTGCATTTGAGTGTAAATTGCATTAAGCCTTCATGAAACGATGTTTGAGCATGCTTTAGCTTGGAGTTGATGTTTCCTCCTCGAATATGTGCATATATATGATTGCATTCTTGGTTGGGTTGTTAGATTTTGTTTCTACCTTCCTTATGATGTCTTGAGTTCCATTCTAGGAAGAATGTTCCCAAGGGGGAGATGATGTAACACCCCGTATTCGAAAAGAACGAAAATTCACATTTTTGAAAATGTAGTGTGACCTACCACTTGACCTACTGTTTATTGGTTGACCAACCAACCGTAGGGCAAGTAGTAGGTGGTGTTGTGGATGACACTGCCTAGGAGTGAAATTTTATGAGAAATTTATGCTCAACCAGTGTGACCTACGGTTGGTCACCAACGGTAGGTGGTTTGACCTACCAACCGTAGGTCAAACCGTAGGTGAGGGGATCCGGGAATTTCTTTAAGAGATCTTTTGGTCTATTCACAAAATGGTTTTATTCCTAAACTAAGTCGGTTACCTACTATTCCTAGCACTATATAAACCTTTTTAAGCCTAAAATCTACTTTTCCAAATCACTTTACAAAATTCTCTCAAACCTCTCCCAAATATTTCTCTTTCTAGAAGTAAGAAGAAGAAGTGAAGTTAGGTCTTCAAGAACCAAGCTTCCAATTCACCAATTGCTTAAGGGATTTGAACCCCAAGATATGATAACTTTCCCCTGAGGAGTCCTTTCCTCCATAAGGTCCCTGAAATCCCTAATTTTCTAAGTAAGAATTGTTCAATCAAAAACTAGGTTTTCTTCTATGCCACGGGATCTGTTCAATGTTGATTTAATTGATTATTTTACGAACTATGAAGCATGAATTGAGTCGAATTTCATGAATTAAGATGAATCCCCATGAACCCATGTGATTTTCCCCAATTTCAAAATTTAGGATTCATTGATGGGTTGAATTATGAAGAGATGAGTTTTATGAAGTCTATATGAATCCATGCATGAGTTATGATTTCCTAGCACTATATAAACCTTTTTAAGCCTAAAATCTACTTTTCCAAATCTTAAAAAGTTCTCTCAAACCCTTCCCTAATATTTCTCTCCCTAGAAGTAAGAAGAAGAAGAAGAAGTGAAGTTAGGGTTTCAAGAACCAATCTTCCAATTCACCAATTGCTTAAGGGCTTTCAACCCTAAGATTTGATAGCTTTCACCTATAGAGTCCTCTCCTCCATAGGGTCCCTAAAATCCCTAATTTTCTAAGTAAGAATTGTTCAATCTAAAACTAGGTTTTCTTCTATGACGCGGGTTCTCTTCAATGTTGATTTAATTGATTATTTTATGAACAATGAAGCATGAATCGAGTTGAATTTCATGAATTAAGATGAATCCCTATCGACCGATGTGATTTTCCCAAATTTCAAATTTTAGGATTCATTGATGGGTTGAATTATGAAGAGATGAGTTTATGAAGTCTATATGAATCCATGCACGAGTTATAATTTCTAAAACCATGATTTTCATAATGAGATTATAAAAGATTCAAAAGATGGTTTTATTGATATATGCATGTTCAATTATGAAATTTATGATGATTTATGATTTTCTTTGAGATTGAAGCATAAAGGAAGTTGTTGTTGACTTATGAAAGGGTTTCTCACATATTACTCAAACCATGAATGTGAAAGGATTTTTCTCACATAAAGGATTCATAACATGTTGAAAGGTTTTTTCAACTAAACTTGAATCAATGACTAAGGACCTATTCTAATGAAGGGAGAAAAGGCTATCGCCCATGTTCCCTAATGTAGACAAGAGGAGATTTCCCATATCTACTAAGAATGAATTATGACTAATCCGTGGAAATTATGCTTAGCACTGAGTGGACAAGTGACGATTACCCAGGTCCCATAAACTATGGTCCACCATAGGATGATTGTCTAGATAGGCATTAGCTAGTGGATCCATGTAAGCTAGAAGTTCATGGTCTTACCTTGGCAAGTAGGACACCTCTTTTTGGTGTGGGGTAGACACCGAATTCCATATTGATAGCTCACATAGTCATACATGTCGGTTAAAGGTAATTTCCCACAATAACAAACCTAAGTAACTTATGAAGATGTTTCAAAGATTTCAAAGATGTTTAGCATTGCATTTACCATGATTTTATCACTTATGATTTCTAACCCTTTTATATCATGTTTTAGCTTGGTTCTTTCACGTTATGTTAATGTTCCCCTTTTAGCATGAATAAATGATGTTTTTTATGCATGGTTATCATACTTGGTACATGTTTGTACTAATGCATACTCTTGCCCACATTGATTTATTCATGATGGGCTCGGTTATTCTTCTCATTCCACTCGTGGATAGTGAGTATACCGAGACTTGAAGACTTGGTGAGCCATCATATGTTCGGGAACATTGCCTTGTTATTTCTTTGATGTTCTTTACCTTTGAACTTGTATTGGGTTACATCCCAACGTTCTTTTTATTCTTTTGATAGATGGCTTTAAGACTTTATGTAGACTTCCACTATGCTTTGTAGACTCTTGTGATAATGAATTGTCTTATGAACTCTTAAATTGCTATTATCTTGTATGATGCATGCTAAGTGGCTTGTATGAGGCCTTTCGCGGTCTTGTACACCATGTCACATCTAGGGGGTCCTTTAGGTCGTGACAGTCTTTAGAATGTCACATTCTCTCACTCTAAGTTGATGATAACTCGATTGAAGGTCAATCATGGAGAAGAAAATAACACCATGAAGCTGATCGAACAACTCATCAATCCTCGAGATGGAATACTTATTCTTGATTGTATCCTTATTAAAGTATCTATAATTAATACACACTCAGAGAGAATGATCTTTCTTGCAAACCAAGAGAACTGAAGCACCCTATAGAGAAATACTCGGTCTAATGAAACTATTATCCAAAAGGTCCTTTAACTGATCTTTCAACTAATTAATTTCTACCGGAGACATTATATAAGGAGGAATAGAGATAGGCTGGGTATGTGGAAGAAGGTAAACTCAAAATCAATTTCTCTTTCGGGAGGAACACCAAGATGATCATGTAGAAAAACTTTTGAAAATGCATTGGCAATGGGAACTGATTCAAGAGTAGGAGTTTCTGAATTTGTATCCCTAACCCGTACTAGATGATAGATGCAACTGTTAGAAATAATTTTCCTTGCCTTAACGCACGAGATAACTTGACCTACAAGTGTTTAATTATTACACTTCCAATCTATGGCCTGTTCATCTGGAAATTGAAACCTAACCACTCGGGCACTAAAGTCAATAGAGGCATAACAAGCATGACGTGAATCCATACAAAGAAAAACATCAAAATCAAGCATATATATCTCCGCTAGTTCATTTTCTAAAAAAACAAGATCGGGCAATTTCTAAAAACCTGTTTAGCTAAAACTGAACCTCGACTGTAGTAGAGACTGAAAAAGGTTCTAATAAGATTTTGGGACCAACATCAAACTTCATAGCAGCATAAGGAGTAACAAAAGACAATGTGGTAACTAGATCCAATAAGGCATAAACATCATAGTGGAAGGCTCGTAAAATACCAGTGGTCACATCTGGTGAAACTTGCTAATCTTGGTGAGTCTCAACAGCATAATACCTATTCTAACGCTCTCCGCTAGTAAAACTGGATTAAGTACTTTGTAGAGTTGGGTGGCCTAGAGGAACACTAGGCTTAGTCGATCGATGACTATCTCCACCCTTGCTAGCAATCGAAAGGAAATCCCAATACCTATGACCAGTCTTGCCACAACAAAAGAATCCACATGTACCAGCAAAGCACTCTCCATGATAGCTCTTCCCATACTTCTGACATGCGGGAAAAGAACATCCACTAGAAGCACTACTTTGAGACTTAGGATTTGAAACCATATCCTTGTTGAACTTAGGCATCAGAGCCCTAGAAGAATATAGAGACGGTCCTAAATACCTTTGCCTGAACTAAGAATTACCACTACCACTGGATCACTGATGAGAGTAAACAACACTATCGGTCAGAGCACTATTAGTCTCCATAGCACTCATCTTAAGCTTATCTTACTTAATTTGTTGAACATGAGTCATCAACCTAGAAATATTCATCGCCTTGATCAACTTAGCGGTTCTACGCACTTTCTGAGCCATCTCTAAGACACCAAAAACAAACTTTCCCATATGGGCCCTATAGTCGACCACCATAGCTGGAGCATATTTTAAGAGTTGAGTGAATCTCGAAGAATATTCCTTCACACTCATACTGCCTTGCGTCGAGCTTATGAACTATTTCACCTTAGCCTCTCTAATCTCAAGAGAAAAGTATTGATCTACAAAAGAACCTCTGAATTTCTCCCAATCCAAAGGAGGGCGGGCTGGCTTTAGGGCACACGGAATAATGGCTGTATCAACAGCCCTTTCTTCCTTCTATTGCTTAAACCAAATTTGAGCAACCCCTTTCAATTGATAAACAACCAAGATCGCACCCATGATCTCAATAATCTTTTGAATCCCCTCTATAAACTTTTGTGGATCCTCTACCACCTTGGAACTATGGAGTTGTGGAGGATTCATTTGATGGAAGTCTCGAACCCTGGTCTCTATCGTACCCACATTTTTGTTCACGAGAGTTACAACCTCACAGTTTGCTTTTGAAGTCATGGCTTGGGTCATAACTTGAAAAGCATCCCTAAACTCGGCATATGTAACTTGCTTAACCAAAGGATCAATCGGAGCTTGTGGGCTTCTGGTTTCACATAAAAAGTTCCTTCCCACTTGATCATTTCTTGGAATCATCATTCTGAAACACATAGAACATGAATTAGAAGGAAACCTTATAGAGTTCAACTCTAGCACATGACTTAAGAGTATTGAAATAAGTGAAGTTTCCTAAACGTCTCATAGCCTCTTATCAATAAATGTGGCGCGCTTCACACTCATGTACAAGACACTACAAAAAGTGGCTTGTCGACTCCATAAGTCAGTTGGACTTGTTTCTCTTAATACCATGTTTGTCACACTAAAAGCAGTAGACCCAAAGTAACAACGCTACTTACTTAAAGTTGACATTCAAGAGCTAAAGAAATAATAAGAATTACATTATGAGGTCGTTTACCTGAAGTTTTGACAGGAGTTAATAGTTAAAACGTAAGAAGTTCCAAAATAGGAAAACTTGCATGAAACCCAAATGAGATTTCTGGAGGATTCATCATAGTGAAGTCTTGAACCATAGTCGCTATCCTACCCACAATTGGGTTCAGGAGAGCTACAACCTTATACTTGGCTTTTGCTGTCATGGCTTGATTCAAAACTTGAAAAACATCCCTAAACTTGGCATGAGTAACTTGCCCGATCAAAAGATCAATCGGAGCTTGTGGGCTAATGGTTTCACATACAAGTTCCTTCTCACGTGAGCTTTTCTTGGAGGCATCATTCTAAAACACATAGAATATTAGTTAGAAGGAAACCTTATGGAGTTCAACTCTATCGCACGACTTAAGAGTATTAAAAGTAGCAAAGTTTCCTAAATGTCTCATAGCCTCTTATCAATAAACGTTGCACGATTCACACTTATGTACAAGACTCTACTAAAAATGGCTTGTCGATACTCTAAAACACAAGACGTGTTGCTCTGAATACCATATTTTTTACACTGAATGCCGCTAGACCAAATGTAACAATGCTTCTTACATAAAGTTGATGTTCAAAAGCTAAAGACACCATCAGAACTGCATTTCAACGTCGTTTACCTGAAGTTTTGACTGGAGTTAACAGTTAAAACGTAAGAAGTTCAAAAATAGGAAAACTTGCACGAAACCCAAATGAACCAAGAGGTGACAAAACTATCAGTCCCAGCAAGTCATAAATGACTTGGGGTTGCCTTAGGTAGGCTCTAAACGATGAAAATACTAGAAACAGTGAAAATGACATTGCGGGTCATTACAAAGCTATATCTATCTAAATCTATCTATCTATATCTATATCGATATCTATATTATCTATATTACATGAAGTCCTTAACTTTAATGTTAAATTACTATAATACTCTCAACTTAAAACACCAAATTTAGCATATCTTTTATAATTTACATTACTTTAAATTTATTATTTATTTATAATATTAAATATATTTAAAGCAGACATCTTTTCACATTAAAGGGTTGTGACTTTTCCAAAAAATGTGAATTTTTTGAAGGGACGTGACTATTCCAAAGAGTTATGACTTCTTTGATGAGTTGTGTCTTTCCAAAGGGTTGTGCCTTTTCTGAAGGGTTGTGCCTTTTCTGATAAGGCATAATAAGCGCCTTTTCATACCACCATTCGTTGTTTATAAATAGAGGGTGTCCCTCACATTTTTAAACTATATATTTTCAAAGTTTTTGTTCTTTTTATTTTTAAAACACCAAATTTAGTATATCTTCTATATTTCATATTATATTATATTTATTTATTATATTATTTCTATTATATATTGAAAGCAGAAACCTTTACACATTGAAGGGTCGGGACTTTTTCAAATAGTTGTGACTTCTCTGAAGGGTTCTATGTTTTCTAAAGAATTGTGACTTTTTACATGAGTTATGACCTTTCTGAGGGTTGTGACTTTTTTTAATAAATATTCATACAAACTTCTGTTTGCTATAAATAAAGGGCTTCCCTCAAACTTTCAAACTACAATTTTCTTTGTTTTTTATTCTTCTTAAAACATCTAATTTAGTACATAATTTATATTTCATACTATATTTATTTATACTTTAAAATATATTAAAAGCAGACACTTTTTAACATTGATGGATTGCGACTTTTTTAAAGGGTTGTCACTTTTCCAAATAGTTTTGACTTTCCCAAAGAGGTGAGACTTGTCCAAAGAGTTGTGACTTTTTTGAAAGGTTGTGAGTTTTCTAATGAGTTGCCACATTTCCGATGATTTTTGATCTTTTCAAAGGGTTGTGAATTTTCTTATTAGGCATACTAAGCATATGTTTACACTACTCTTTGTTGTTTATAAATAATGGGGTTCTCTTACATTTTTAAACTACAAATTTTCTAAGTTTTCTATTCTTCGTCTTCTTTAAACATTCAATATAGCACATCTTCTATATTTCCTATTATACTTAATTATATTATATTATAAAATATATCTTTCCACATTGAAGAGTTGTGATTTTTTAAAAGAGTTGACTTTTCCGAAGAATTGTTACTTTTTCAAAGAGTTGTGACTTTTTTGATAAGTTGTGACCTTTTCAAATAGTTGTGACTTTTCATATAACACACAATAAGCACATGTTCATGTTATGATTTGTTGGCTATAAATTCAAGGGTTCACTCACATTTTTGAACAACAAATTTTTTAATTTTTCTATTTTTTGTCTTCTTCTTCTTAAAAAACCCAATTTAGTATATATTTTATATTTCATATTATATATAGTATTTACATTATACTACATTAAATGCGGACACCTTTTTACATTGAAGTATTGTGACTTTTTTATTTAGTTCTGACTTTTCTTATCAATTGTGACCTTTCTGATGGGTTATGACTTTTTTTGAAGGATTTTGACTTTAATGATAAACTGCAATTAGCACATGTTCATAACTACCCTTGGTTAGCCATAAATGGAAGGGTTTCCTAGTATTTTTAAACTATGAATGTTCTCAGTTTTCTACTCTTCTATTTATTAAAACTCAAGTGTCATTTGTTGCTATTGAGTGAGTTCGCTTTCAGTGAATTGCAACAAGCCCTAACTTAAACTATAATACCCCAACTTAAAACACTCTATTTATTTTATTAATTTTATTTTATGTGAAGTAGAAGGTATATTTATGAGGTGTAATTAAGAAAATTAAGAGCGACTTTTATTTTTACACGTCACAATTGATTTTAAAAGTAGAAAAAACTCAAAATAGGAGAAGAAAGATAAATGTAATTGGAGGTGATAGAGAAGTGACACAACATGTTATCTATATCTAACCTTTATATTATAAATAGATGTAAATGTTATTCAATATTGATTTCACAAGTTTTTGTATGTTCACAGTTACTAATCATATGAAAGTTTACATCTATTATTCCTATTAACTTATACTTTATTATTTCATTTATAATCGTTTGCTAAAATTTCTAGATTAATAATATGGATAATTTCAGAGAACTCCCTTCACGTTTCACTCTATAACACTCACTTTCCCTGTTGTATATGATATTATGCCTACCTCCCTTATTTTAATTTTTTTAAACCATTCATTAAAATTAATTAAAATAAATATAAATTAATTATGATTTGACTAATTTGTCCCTCTTTATATTAGTTTCTTCATACTAATCAATATTGTTAAAAACATGACTTATTTAATAAATACTTTTAAAATAAATAATCTACCCATGATCCAACAATTAAACACAAACAAGGCAAGTTCAAATCAACAAATCATAATAGCATCAAATTTCTAATATTACTCACCCAAAAACAAAAAATACACTAAAGCAAGAGTTTGAAATCATACCTTGATTGTCGATTCTAGTCCAAAGGTAGTAGATTAGAAAGCAATTTAGAGAGGGAAAGAATTTTAGGGAGATTTGGCATCTTAGAAACTGAAAGGAGAAAGGGGAGGATTTATTTGAAACTAATTTCAACCTTTTGCATTTCTGCCTTTTAACATACCCCGACCCTCCGCGTTGGCGCCCTTATGATTCCTGGACCTCCGCATTCCCGGTGAAGAGGGTGCATTCACAGAGGTTCTAATATTTTGACTTCCACGTTCGCGGACTCCCTTTCGCATTCGCAGAGAGTAATTGAGACCTGAACTCTTGGAAACATTCTTGACATTTTGGTGATGGGTGGGTCCATTAGGTGACTCGCCCATTGCACTTTGGCGACTTTCAACTGTCAAAAAGTGTTCCAACCCCCATTTTGAAGGTAGTTCAACCCCAAACTTCATTCCCAAGTGCATTTTTGCTTCCAAACCTGTTCCAAACACTTCAAAATCATGAGGATTAGTCAAAAATAAAATTCTAATCTATCCTAAAAATTAAAGAAAATTCAAAAATCAAAATTTTTGATACCGATGGGATGCCTCCCATCAAGCGCACAATTTAACATCGCGACGCGATGCCGGTTGCACTACCCTTTATGTTTCCACTTCGAGGCGATGTACCTTCTCCCCAACTTCAAATCATTTTCTCGTCGAAGCATATGGGGACTACTGGAGAGCATCACACATTTCACTCGATCTCTCCACTTCGAAGATTTGAATTTCTTGCCCAACTTCACATCATTCATTCGTGTAGGAGCATTGGGCAAGAGTGATAGTATCACTAGGCCATTCGAACAACGAACTTCATAATTTTTGGCCATCAAGTGCATGAAAATATCACTTTCCTATGTACTAGAGTTGCCATATATGATCTTTTTGTCTTTTTCTTGCATCTCTAGTATCATTGCCTTGATTTTTGCATCTTGGAATTTTATTGTCTTTGTTTGGTTGCAAACACCGAAGATCTCATCAATATCGAACACAACCCCTTTTTCTTGACCGTCCAACTCCAATGCCTTACTCTTTACCACTAGACAAGGAGCCTTACGTACTCCAAACGTTGATCTCGCATTGGCCTTCAATGTAGCAATCTCAAACTCAAGTTGGATCATCTCAGGGCACCTACCTAGGTGCAAGTTGCGGAATTCATCCCTCATTTGGAACATTAGATCTCTTAGCCGCTCACCCTTTTCAAGTCGATGAGACATGTACAAGAGCCAAGCTTGACTCACAACACCCATCTCTTCACACATCTCTTTATCTAACGAGACATCTAAACAACTATTCCCAACATGAAATCTTTCACAACAAGGCCATGGGTCATCAACATAGGGCTTGCACTCACCAAACCTTGTTCCTTCACAAGAAGCCATAAAAACCAACAAAAACAAAACACAAACAAATATTCACAAATTGGATTGAAACTAGTAAACAAAAAATTCTAAATTAGTTCAACACGCAAAATTGTTCCCAGGCAGCGGGGCCATTTTTGATAACGTCAACCAGACCTCTTACGATTCGAAGTGTGCACGGTCACTAACAAGTATAAATCCAATGAAGAGTTGGGGTCGATCCCATGAGGAACAATGTGTAAGGCGATTGAAGAAACAAAGAATTACTAGCTACTAGTTTGAATCCGAAATATAAAATACAATTATAAAATGAGAATATTTCAAGTAACGAATTCAGGATAGGGGATAGAGGAGAACAAGGACCAAAGCTATATCGAACAAGATTACCAAAGGTATTTGGGAATGGGAAATCGAATAATACCCTTACGATCTATTGCACATTAGCATCATACAATCTCAATTAATCAAGGGTAAAATCATATATGCCTCGGACTCTAAATTATCTACCTAATTCTATCGAACATAGGCAAATACTTCTCAACTAGTTCACACGAACCCAATCAAGTGGCAACACAAGCAATCCGATTAAAGGCAATGCAAGGATTTATTATTACTAGCTAAAATCTGACAATTGAGTTGCTAAACCTCAATTAATGCACCAATCAACCTTTCCCAAACTCAATTGACTCTAACTAGCTCAATCAAAGTAAATGGGCAAGTCCAAGGAGTGATCAATTCCAATGGAAATCAATTAAAGCAAGAAATCAATTGGATAATCAAAAACCCATTTCATATATGAGAAAGAAATCAACTAATTACAAAAGCACAAGATATAAATCAAAAACACAAATATTGATTATGTCTAACACAATATCCAAATCACTAATCAACAATTAACACCTAGAATTCAACAATACAAAGAAAAAAGTTGAAGAAGGAATGAAAAATAATTACAAATCAAGCTCACAATCTTCACTGTAATGTTGTTTGTTGAGGAATCTTGGTCTCAAAGGTAAGCCCAAGCGTCAATCCCCAAGGTTCTTCTCTCTATTTCCCAAGTCCAATCTAATGAATAATGATCAATAATGAATCATCTCCTTCAAAATGTCTGTGAATCAGTGTATATAGTGAATTAGGGTCAAAATGTGAATTTCCATAACTTCTCAGACGTCAGTCACCTTTCTTCTCCGCGTTCGCAGAGGTAGCTCCGCGTTCACGGAGCTCAGTATAATTGTACTCCACGTTCGTGGAGGATTTGTGGTACTTGACTTTAATGCACTCTGTGTTCACGGAGGCTTCCCATGTTCGCGCCTCAAAGCTTGCTTGCACTCTGCGGTTGCGCCTAGCTCTCCGCATTCACGGAGAGTATTTCACTGCCAGCTCCAAAATCCTTGTTTTTAGCTCCATTTTTCCCGATTTTCCATTCGTTTTCCTCAGATGTCCTTTTTAACAAACATGTACCTGAAACAACCATATTCAAAGGAAAGTTAGCTTCTTTCTCTAATTAAGTAACACAAAATCACAAGAAAAGAACTCCAAATTAGTGAAACTCTCCCACTCATCAAACGCACATGTTCGAGAAATAGTATATATATAAATAGGAGGGAGGAGGTTATGAACAATAAAGATTCTATATATTAAGTACCAAAAATTTTGAATCTACGTAAATATGTTTTATCAAGGTTTTAAACAACTAGGGGTGTGTGCATTATGGTGGGTTTCGACACACTATGTAAATATTAATCATTACTAAATTGATTGATACATGGATAACACTTGGTCTTAGGCTACATTTGATATTCTCTAAATTATCGAACATATATCCGTTGGTATTTTTTGAACTCCAAGGCCCTTACCAATAAAGCACCAAACATTTCATGAGTAGATAGACTATCTCTAGCTCATATCATTAAGTTTCTATCCCATCCCTAGTTCAAATCATTAGAATAATTTCATCAAGTCCTCACTATTGAGTCTTACCCGACTTAATTTTACTTTATCAAGAAAAAATAGTGTTAGAGAACTCAATCAATATTTGTAATCATTGATTTTGCATTAAAATTTAAGACAATATTTGATCCATGTGTTACAATTGATTTAAGAACCAATCAATCAACACCCATTAGGCTTTACACCTACATCTTGAACACATGCACCAAGCTATAGATTTAAATAATCATATTAGAAGATAAAAAGAAAATACCCCGATAAAAAATCTCTATTTCAAGATTATTTTCCTAACAAAATTTGAAATCTAACCTCAGAATGGTGCAAACCTGAATTTTCTTCCTTTACAAGAAAGAGAAGTTCATAGCTAATTTATATCACTACTAACAAGCCTTCTCTCAAAAGTTAGTCTCTCCTCTCTATTCCTTATCTGAGAAAAAGATAAAGGGACATAATTACATAAATCCCTATTCTATCATTGGAATCTCCTAAGTGAAGTATTTTATTCTCTAAGTACATTTTTGCCTCTTCAGTTTCAACTCTTCGACTTGTGCTTGACCAGCGGAATACCAATCAATAATTGTGCAGTGCCAATAGTATCTCTACTTAAGCCTTCAGTTATCTCAAAAACACTTGCTTTGGAAAGGTCGTAAGCCGATCGAGAATTGTACCATGTAAATGAGTCGCATGTGCTTAAGAAGTTTTGTCCAGTCAAGATAGCATTTAGTGAGCGAGACGCCAACTAGATCTTGCGGGATGAGGGTTCCTTCATTGGTGTGCTTCAATGATTTTAAGCTGAAAATTTGTCAAAACTTTTCCAACGAATGCATAGAGAACTAGGGCCTAAACTCCCATCAATTAGCATAAAAAATTACTAATAATTCATGAATTTGAGATCATTGAGTTAGTAAAATACCAAATCATCAAACCCCCAAACATTAACTATTGCTTGTGCTCAAGCAAAGCACTCACTGAGGATAGAATTTAAGCTCAACCACACACAAGATAATATTGGCATAATAAAACACTAGACGCAAAATAACAAAAACAAAAGACTAAACACAAGAAACTCTATATACAAACACAACTCACAATTTGATCCACCAAGATTCACTAGGAAAATCTTTTATTTCTTTCAAAATCCCTTTCATTCAAATCACATTTTGAAGCACAAAACTGGAACAATTTTTCCTTCATGCACAATTTCCAATCACATCATGTCAATGGCATAAACCTTCAAGGTTTGCCTAAGGATTTACAAGAATTTATCCCATTCATGCAGCTAAATTTAAATCAAGTGATCACTGTTCAAATGAAGGATCCACTCATACAAGAAAATGCCACACACGCGTGAAAGTCAATTTAAGGGATTATAGATCATTAAAAGTGTTCACTCTGACAAAGAAATTCAGGTATACACACATTTAACCGTAGGCTTGTCCTTTATGTAGATCACTACTAAAGTAGATTGACAAGACTCAAAATTTCCAAGGACTTGCGGGCTTAGCTTAGACTTGGGCAAAAGGTATGATTTAATTTGGTCAAGTGACCAAGATGCCTCCATAACTCTTTCACTTCTCAATTTGGAACATCTCTAATATTTTCTATTCACTTCCACCTTATTTATCACTTTTCATAATGCTTACTCTTTACAAACTGGAGAATTTCTTTTTTTATTAAGACATGCACACAAATTGAGTTAGCACAAACAGTTTTGTTGTTTTTATTCTTAAAATTATTTAATCCATGAGCTCATCTCAACACTTTTCATTTTGAAACTTATGGTGCCCTATGCTTTTAGCTCATTCCACTTTTTTGTATTGGTACACACCCAAAAACTTAGGCTTTTACCTACATCATGACTCATTCAATTTTTCTTCCTCAAACATAGACTTTTATCCTACATCAGAAATTATCACCAACATGGGATACACGAGGGTGCAAAAAATAGAGGATTATAAAGGGTCAGGGTATGCAAAATGGTGGGAAAACAAATTTGGTTCAAGCTCAATGGGGTTGACTAAAGTTACATCAATGGAGGGAAAATTTGGGGTAGAGTGCCTAATAAAAAATGCCCTAGGTTCATCATTCAAGCTAATTCAAATCTAGAATTTCACCTTGAAATATATTTTGGAGAGAGTTCTAGACAACATGCATATACAAGAATTAATCAAAGCCTTACTGCAAATGGCATCACAACTCAAAAAATCCTCAAGCTAGTCACAAAATCAATTAAACCAAATGACTTTTGAAAAACTATAACGGGAAGTGTTTTACACCCAATTTTAAATATAAACCTAAAGAACAAATATATGTGCCATGAAAAATCTTGCTTTCAATTTATTTTTCACATTTTAAAAATATTTTTGTGAGGCATATATGGGTTTGGACATCGATGATTGTACCTATTATCTTCTCTTATGCTATCTTGCTCATGCCACTGCCTTTCTCGATCACTCCACATACCATCTCTTTCATTCTAACCTTGATTCTCATCCTATGATGTCATTGACCTTGGTTGGTCACTTGGTACCTCATTCAAGAACCCGAACCTTTCTTTTCCATGTATCTAATATATTCATCAAATGAGGAATAAGCAGTCTCCTCTTCGAGCAATGATGCACTATGTGCCCCAATGGCATTTATGCTTTTCATCCCGGTACCAATCATGTGTTTGGTAAATAGATCCACATGCATCATCATTTTAACTATTTCTTCGTATCGCACCTCTTCCTTCCTTCTCATCTCATTTATAATTGTGGAACTAGCTATAAAATAGACCTTGCATTATTTCCAGTATGCCATGCCATATTTTTCTGGGTCATTTGATGAAAAGCAATTGAAGCTAGTGAGTATGTGAGACTCATGAAGGAACCAACCAGCTGAATTATGAAACACCACTTGATTCACCTCATCAAATGAGCGGTGGAAAATTTGTTGCAATTCTTGGTTAGACAACCCATTGTTTAAGCATTCAGTCACCTTCTTCTTAAACATTATGAATACCTCATGCATAGCTTCACCCAGTAATTACTGAAATTTATTAATCGTATCAGTCAATCTCTACATCTGTGAGGGTGAGAGGAATCTCACAAGGAAAGCATCATTTCGTTTAACCCAAGACGTAATCCACCCTTGGGGAAATTCTGCAAGCCATGATGATCTTCTCTTGTTAGAGAGAAAGGGAACAACCTTAGCCGGATGGATTCTTGGAATATGTCCCACACCTTAAAAGGGAGACAAGCATCCACAAAATTTCTTAGGCGTATGTATACATCCTCAACAACTTACCCTCCAAACAATCCCTTCATTTATAAGAAGAAAAGCATAAAACTAGTAACCTAAAATACAAAATTCTCAATCTCCGGTGGTAGGCGAATAACACCTTTAACACCTAACTCTATAGGCTTATCATCAAAACTAGTCAAACTTTCATTTCCTTCAAGATAGCCCATTTTCCCTATTTTTAGCTACAAACAACACAAAACACAAAGTAACAAGAATACAAAATCCACAAAAGTTTGAATCTAGGAATCAACAAGAGATGATCGTTAACAAATCCCCTAGAATGACACAATTTTTTAGAAATGCTCAACTACGTGTCATTTTTAGAGCATAGGCAGCCGTATGCAAAATAATACCCAACTTTAAAGGTTGGGGTCGAACCACAAGGATTGAAAGATGGGATTACCCTTAGTTAATTTTGTGATTTAAAAAAACTAGAAAATTGAATTCTAAACATGCATATATATATATATATATATATATATATGGGGTTTTTAGAATAACTCAAGATTCTCAGTATTAAGTAGCAAAAATAGGGAATTAATGCATATATGATTTATCATGGTTGGAAATGACAAGGGATGTTTGCATTATGGTAGGGTTTAAACAAAATATGTAAATATTACTCACAAAAAATACTCATACATAGATAGCATTTGGTCTTAGGCTATATTTTATATTCTCTCAAACTACCAAACATCTATCCATTGGGTTCTCTCAATCTCCAAGACACTTACAAATAAAACACCAAACATTTCTTGAGTAGATAAACTATCTCTAGGTCATATTATTAAATAAAAAAGTTCTCAAATTATCCCATCATTAACTCAAATCCATAGAACAATTTAATCAAGTCCTCATTATTGACTCTTACCCAACTCCATTTTTCTTTCAAAAGTAAAAATTGTTTTAGAGAGCTCAATCAACGTTTGCAACCATTGATTTTTAGATTAAAACTTCAACATAACAATAGATTCATTCAATACAATCGATTTTACAACCAATTAATCAACATCCATTGGATTTTACATCCACACCTAGCTATGGATTTAGCTACTTAAAATAGAGGATATTAAGATAATACATGATAAGATTTCAATTAGGGATTAATCCAATTGAAATCACATGTGAAAACTCAACAACACAAAAGTAAGATAGAAAAAAAATAGGAGATGAGAAGTGAAGAAACAAATTGAAACTTAATCCACAATCAAGCCAAGGGAAAAGAGACTTGAAATTAATACAAAAGTGAAACTTACTTGAAATCCACAAATAAATGTCTCAATATGAAATAAAAAGCAAGGAGTCATTAATCAATAATGAAAATCCACCTACCAAATTAAGCTACACAAAGCTAGACTAACCCAAAGGGAATTCACCTTTGTACTACACTCTTCAAAGTGTTTCTTCATTCAACATCTAAGATATTTTCTACATAAAAATGTCTAAGACATCTATTTATACGATGTCTCTTTCAAGAGTAGCCCTTTTACACAAATAGCCTAAAAGTGGCTTATTCAAAATTTATAATATTATTCAAAAATGGCTTATCCTCCCCACCATCTCTTCTTCTTGAATTTCTCACCTTTGTCCTTCTAAGCTATCATCAAAACAAGAAATCCCTTTCATTGATGACCAATAAGATCCTCTCGAGCTCCTCTTTGAATTATAATAACTTGTGTAGTTTAGGGTATAGGTCTGGCATGAATCATGCTAACCGTGATAGTATCATCCATCCCTTCTTCAAAGGGATTCATTCTTGAATCATGAACTTGCAGAAACATTGGAGAAATAAAAAACCAAAAATTCTTCATAGTTTGAGGGTTCGTGCAATGGCTAGCACAAAAAACAGTACAAAAGGAGACTCAATTCCAAAGAGCAACTAAGTATCTTCCATTATAATCATTATTACGTTCATAGGTGGATCATAAGGAAATTTGTTATTGCTCATGTCAAAAGGATGATACCACCCAAAAGATGGTTTTATTATCAGCACACATAACCCTAGACGTTACTAAGGTCAAAATGATAGAAGGTCCACATAACTGGGTCATATGAATGAGTATAAATCACAATAAAATGGTAATTCACATACAATGAAAATCTTAGACAACTATGAGACTCATCATATGCAACGAGAGAATAGAGAATGGTGTCATGCACATGATTGGGGTCATCTAAGGTGTTCCTATACTCAAGATTACAACTTGTTTCAAGGATACTAGCACTCATTACATCACATGATGGAACACAGAAAGGCAGCATGAAAGATTTAGGATAAAGGTAATCTTCTCTTGACAAATAACTCCTACCCTCAATAAGCATGATCATAAATAACATCGTATATAAATAGGAATTACAGAATGGGGGGGGGGGGTTAAGAAAACTATCCTTCCCCATACACAACATAGGCCTCTTAAGTATAATGTAAGACCTCAAGAAGGACATTCTATCATAAAAAAACATGCCAACAAACTTATCCAAATTGTTCTTATGATATTGACCAAGCATCACCACACAAGTGCCATCATTCAACTCATTACAAGGGTCAAATGGAAGTGAAACCCATAAACACGAACCAAGTATACACCCACTCACCAGGGTCAAAATTATAAAAGGTCCACATAATCATGTCATACAAACAAGTCTAGACAATAATAAAACTATGATCCATATACAATGCAAATATAAGACTACTATGAGACTCATCATATGCAACGAGAGAGTAAAGAAAGGAGTCATGAACATTGGAGTCATATAAGGTATTCCTATATTAAAGATCACAACTAGTTGTAAAGCAATCTGTATTTAAAACCAATACTAATGATAATAAAACTTTGCAGAAATAGAAACAATTCCAAAGTTTAAACATGTAGTGAAGAACAGAAATTAATAACCTTAATAGAAATTAATAACGGTAAAAATCATACCAGAATCTATAACGATTGTATGAAATAGAGAGGAAAGAAAACCGAGCCCACTGAATGCATAGTGTAATCTTAAGGAAATTATGCTCCTCTAGTATCTGAGATTTGAATTGGAATATATCCTCCAAGGATAGAACGGGTCTATTCAACAGTGTATTGATACCTAAAATAATGTTGTAAGCGAGCCACTCAATGGCAGTAAAGTACACGAGTATTTTAATTGTGCAAAAGAAGAAGAAGAAGTTAAGAAATTTCATTAGTAAAGAGTCCGAGGAATCACAGGTATTTATAGCCAAGAAGCACTGTTTCTGAATTGTTGCAACTTTTTAGAAACCACACGATCGTTCATGAAAGTTTGCAACCTTCCAGAATAGTCATGGATGTTCCTGAAAGGTTACAACCATTCAGAATAGCCTTTTCAAATGGTGGGAAATTCAAATAAAATGGGAAAGACATTTTAAACCACGAGTCGCGTGGATTCGAGTTGGGTCGGGTCATTTCATCAATTAATTAAATAATTAACATTGCTTAGGATAGTATTTAATTAATAATTAATTACATAAATTATTAATTAAATAATTAAAATAAACTTTGTCCAAAAATAATCTCTCTATAGATCATTTTCCAAAGCCAAAGCCAAAGCCGAAGCCGAAGCGGTAGCCATAGACGTAGCCAAAGCCGAGTCGAGCGAGCGATGACAACGACAATTGCGCGAGGGGGTCCCTTTTTCCAACCGATTTAGTAACTAGTAGAAGTGTTTCTCTATTTAAATACTTTAACTTTTCTTTCCACCACCGATGAGGGAGAAATGCTATTTTTCTCACTAAAGCATAAGAGAACCTTTGAAATTCTTCTTTTCATCTTCCCTCCATTTCCCATTAATTCTTACTATATACCCAATAATCCCCCACATGAATGTGGAATGGCTATAACACAAAGGAATGCACGGACGAGTGTGTACTTTACAAGCAAGGATCAATTGCATCTGGATAAGTAGGTTTCCCTTTGAACTTTTCGTAGTGAACATATGTTGGATATACTCGGTTAATCGGTAGATGTGATATCCTTGAGACCATCGAGCTTTGGTATATACCTAGAAAACCATATGTCACACAATCAACCCTTTACCGTTTATGGTTCTTACGGTTGTGTTCGTTTCAGCCATGAGCACCTCCTGGTTTCATGAGTGTATAGAGAATAGAACTTTTACAATGATTCTCTTTGAAGCGGCTTACACTTCACACTCACATAGGTAATTTCTAACCATGTCATCGCGTAGATACACTATTTGGTCAAAACTGCCAAACTAAGCAAATCATTAAAAACTTTAACCTTTATTAACTTGTTAACAAGCCTGAATGTTTTAACCTTAATCTTGAACATTGGCTTCATCATGAGAATGGATTGATTTGATTGACAATGCCGAACCGTCAGTCACAACTTTGTTTTCTCCTTGAACCTAGCTCTTGGGATCTCCAGTTTGCTAGGTAGAGTTACCGCTATGATGACTTGTCCTAAGCCGTAAATCCATTCCCTTAGATGATCTTTCAACTATCTCTCTAACTAGGACTTTTGTTAGTGGATCTGACACATTATCTCTTGACTTTACATAGACAATTGTCATTACACTACAAGGTTCTATCAAGAACTTCACAAGGTAAAGACTCACTATGCTCACATATTGACAATTTACTTGTCATGCCCCAAACTTGGGGAGGCCAAACAGGCACCTGGTGCCTCACCTAACCAAGAATACCAAACATAACTCATGTAATTGCACTCCTAAACTACTTTGAAAAATATGACCAAAATATAAACACATATGCCTAACTAATAAGGAACGTTGAATGGGCTAATAAGGTCTCATATGGGGTAATCTATACGACACCCAGCCCAATAGGAATATAAACATAAGGCTGACAAGGCCAAAACGAGGAACATGAGCTAACAGTAAGGTCGACATGACCACTTTAAGCATACAAACACATACCACAAGTCTACAAGCCTCTAAGAGTGTCTTGTGTATCATATAGTTGGGAAAGGGCCCCAACCTACCCATCACTCTACATATGAACTACAATTTCAAAGCAAAAACTAAGGAGCACGGGGAGAAGTGGAGCTTACCTACAAAATGCAACATGCGATAGTCATAAATTGGAGGGTTCTATCTGAATCTCTACCTAAACTCTCAACATGAAATGCAGCACCCCCGATTATGGGGCGTCAGTACAAAAACATGTACTAGTATGTAAGGCATAAATAGACATATTAAAGACAATAATAGTCATACTAGAACCTGAGGACCCCATTACAACTATAACTTGTACACAAGTATCTTTCTAAATACCATATACACAACAAGTTCAAATTTTTAGCATAAATGTCTATCTATTCTATGAGCATTGTTATGGACTCAAAGGATTTAATGAAAAAAAGGGGCATTTTCAAGGGCTAGTATTATAATGCGATGAGAAGGTATCATTAACGGCCTGTTCATATAACTTCAAATGAATGTCATCAAGGTTCCTTTAATTATAACATTTCTTTTCTTATTTAACAAGTAACTTATGTCATGCTTTACAAGGAAATACTCGCGACCATATTCACTTGCGCATATAATATTTTTTATTCAGCTACTACAAGTAGACGAAGGACTACCATGAATAGATGTTTACAATCAACATATTTGCTTACTCATTGATTCTCAAACATATAGTACATACAAAACCACATCTCTTAGGCTCTATCTCGATACATGTCGTTAAGATAAAAGATTCACGCTAAATAAAAATTAAGATGGACATTACGTACCTTTACATTAGTTAACCTGGTAACACGACAATCCCTAACCGTTATAAAACTGTAATCTGCAATAAGTAACAATAGAAATCACGTTACGCTAAAGGATATCTAGTACACAATTTATCAAACGAAAAGCTTGGTTCCTAACTAGCAACTCAACACTGCACTGCACATATGCGTCTCTTTCAATTAAATATTAGCAACAACAATAATTATACAGAAAATTCTTCTACATTCAAGTCACGACAACATCATGAAAACAGCCTTGCTTTATATAGCAATCCAAATAATATTTTCCAACCGTCTAATTGTATTTCCTAGCTTACATAGCTTATATATTACTTTGATTAACTGAACTAAATATGAAGAGTGATATTATTACCTCAAACAGTAGTAAGACACAAAAAAATGACATTCCTTATCCTTGAAAAAACCCTCAACGCACAAGCAAAGTGGAGGAAGCAAGTAACACAGCCCCTACGAACTTCCTAGCGGTGAAATAACCTTGAAATATTGTAGTTTTTGTATTTGGTTGAAGGGAAACCCTCAGAGAGAATTTAGAAGTGCTTCTATTATGAATTGAGCAAAAGAAATGAGTTAAAAGGAAGATCAAACTTAATATATATCCATTAAAATCTCTACAGACTTAGAGACCCACCATTATCTTCCTCCGCAGTCTTGCTAAAATGTAAATATCTATCTCTTTCGGTATTGCATCGACAAACGATTTAATAAGTTAAAAACATGACTCGTAGACCCTCAATTTAATATATTGTAGGTTCTATAACTCTTTGTATATTGGAAGATATGCTAGTTAAGAGATGGGCATTATTTAGGACTATTTTTGAATATTTTGTCACAATTAACCTCTAGCTTGAAGTTTTGTGTTAAGGATTTCCGTGGACTAATACTTGGTTCTTAGACCTCAAATACTTCCAGATACATTTCTTGATAAAATTATAACATGTATATCCTCATTTCCATTTATTAACGTCAACTTGGTAATTCATGTACTAGTAGATACAGGATGTTACATCCTTCCCCCTTTAGGGGCACTCATCCTCGAATAAAATTAATACTAAAAGGGCTAAGTATTAGGATGATTTACAGAAATTTTGGCAGAGCCTGCTTTGTAAAATTGACTATCTACAAACCTGAAATGTAGAATCCAATAAATATATGTAAATACTCATCATATTTCTCATCATATTTTGAAAACTCATAAGCTTTATTTTGGAATACACCTCATTTTTTGTGAACTGAATGATTATACCTCCTTTCCAAATATTATCTTTAATACGTCACACATAATAACCTCATTAACATCTAAAATGTTATAACAAAAACACAACAACTTGTTTTTAAGAGAACCTTTAGATTTTAAAAAGTTGGGGGTATTTTCATCTCATTTATTCCTCGGTTTCCCACATACTCTATTCAACATTATTATTCCTCCACAAAACCTTAACCGAGGCCACTTCCTTAGTTCTAAGCTTTCAAACTTTCCGATCAAGAATAGCAATTGGTATATCTTCAAAAGATAAATCCTCTATGATTTGGACATCCTCTATAGGAACAATATGTAAGTGATCTCCCCTACACAAGCACATAATTGATACATGGAAAATGGGATGGACTACTTCTAATTAATAAAGTAACTCCAGCTTGTATGCCACTTGGCCTATTCGTCAAATAATTTTGTATAGACATGTACCTTGGTCTAAGCTTTGCTATCTTATCAAATCTCATGACACCTTTCATAGGTGAAACTTTTAAGAAAACCCAATCGTCAACAACAATCTCTAACTCTCGCTTTCGCATATTTGAATATGATTTCAGCCTACTCTAGGCTATCAACAATATCTCTTGAATCAATTTCACCTTTTACATTGCTTAGTTAACTAAGTTGGGCCCTAACAACTCAGCCCGACCTCAAACAATCCGATTGGCGATCTACACTTTCTACCATATAAATCTTTATAAGGAGAAATTTCAATACTTGTTGAAGCTGCTATTTTATGAAAACTCAACAAGGGCCAAATGATCATCACAACTTCCTCTAAAATCCAGCACGCAAGATTGCAATATATATTAGTTGACTTGAGGCATAGGCAATCACTTTGAAATGTTACATCAGAACATAACCTAAGATAATCCTCCAAAGATGACTATAGACAACATACCCCTCTGTACCTTCTAGAAGAGTTAAGATAGGTGCGGATATATGCCTATCTTTCAACTCCTGGAAACTTTGTTCGCACTCTTTTGACAAATAAAACTTAGTTGACTTATGTGTTAAGTTTGAAACTGGTACCGCAATAGAAGAAAACCCCTCGATTGTCTTCCGGTAGTAGCCCGCTAGGCCTAAGAAACTATGAACCTCTATAGAAGTCACGGTCCTTGGCCAACATTTCAGAGATTCAATCTTTTTATTTTCAACTTTAATACCTTTGTCAAAAACTACATGACCAAGGAAGGCCATTGAAATTAACAAAAACATAAACTTGGAGAACTATATGTACAATTGATGATCTCGAAGGGTTTGCAATACCGCTCGAAGATGGTTGGCATGATCTACCTCGGACAGTGAATATAATAGAATATCTTTTATAAACACAAGCACAAATATATCCTGGAATGGCTTGAATACTCCATTCATTAAGTCCATGAAAGTTGCGGATGCATTAGTAAGCTCAAACGACATCACAAATAATTCAAAATTACCATACCTTGTTCTGAAGGCTATTTTTCAAATATCACCACCTTTAACTCTTAGTTGGTGGTACCCTAACCTTAGGTCAATCTTTAGGAAACATGTCACGACCCGATTTCTCGAGTCATGATGGCGTATATCAACCCACCAGTAGGCCAGCCAAGACCCTATCCCGAACTTAATAGTAATGGGACTGAGGGAAGAAACTAACCTCAACTAAGCGGAAGAGTAAATAAAGGAACAGATAAGGGAAAGGCGGAAGCGACACATCTATATACACAATAACAATACCTCCAAGAACCTGAAAGTCACATGTATAGAACTACTAAATGAGTACAAGTCCCAAAAGTGGACCACAGAAACAAGCTGTCTCAAAAGCAAAACACAAGCCCAAAATATAACCGAAGGAGATAGGTAATCCAGAACGTCATGTGCTCACCCTCATTTTTGAAACAGACCGTTGTAGGCTCGAACTCAACGCTGAAAGCTGGTGCTCGGACCTGCATCACAAAAATAGATGCAGAGTGTAGCATGAGTACCAATACAACAGGTACCCAGTAGGCATCATAGGCCGACTAAACAAGAATGTTAAAAATAGACTGAAAGAATAGAATCAACAATAACAGATGTCAAGCGAAAGCAAAACAAAGCACACGAGCGCACCAAAAGTAAAACTAAGTACAACTTATCTAAACCTAACTGGACCCCCATAAGCATAGAAGGTACACTCGTGTATAAGTTTAAATAAAATCTGAACGGACCCCCATAAACCTGAAAGGTACACAAAAGAGCTATTCTATGGAAACGAAGGAAGACCCAAGCCACGAACCGAATTCACAACCAACTCAACAGACTGACCAGCCAACTCAATGCCTTAACCAACCGACCAACCAGTCAACTCCAAGCCTTAGTACTCTGCTGCCCAATCAGCCAACACTCTCGGGGGCCCTACCCAAGCTAGTAGAGTGCATCGGTACTCCCGGGGGCCCTAACAAAGCTAGTAGAGTATGCTGGAAAACCCAAGTACCTCATATCCAATAACTCTAAAATGGAACATTAAGAAAATCCCAAATATTAATACTCCACTACTCACTCAGCCAATACTCTCGGGGGCCCTACCCAGCCAGTAGAGTGCGCCGCTACTCCCGGGGGCCCTACCCAGCCTGTAGAGTACAATGGACAACCCAAGCATCTCATATCTAATCGCCCACTTTGCCAATACTCTTGGGCGCTACCCATCCAGTAGATTACGTGGGGCCATCCCAAATAACTCATAACATCAAGCCAAGGTGGATCTCCGTCCACTACCAACCACAGTACCGCTGAACCAAACTCGAAACATCCCAAAGCCAAGGAAAATAACACACCTCCGATGACACATCGGTACAGAAAGGAGAGAGAAGACAGAAGGATCAGAAAAAATATGGAACTACAACCCGGCTCAACTATTAGACCCAAGTCTGCTATTCATGTCTACAAGGACCTAATCCATCTGAATCGACGTCGGATACATACCAAAGTCAACAGGTACATGGGTCTAAGTCAACTATAACATAACCTAATCTAAGGCCAAAGATATGACTCAACATAATAAACAGCCGACCAATTACTATGCATGTAACAATAAATAAACAGCCCAACAGATAATTTCACAAATACCCACAAATAAATAACCCATTCCGATTGCATGATTCTAACCCTGAACAGACCATAAATGAATCCTAAAGCAAGAAGTTGGAGAAGAAAAGCATAAATACTAGCTACCCAACACAGATTCACACAAATCGACATGCATTTACACTATCAAGCTCAATCTAAAGGAAGGGAAGCCGTAACCTACCAAAAAGCCGACCGCGAGCGTTCCAAATCACTCTACCGGAGCTTTTCCCTTCCGAACGGCCTCGTAATACTCCCACACTATCAAAAATAGAATCATAATCATCAAAATCAGAGAAAGACCAATTTTAGAGTAAAAATTAGGAAATGTGGGACCCGCTCCAGAATTTCAGGAATTGACTCCTTGAAGAGGTCCTAAACCGTCCCCTAAGATTGTGTTCCAAAACTGGACACCTCTTGGGGCTCGGAAAAGCTCCATGCAACAACAAACAAATATGCAAAACTTATCACAAAATGAGACTTGGGGCAGCCACTTGCAACGCAGACACACCACAATCAGAGACTTTTCGACATGCTCTGGATAGTCACCCACACAGCCAAAAAGATTTCGAGCACTTGGGACTTCGAATCACCCAGAACGGAGCCCTAGAACTCGAGATATCGATGTTTAAAAATGAGGCAGAATTTGACTTTTTGCTATAAAAATAGCACCAGTTTGCTAAAAGCTAAATCTGGTCTCTAATAGTCTAAATTCTAGTGGCTAAAGGTCTGCAACAGCAACACCAGATTTTGCTAATTTTCAAAGTCTCCGAACGGATCTTCAGAATGTTTTCGGAACTCGATGAAAATAAACCAGATATGCTACCCCACTAAATTCGACCATCCAGACTCAATGGCACAGTCAAAATTTCCGTACGAGGTCGTTTTGACAATCCCACACCAAGCGCCAATTTAGCCAACTTCTGTCGAGTGTGTCAGAATTAGATCAAAAGCCTCGAGAAGTGCACAAAAGAAATTCTAGACCAAACTCGACATTCCTGAACTAACCACGCTGACGGAATTCTCATCTGGGCACGTTTACCAAGAATGTTGACCAAAGTCAACTTCAAGGCAAATTTCAAGAGCTAAAGAGACAAATGGCCCTAACATCACACCAGAAGCCTTGGCACTCAGGCCAATCATTCTTCTAGCCTAATTTGGCCGCTCTGGAGCTGATGGAACCGTCAGAATTCCCTTATGAGGTTGTTTACCTGAGGTTATGACCGAAATCAACATTTTAGGCTTCAAACCTACAGTGCCAACAAGTCAGGAATGACTTGGGGTCACTATAGGAACACTCTAGACGACAGAAAAGATGCACAAAAACACAAATGACCTGAAGGGTTATTACAACATCCACTACTAAAGGAATTTTCATCCGCAAAAGTAAAAGTCTAGAAGTACCTGAGGGCTCAAATAAGCTGGGGAACTGCTCCTGCATCTCTAGCTCGGTCTCCTGGGTAGCCTCCTCTGCTGGACAGTGCCTCCAACGGACCATAACTACAGGAATGAACTCTTGACCTCAGTTGCCTCACATCTCTGGCCAACATAGGAACTAGCTACTCAACATAGTTCAGGCGGTCATCCAAGTCAACGGTATCATACTAGAGCACATGAGACTCATCTGGAACATACCGACGTAGCATCGAAACAATGAAGACAAGATGAATACCTTAGAATGCCAGGGGTAAAGCTAACTCATAGACCATATCACCCGCTGCCCTCATGATCTCGAAAGGCCCAATATACCTGGGGCTGAGCTTACTTCACCTCCCAAATCTCATCACGCCCTTCATGGGCGATACTCGAAGGAGTACTCTATTACCAACGAAAAATCACAGCGGCCGTCGCTTATGATCCGCATAACTCTGTTGTCTACTTTAGGCCATCCTGAGCCGATCCTGAATCATCTTCGCATGCGCTAAGGTCTCCTGAAACAGATCTGTACCACACAGCCTAGGCTCCGTAGACTCAAACCATTCAACTAGAGTGCGACAACACCTACCATATAAGGCCTCAAATGGGGCCATCAAAATGCTAGAATGGAAGCTGTTGTTGTACGCAAACTCCGCCAAAGGCAAGAACTGGTTCCACTAGCCTCCAATGTCTATAACACAGGCCCACAACATATCCTCAAGGACCTGAATAGTACTCTCCATCTGGCCATCAGTCTGCGGGTGAAATGTTGTGCTAAGATCGACACGGGAGCCTAACTCCTCCTGAAATACTCTAAAAAAGATAGAGGTGAACTGTGAACCCCAGTCTGAAATGATAGAAATAGGCACTCCCTGATGACGGACCACCTCTCGAATGTACATACGAGCTAACCTCTCAACATTGAAGGATGTATGAACTGGAATGAAGTATGCTGACTTGGTCAATAGATCCACAATGACCCAGATGCTTTCAACACCACTAGGAGTACAAGGCAAGCCCACAATGAAATCCATGGTGATGCACTCCCACTTCCACTCAGGAATGGGTAATCTCTACAACTCGCCACCAAGCCTCAAATACTCGGCCTTCACATGCTGACAACACAAGCAATGGGACACATAATCAGAGATGTCCCTCGTCATATCGCTCCACCAGTAGTGCTGCCTCAGATCATGATACAACTTAGCGGTGCCCGAATGGACAGAATATCTGAAATCATGGGCCTCGCTAAGAATCAACCAAATCAAATTACCGACTATCGAAACACAAACCCGGCCAGTAAATCTCAAAATCCCATTAGAATCTATGGAAGTCTACCCGACATCACCCAGAAAAACTCTATGTCTGAGTGCCACCAAAGACTCATCTTCGAACTGACGACTACAGATCTGCTCCAACAAAGAAGAGTGAGTTCCCACATAGGCTAGTACCCGACTGGAAACTAAAACATCAAGCCTGATCATCAAATTGGCTAAGGACTGGATGTGCAAAGCCAAAGGTGGCTCCCAAATAGAAAGGAAGGCTAGGCTACCCATACTCACTGCCTTCAAGCTCAAGGCGTCCGCTACTACATTTGCCTTGCCCGGATGGTAGAGAATAGATGGATCATAGTCCTTCAAGAGCTCAATCCAGCGGCGCTACGTCAAATTAAGATCCCTTTGGGTCATAATATTCTGAGGCTCCTGTGATCGGTGTAGATCTCACAATGAACTCCATATAGGTACTGCCTCCAGATCATAAGCGTGAAAACTACCGCTGCCAGCTCTAGATCATGAGTGGGGTAGTTGCGCTCATGCAACTTAAGCTACCTCAGAGCATAAGCAATAACTCGGCCCTGCTGCATCAGAACACAACCCAAACAAATTCCGGATGCATCACAATAAACAATGAAGCCCTCACCCTCAACTGGAAGAGTCAATAGAGGAGCAGTGGTAAGCAACTCCTTAAGTCTCAGAAAGCTTCTCTCACACTCCTCTGACCACACCAAGGGAACATCCTTGCGAGTCAATTGAGTCTGAGGTGCTGCTATGGTAGAGAAACCCTCAACAAAACATCTGTAGTACCCTGCCAATCCGACGAAGCTCCGAACCTCAATCACAGAAGTAGGCCTAGCCCAATCACGGATTGTAACACCTCAGATTCGTAAAGGAGAGAATTTTAGTTTTCTGGAATTGCTGGTGCCAGTAACGACGAAGCGACCTACGGCCCGTGGACTGACTTACGAACTATAAGTCAGGCCCGTGGTTGGCTAGTCCAGATTTTTTAAAATGTTAAGCGTATGTACTTTTATACGGCTGGCCAGGATGGACCGTCGATCTATGTACGAACCGTAGGTAGGTCTCGTAGGTGAGACCCATACTTAGTTAAATTTTTAGGGCTAAGAATTGGACCTACGGTGGCCATGTACGGGCCGTTGGTTGACCCACGAACCGTACATAGGGTCCGTCATTGCAGGGTCCATGGTTGACAGTCTCTGAATTTCACTACAGTAGGACAAGACGGTCCGTAGGTTGACTTACGGACTGCATGTCAAACCGTAGATAGGGGTCCGACAATTATTTTTAAAGGGCTTTTTGATTTTTTCCCTAGGTGTTTAAATCCTAATCTAAGTTGGTTTGGCCCTAAACCTAGACCCTATATAAAACTTTAAAGCCAAATTCTATCCATTCCTATATATTCCAAAAACTCTCCTCTTCCAAATATTTCTTTCTCTAGGAAGCTTGAAGAAGAAGAAGAAGAGGGCAAACTAGGATTCAAGAAATCAAGTTTTTTTCATCAATTGCTTAAGGAAATTGAATACTAAGGTATGATAGTTTTCATCTATGGAGCTCTTTCCTCCATAGAGTACCAAAATTCTCTATTTTACAAGTTAGGAATCGTCCATTAAAGTTAGGGTTTTTCTTCCATGTCATGTGTTCTTTTTAATGTTGATTTTATTGATTGTTTTACGAACTATGAAGCATGAATTGAGTTGAATTTCATAAATTAAGATAAATCCCCATGAACCCATGTGATTTCCCCCAATTTCAAAAATTTGGCTATGTTGATGGGTTGAATTGTGAAGAAGATGAATTTTATGAAATCTATATGAACCCATGCATGATTTATGTTTGCTAAAGCTATGATTTTATGATGAATTATTAATGATCAAAAGATGGGTCTTATGAAAGTGTGTATGTTCAATTATGGAATTTATGATGATTTATAAATTGCTTTGCGATTTAAGCATAGTTGATGATGTTGTTGAGTTGTGAAAGGTTTTCTCACATATAACATCAAACTATGAATGTGAAGGGATTTTTTTATCATTTAAAGGATTCATAACTTTTTGAAAGATTTTCTCAACTAAAGTTGAATCAAAGGTTTATGGAGCTATTCTAATAACCTAAGCTATGACATGTCCATGAAATATGAAACGTCAATCCTAAAGAACTTTAGCTTCTATTGGTAACTCTAGTTGTACCTTTCCATCGATAATAAGATGTATAAGAATTATGACTATTCCGTGGTATTTCTGATTAGCACCGAAAGGATATGGAGATGGAAGCTCTCCCGTAGTAGAGGCCAGGTTTCTAATAGCAATCTCCTTATCTCTTACCTATGTGCCCCCATAGGATGATGGTCTATGATAGACACTAGCTAGTGGATCCACGTAAGCTAAAAGTTAAGTAAAGGGTCCTACCTTGGCAAGTAGGATGGCCCTATCTGTGTGGGGTTAGACACCGAATTCCATGTTTATAGCTCACATGGTCTTACATGTAAGTTAAGGCTACTTCCCACTAACAATGAACTAAAAGTGCTTTTAAGATATTTCTCAAGTAAAGTAAAGATGTTTAGCTTGTTTTGACCATCGTTTATGACTTATGTTTCTAACCTTTTTAGTGTTTTAGGTTGATTATTGCATGTCATGAAAATGTCCCCTTTTTGCATGTTTAAATGATTATGTGCATTGCTATCATACTTTGTACATTCCTCGTACTAACGCATACTTTTTTCCTACATTGTCTCATAAGGTAGGGCTTGGCGATTCTCCATCTATTCGTGGCTAGAGCTTAGTAGAAGGTTTTCGGAAGACTTGGTGAGTCCTCATCCATTCGAGGACATAGCCTTGTTGTTCTTACTTTTATGTTCCTTTGTTTTGACATTGTGTTGGGTTACGTCCCAAACCTTATTTCTCATTCTTATTTTAGATTGGCTTGGAGACATTTGGTGTAGACTGCTGCTACTTTCTTAAAAGCTTTGATATGAGATTGTCTTTTGAACTCTTGAATATCTATGATCTTGTATGTATGTATGCTAAGTGGCTTGTATGAGGCCTTTCGGGGACTTGTACGCCATGTAACGTCTAGGGGTATCTTGGGTCGTGACTACTTGGTATCAGAGCACAGGGTTTTAGAAAGGTCCTAGGAAGTCTCCTAAGCCACGTCGAGTAGAGTCTTGTTCATGAGTGTGAAGTGCGCCACATTTATGAATGAGAGGCTATAAGATGTTTAGGAAACACCACTTCTTTCATTACTCTTAAGTCGTGCGATAGAGTGTAACTCTATATGTCTCTCTCCTAATCCCTAACCTATGTGTTTCAGGATATGGCTACTCGAAGAGCTTATGCTAAAAGAAATGCGAGGGAGAATTTGGAACAAGAATTTCCTACTCAAGCTACTCAAGTTCCAGCCGGCCCTTTGGCCGAAAGATTGACTAACACGGAATTTAGGGCTGCTTTTCAAGTGTTAGCTCAAGCCATGATGGCTCAAGCCAATAGGGAGGTTGTGGCTCTCGTAAACCTAAATATAGGTACGACGACATCGAGAGTGAGGGACTTCACTAGAATGAACCCTTCAGAGTTTCACGGTTCTAAGATTTAGGAAGATCCTCAAGAGTTCATTGATCAGGTGTACAAGGTGCTAATGATTATGGGTGTGACGCCGGAGGAAAAGGCGGAGTTTGCCTCTTATCAACTTAAGGGTGTAGCTCAAGTGTGGTTTGAGTAACGGAAGAGTGTGAGGGTGGTTGATATGGGTCCTCTTGATTGAGAGAAGTCCAAGGTTGCTTTCCTTGATAGGTTCTTTTCCCTTGAGATGAGGGAGGCAATGGTACTTGAGTTCATCAATCTTCGTTAAGGAAGCATGAGTTTGAAGGAGTATGCTTTGAAGTTCACACAATTGTCTTGATATGCTCCTACTATGGTTGCCGATCCTAAGGCAAGGATGAGTAAGTTCATTTCGAGAGTGTCTGAAATGGTTGTCAAGGAATGTCGTACCGCTATGCTTATCCATGATATAGATATTTCTCGTCTCATGATTCATGCTCAACAAATAGAAGAGGAAAAACTTAAGAAAAGGTCTAGGGAGGCAAAGAGGTTTGATGTTCTTCCGGAGGTGTTGTTAGATCCATTTTGTGTCTCTACTCCTATTGGTGAATCTATTCTGGCTAACAGAGTCTATAGAAATAGTCCCGTCTCATTATCACATAGAGTCACTCATGTTGATCTTGTAGGGCTTGATATGTTAGAGTTTGATGTTATTCTTGGGATGGATTGGTTGCATTCTTGTTACGCTTTTATTGATTATAGGACCTGAGTCGTCAAGTTTCAATTCCCAAATGAGCCTATCCTAGAGTTGAAGGGGGGAAATTATATTCCTATAGGTCATTTGTGTCATGTCTTAAAGCTAGAAATATGATTTCTAAGTGGTGCATATACCATCTTGTTCGGGTGAGGGATGTGGATTCCAAAACCCCTACTCTTGAGTCAGTTCCCGTTGTGAATGAGTTTCTGGAAGTGTTTCCCAATGACCTACCCGGTGTTCCTCCTGAAAGGGAAATAGACTTTGATATTGATCGTCTCCCTAATATGCAACCTATCTCTATTCCTCCTTACCGAATGGCTCCGGTAGAACTTAAGGAGTTAAAGCAGCAACTGAAAGATTTGTTGGATAAGGATTTCATCCGACCAAGTATCTCTCCATGGGGTGCTCCAGTTTTGTTTGTTAGAAAGAAAGATTGTTCACTTCGTAGGTGCATTGACTACCAACAATTGAATAAGGTTACTATTAAGAATAAGTATCATCTCCCAAGGATAGATGACTTGTTTGAGCAACTTAAAGGGGCTAGTTACTTCTCTAAGATAGACCTTCATTCGGGTTATTACGAATTGAGGGTGAAAGAAGATGATATTCCAAAAATAGCTTTCCGGACTAGATATGGCCATTATGAATTCCTAGTGATATCATTTGGGTTGACAAATGCTCCGGCCGCGTTTATGGATTTGATGAATATGGTGTTTAGACAATATCTTGATATGTTTGTGATTTTGTTCATAGATGATATTTTGATTTACTCAAGGAGTGAGGATGATCATGCCGATCATTTGAGGATTGTATTGCAAGTCCTCAAGGACCAACAACTTTTTGTGAAGTTTAGTAAATGTGAGTTTTTGCTAAGGTCCGTGGCTTTTCTTGGCCACATTGTCTCCGGTAAGGGTATTGAGGTAGATCCTAAGAAGACGGATGCAGTTAAGAATTGTCCTTGACCTTTATCACCTTGGGATATTCAAAGTTTCTTGGGTTTAGCTGGTTATTATAGGGGATTTATTAAAGGGTTTTCGTAGATTGCTTCTCCATTGATGGCTTTTACTCAAAAGAAGGCTAAGTTCACTTGTTCTGAAGCATGTGAGAATAATTTTTAAGAGTTGAAAGATAGACTTACCTTGGCTCCGATGTTGACTTTGTGGGAAGGGTCCGATGGTTTTGTGGTTTATTGTGATGCTTCAAGGATTGGGTTAGAGTGTGTTCTTATACAAAATGGAAAAGTTATTGCTTATGCTTCAAGGAAACTCAAGATTCATGAAAAGAACTATCCTACTCATGATTTAAAATTAGCGGCGGTCATGTTTGCTTTAAAGATTTGGAGGAATTATTTTTTATGGTGTGCATGTTGACATTTTTACCGACCATAAGCACTTGCAATATGTGTTCAAACAAAAAGATATAAATCTTCGCCAAAGAAGGTGGCTTGAGTTGTTAAAGACTATGACATGAGTGTCCTCTATCACCCGGGCAAGGCGAACGTGGTGGTGGATGCACTTTTAGTCAGTTGTCTATGGGTAGTGTTACTCATGTTAGGGAGGGTAAGAAAGAATTGGTTCGTGATGTTCATACTTTGGCCCGATGGGGTGTTCGGTTGATTGACTCTAGTGAGAGTGGTGTTATGCTTCACAATGGCTCGAAATCGTCCTTTATGTTAGATGTGAAGACTAAGCAAGATCTTGATCCTAATTTTGTTGAGTTGAGGGAAGAGGTGCTCAAGAAGTCCATTGAGGCTTTCTCCCAAGGGGAAGATGGTGTACTTCGATATCAAGGTCGTTTATGTGTCCCCGATGTAGATGACTTAAGAGGATAATTTTTTTCAAAAGCCCATAGATCTCGATATTCCATTCACCTGGGAGCTACATAGATGTACCTTGATTTGTGGGAGGTCTATTGGTTGAATGGGATGAAGAAGGATATTGTGGAATTTGTGGCTAAGTTTCCTAATTGTCAACAAGTGAAAGTTGAGCATCAAAAGCCGGGAGGTTTGTCCCAAGATATTAGTATTCCTACTTGAAAGTGGAAAGATTTGAATATGAACTTTATTTTTTGTTTACCACGGACCAAACGGGTATATTATTCGATTTGGGTTATTGTAGATCGTATAATGAAATCAGCCCATTTCTTTCCCGTCAAGATTACTTATTCGGTAGAGCATAATGCTAAGTTGAACTTGAGAGAAATGGTTACGTTGCATGGAGTGCCTTTATCCATTATCTCCGATCGTGGTGCACAATTTACTTCTAAATTTTGGAAGTCCTTCCAAAAGGGTCTTGGTACTTGGGTTAAGCTTAGTACGACCTTTCATCCTCAAATCGATAGAAAAGCATAACGTACTATCCAAACATTGGAAGGTATGTTGAGAGCTTGTGTGATTGATTTCAGGGGAAATTGGGATGGTCATTTGCCTTTGATTGAGTTCGCTTATAATAATAGCTACCATTCTAGTATTGGTATGGCTCCACTTGAGGCTTTCTATTGTAGGAGGTGTAGATCTCCCATAGGTTGGTTTGAAGTTAGTGAAGTTGCTTTGAAAGGTCCCGAGTTGGTACATGAGGCTATGGAAAAAGTTCGTCTTATTAGAGAGAGGTTGAAAGCAGCTCAAAGTCGACAAAAGTCCTATGCCGATGTTAGATGGAGGGATTTAGAATTTGATGTTAATGACTTGGTTTACTTGAAAATTTTGCTCGTAAAGTGTGTAATGACATTCGGGAAGAAAGGGAAGCTTAGTCCCCGGTATGTAGGACCATATCAAATTTTGGGACGTGTTGGTAAGGTTTCTTATGATCTTGACTTGCCTAATGATTTGGCGTCGGTGCATCTAGATTTCCATGTGTCATTGTTGAAGAAATGTGTTGGCAATCCAGTATCAATAGTGCCATTAGAGAATCTTGGCAAAAAGGATAGTCTTTCCTATGAAAAGGTTCCGGCTGAGAGCTTAGATCGGCAAGTCTGAAAGTTAAGAAATAAAGAAGTGGCTTCCGTGAAGGTTCTTTGGAAGAATCAATTAGTTGAGGGTGCTACTTGGGAGGCCGAGGCCAGTATGATGTCCTGATATCCTCATCTCTTTCCCTCCGATCGTACTCTAGCTTGAGGTATCTAGTTCCTCATGGTTCATTCTTTTGGTTTCATGTGTCATAGTTGTTTCCACGATTCCTTATTTATTCATGTTCATGAAAAGTCTAATTTTGAGAAAATGAGTAAGCTTGATTGATTTCTTTATGATTATGTGCATTTGAGTATAAGTTGCACAAAGCTTTTATGAAATGATGTTTTGAACATGCTTTAGCTTTGAGTTGATGTTTCCTCCTCGGATATGTACATTTATATGATTGCATGTATGTTGGGATGTTAGATCTTTAGTTCTTACTCCTCTTATGATGTCTCTATTCCCATTCGAGGACGAATGTTCCCAAGTGGGACATATTGTAACACCTCGAATTTGTAAAGGAAATAATTTTAGTTTTAGGGATTTATTGGTGCCAGTACAGATAGAGTCACCTACGGCCTGTGGATTGACTTACGGACCGTAGGTCAGGCCCGTGGTTGGCTAGTCCAGGTTCCTTAAAATGTTAAGCCTATGTACTTCTATATGGCTTGCCAGGACGGACCGTCGATCTATGTACGAACCTTAGGTAGTTCTCGTAGGTGACACCCATACTTAGTTAAATTTTCAGGGGCAAAGAATTGGACCTAAAGTGACCATATACAGGCCGTAGGTTGACCCACGGACCTTACATAGGGTCCGTCTTTGCAAGGTCAAAGGTTGACAGTCTCTGAATTGATCTATAGTAGGACAGAACGGTCCGTAGGTTGACTTACGGATCGTAGGTCCAACCGTAGATAGGGGTTCGACAGTTATTTTTAAAGGGCCTTTTGGACTTTTCCCTAGGTGCTTAATTCCTAATCTAAGTCAGTTTGGCCCTTAACCTAGACCCTATATAAACCTTATAAGCCAAATTCTACTCATTCCTAAACATTCCCAAAACTCTCCTCTCCCAAATATTTCTCTCTCTAGAAGCTTGAAGAAGAAGAAGAAGAAGAGGGCAAATTAGGGTTCAAGAAATCAAGTTTTCTTCATCAATTGCTTAAGGAAATTGAATACTAAGGTATGGTAGTATTCATCTATGGAGCCCTTTCCTCCATAGAGTTCAAAAATTCTCTATTTTACGAGTTAGGAATCCTCCATTGAAGTTAGAGTTTTTCTTCAATGTCATGGGTTCTTTTCAATGTAGATTTAATTGATTATTTTATCAACTATGAAGCATGAATTGAGTTGAATTTCATGAATTAAGATTAATCCCCATAAACCCATGTGATTTCCCCTAATTTCAAAATTTTGGCTATGTTGATGGGTTGAATTGTAAAGAAGATAAATTTTATGAAATCTATATGAACCTATGCATGATTTATGTTTCCTAAAGCTATGATTTTAGGATCAATTATGAATGATCAAAAGATGGGTTTTATGAAAGTGTGTATGTTCAACTATGGAATTTATGATTATTTATAAATTGCTTTGAGATTTAAGCATAATTGATGATGTTGTTGAGTTGCGAAAGGTTTTCTTACATATTACAATAAACTATGAATGTGAAGGGATTTTTCTCATTTAAAGGATTCATAACTTGTTAAAAGGTTTTCCTGACTAAAGTTGAATCAAAGGTTTAAGGAGCTATTCTAATAACCTAAGCTATGACTTGTCCATGGAATATGAAACGTCAATCCTAAAGAACTTTAGCTTCTATTGGTAACTCTAGTTGTACCTTTCCATGGATAATAAGATGAATAAGAATTATGACTATTCTGTGGGATTTATGCTTAGCACCGAGAGGATATGGAGATGGAAGGATCCCATAGTAGAGGCTCGCTTTCAAGTAGCAATCTCCTTATCCCTTACCTATGTCCCCCCATAGGAAGACGGTCTATGATAGACACTAGCTAGTGGATCCACGTAAGCTACAAGTTAAGTAAAAGGTCCTACCTTGGCAAGTAGGATGGCCCTATCGGTGTGGGGTTAGACACCGGATTCGATGTTGATAGCTCATATGGTCTTACATGTCGGTTAAGGCTACTTCCTACAAACAATGAACTAAAAGTGCTTCTATGATATTTCTCATGTAAAGTAAAGATGTTTAGTTTGTTTTGGACATGGTTTATGACTTTTGTTTCTAACCTTTTTCATGTTTTATTTTGGTTATTGCATGCCATGAAATTTTCCCCTTTTTGCATGTTTAAATGATTATGTGCATTGCTATCATACTTAGTACATTCCTCGTACTAACGCATACTTTTTGCCTACATTGTCTCATAAGGTAGGGCTTGGCGATTCTCCATCTATTCGTGGCTAGAGCTTAGTAGAAGGTTTTCGGAAGACTTGGTGAGTCCTCATCCATTCGAGGACATAGCCTTGTTGTTCTTACTTTTATGTTCCTTTGTTTTGACATTGTGTTGGGTTACGTCCCAAACCTTATTTCTCATTCTTATTTTAGATTGGCTTGGAGACATTTGGTGTAGACTTCCGCTATTTTCTTAAAAGCTTTGATTTGAGATTGTCTTTTGCACTGTTAAATCTCTATGATCTTTTATGTATGTATGCTAAGTGGTTTGTATGAAGCCTTTCGGGGTCTTGTACGCCATGTCTTTTTCACAAGTTTAAATAAAACCTAAATAGACCCCCGTAAGCCCGACAGGTACACAGAAGAGCTATTCTATGGAAACGAATAGAAGACCCAAGCCACGAACCTAATTTACCAACCAACTCAACCTACCGACCAGCCATCTCCAAGCCTTAACCAACCAACTCAACCGACCAAACAGCTAACTCCAAGCCTTAGTACTCCGCTGCCCAATCAGCCAACACTCCTGGGTGCCCTACCCAAGCCACTAATGTGCGTTGGTACTCTCGGTGGCCTTACCCAAGACAGTAGAGTACGCTAGACAACCCAAGTACCGCATATCCAATAACCCTAAAATGAAACAACCAGCAAATCCCAAGCATTAATACTCCGCTACCCAATAAGCCACAACTTCCGGGGGCCCTACCCAGCTAGTAGAGCGCGCCGGTACTCGCGGGGGCCCTACCCAACCAGTAGAGTACACTAGATAACCCAAGAATCTCATATCCAATCACCCACTTCGCCAATACTCCCGAAGGCCCTACCCAGCCAGTAGAGTACGCGAGGCCATCCCAAATACCTCATAACATCAAGCCAAAGTGGATCTCCGTCCAATACCAACCACAGTACTGCCGAACCAAACTTGAAACATCTGAAAGCCGAGGAAAAAAAGACGCCTCCGATAACACATCGGCACCACAGAAAGGGAAAAGAAGATAGATGTAATACCCCAGGCCTTCAAAGAACTTTAAAATACAGAATTCACCTGAAGGCAGTGACCTACGGAGGCCACCTATGGGCCGTAGATGGATTGACGGGCCCTAGGTGGGGACCGTCAATGGCACTGTGAACTTTCAGGATTTCTAAGTTTCTGAAGTTTGACCTACGGAGTAGCAGGACGGTTCGTAGTTAAGTTTACGGGATGTAAATGCCTTCCAGACATGGCCAAATTTTTAGCCCAAAATGAACTTTCTGAATCAATTGACGGAAGAGCAGGACAGCCCGTCAATTGATGTACGAACCGTAGATCCTGTCCGTCGATTGGCCCCGACAGTTTTTAATTAAGGACTTTTTGGTCTTTTACCTAATGGATCTCCCATTAATCTATGTCGGTTGTACCCTTTATCTAAGACCTATAAGTACTTTCTAAGCCTAATTCCTCTCATTCTAATTCATTCCTTAACTCTGCCCTCAAATATTTCTCTCTCCTAAAGAAACTCTCTCAAGCTTCAAGGAAGAAGAAGAAGCTAGGATCCTCCTTTGAAAACCTTCAATCTTCACCTAATTCTTGTGGGTTTCTTTGAGGTATGATAGTGTTCACCATTAGGAGTCCTTTCCTCCAATGGGTCCTCCCTCTTCTTCATGATTTTCAAAGGTTTACTCTAACCCAATTGAATTAGGGTTTGTGATCAATTATTTTGTGTTCTTCAATTATGATTTCAATTGTTGATTTTATTATTTGTAGTGCACGATCTAGCGTGATAAAGTAACTTAGTGCACGAATTAGCATGAATTACATGATTTGATGTAAAGATTGCATGGACCCTTATGATCCCAAGCTAATTCTCCCCAAATCAATAATCTATGTTTTGATTGTTGGGTTGAGCTATGAATTGATGAAGTTAATGATGTCTTTATGAAACAAAGCATGAATTATTAATGAATTGAGGATAATCCTATTAATTTAGCATGATCAAGTCAAAATCATGATTTTCCTCTATTATGTGAGTTCCTTCAAGTATGGGTAAATTGTCTTAATTATGACTTTTTAAGCATGAGCTTGCATTGATTTGCATGATATGAGTTGAACTTGAATGAACCCATATGAACTCTATGAATTATGAGCATTACGACCTAAGCAAAGATAAAGCTAATGAACTTGTGCATGTCTCATATAAAGTAAATGATGAATTAAGGGTGTTTAGAGAGTAAAGTGCCAAAGTTATGATATGATGATGCTATGGTTGAGTAGAGAAAGGTTTTCTCACGTAATTCTCCCATTTTGATAAAAGAATAACAAAGAGGCGATTACTCATGTTCTTAAGGAGCTATTCTAATGATGTAAGCTTGGACAAGGTCCATGAAAGAGGAGCGTCTATAAGAATGATTTTAGATTGGATTGGTAACCGTAGTTGTACCTCTCCAGGTATAATGATATGAATATGTTAATGACTAATCCAAGGGAATTTTGCTGAGCACCTCGTGGACATTGAGATGGAAGCCCTCTCATGAGTAGAGGCTAGGCCTTCTAGTGAAAGTTCTCCCGTTAGTAGAGGCCAGGTTTTCTAGATGGAGCTCCCCCATTAGTTGAGGCCGAGTCGTCGAAAGAAATCTCTATCCCATAAACTATGTTGCCACCATAGGATGTTGTCTTTAAGTAGACATTAGCTAGTTGATCCACATAAGCTAAGAAGTCCATGGTCTTATCTTGGCAAGTAGGACACCTCTTTTTGGTGTGGGGTAGACACCGAATTCCATATTAATAGCTCAATGGCCTTACATGTCGGTTAAGGCTTTTCCCCATAAGTTAATGAACAAGTGTTCTCATGATCAAGTAAAGTAAATAAAAGATGATTTAGCTTGCTTTGGCTTTGATATATGATTTATGTTTTATGTTTTATGTTTCTTATGTTTATCATGTTTTTAGCTTGGCCGTATCATGTCATGATTATGTCTCTCTCTCTAGCATGATATATGGCTTTATGCGTATTGCTATCATACTTAGCACTTAATTGTGCTAACGCATACTTTTGCCTACTTTGACTTCTTTTGTGTAGGATGTGGCGATTCACCTTCCACTCATGGCTAGAGCTTTATAGTAGAATATTTATAGAGGACTTGGTGAGTCCTCATTCATCCGAGGACATAGCTTAGTTGTTTTTATTTTCATGTCATTTCTTTTCAGCTTTCGGATTGTATTGGGTTACGTCCCAAACTTTACTTTCTTTGATAGATTGGCTTTGAGACATGAGATGTAGACTTCCGTTGTTTCTTTTAAAAGCTTTGTTATGAAATTCTCTTTTGAACTTTTATTCTCTATTATCTTGTATGTAATGTATGCTAAAGTGGCTTCTATGAGGCCTCTCGGGGTCTTGTACGCCATGTCACATCTAGGAGGTACCTTGGGTCGTGACAAACTTGGTATTCAAAGTACAAGATTTTAGAAAGATCCTAGGATGTCTCATAAACCGCGTCAAGTAGAGTCTTGTTCATGAGTGTGAAGCGCACCACAATTATGAATGAGAGGCTATAAGACATTATAGAGATTTGACTTGTTTCATTATTCCTAAGTCGTACCATAGAGTTTAACTCTATAAGTCACTCTCCTAATCCTTATCCTATGCGTTTCAGGATATGGAGACCCGAAGAGCTTATGCTATAAGAAACATGGAAGAGAATGTGGAACAAGAAGCTTCTCCTCAAGTTCCAGCCGACCCTTTGGGCTAACAAGTGACTAATACGGAGTTTAGCGCTTCTTTCCAAGTGTTGGCTCAAGCCATGATGACCCAAGCCAATAGAGAGGTTGTGGCTCCCGTGAACCCAAATGTGGGTACGAAGGCGTCAAGAGTGAAGGACTTTACTATAATGAATCCTCAGGAATTTTATGGCTCCAAGGTTGAGGAAGATCCTCAAGAGTTCATCGATGAAGCGTACAAGTGGTTGTTAATTATGGGTGTAACACCGGAGGAAAAGGAGGAGTTGGCCGCTTATCAACTCAAGGGTATTGCCCAAATTTGGTTCAATCAATGGAAGAGTGAGAGGGCAGTTAATGAGGGTCTTCTCGATTGGGAGAAATTCAAAGTCGCTTTCTTTGATAGGTTCTTTCCCCTTGAGATGAGGGAGGCAAAGGTGCTTGAGTTTATCAACCTTCGACAAGGAAATATGAGTGTGAAAGAGTACGCTTTGAAGTTCCCACAATTGTCCCGATATGCTTCTTCCATTGTTGCCGATCCAAGGGCAAGAATGAGTAAATTTGTTTCGGGAGTGTCTGAAATGGTTGTTAAAGAATGCCGCACTGCTATGCTTGTTAATTATACGGACATTTCTCGTCTCATGGTGTATTCCCAACAAATAGAGGAAGAAAAGCTTAAGGAAAGGTCTAGAGAGACCAAGAGGGCTAGGACCAGAAATGGTATCTCTTCGCATGCAAGGTCTGATGCATATGGTCGTCCTAGATTTCGACAAAGGTTCTCTGGCCAAGGCTCATCCAATACTCCTCTGAAGTTCAACAATGATAGGGTGTGTAACCCCTAGTCTCAAGGAGGGAATAATGGTGGTTCTTTATTGGCTCCTTGTGCCAAGGGTGGAAAAAAGCATGAGGGTAGATGTCTAGCCGGTACGGATAGTTGTTATAGTTATGGAAAGAGTGGTCACAAGATAAGGGATTGTCCATCTCTCACGGCCAAGAAAAGGTAGAATAAGCCAGCTCCACCTAGAGGATCGGGTTAGAATGTTCAGAAGCAAAACCGGTTTTTTGCACTTCAGGCTCATCATGAGCAAGAGAGCTCTCCCGACGTGGTCACTGTTATGTTAAGAGCTTTCCATATTGATGTGTATGCCTTGCTTGATCCCGGTGCTACCTTACCTTTCGTGACACCCTATGTGGCCATGCGGTTTTATGTTGTTCCGGATATATTGCTAGATACTTTTCGTGTTTCTACTCCGATTGGAGAATCTATCTTAGCTAAGAGGGTCTATAGAAATTGCCTCGTTTCCCTATCCCATAGAGTCACTCTTGTTGATCTCATAGAACTAGATATGCTAGATTTTGATGTTATCCTTGGTATGGATTGGTTACATGCTTGTTAAGCCTCTATTGATTGTAGGACCCGAATGGTCAAGTTAAAGTTTCCAAATGAGCCTATCCTAGGGTGGAAGGGGGGAAATTCTATGTTTCGAGGTCAATTTGTTTCTTATATAAAAGATAGGAAGATGATCTCAAAGGGTTGCATTTACCATCTTGATAGGGTGAGGGATATAGAATCGGAGACCCCTACTATTGAGTCGGTCTCCGTTGTTAATGAGTTTTCAGATGTGTTTCCCGATGACTTACTCGGTATTCCCCCGAAAGGGAAATAGACTTTGGTATTGACCTTCTCCCAGATACGCAACCTATTTCTATTCCTCCTTATAGAATGGCTCCGGTAGAACTTAAGGAACTAAAAGAGAAATTAAAAGACTTGTTGGATAAGGGTTTCATCCGGCCAAGTATTTCTCCATGGGGTGCTCCGGTCCTGTTTGTAAGGAACAAAGATGGTTCACTCTGTATGTGTATTGATTATCGCCAATTGAACAAGGTTACCATTATGAATAAGTATCCTCTACCAAGGATAGATGACTTGATTGATCAACTGCAAGAGGCTAGTTATTTCTCTAAGATCGACCTTCGTTCGGGCTATCACCAATTGATGGTGAACGAAGATGATATTACGAAAACGCCCTTTCGGACTAGGTATGGTCACTACGAGTTCTTGGTTATGTCGTTTGGGTTAACAAATGCTCCGGCCACATTTATGGACTTGATGAACAGGGTGTTTAAGCAATACCTCGACATGTTCGTGAATGTGTTTATAAATAATATATTGATCTACTCAAGGAATGAGGATGAGCATGCCAATCATTTGAGGATTGTATTGCAAGTCCTCATGGACCAACAACTCTTTGCAAAGTTTAGTAAATGTGAGTTTTGGTTACGCTCTGTGGCCTTTCTTGGTCACATTGTCTCCGATAAAGGTATCGAGGTAGATCCTTAGAAGACGGATGTGGTTATGAATTGGCCTAGACCTCTATCACCTTTGGATATTCATAGTTTCTATGGCATAAGCCAAATATTATAGGAGGTTTGTTGAAGGGTTTTCTTCGATTGTTTCTCCATTGACGACTTTAACTCAAAAGAAGGTTAAGTTCGTGTGGTCCGAGGAGTGTGAGAAGAGTTTTCAAGAGTTGTAAGATAGACTTACTTCGGCTCTGATACTGACTTTAACAGAAGGATCCGATGGATTTCTGGTTTATTGTGATGCCTCGAGAATTGGGTTAGGATGTGTTCTTATGCAAAATGTGAAAGTTATTGCTTATGCTTCAAGGAAACTCAAGGTGCATGAAAGGAACTATGCTATTCATGATTTAGAATTAGTGGCAGTTGTGTTCGCTTTGAAAATATGGCGACATTATTTGTATGGGGTACATGTGGATGTCTTAACCGACCATAAGAGTTTACAATATGTGTTTAAACAGAAAGATCTGAATCTTCGCCAAAGAAGGTGGCTTGAATTGTTAAAAGACTATGATATGAGTGTTCCCTATCACCCCGGTAAAGCTAATGTGGTGGCTGATGCTCTTAGTCGATTGTCTATGGATAGTGTTGCTCATGTTGAGAATGGTAAGAAAGAGTGTGTTCGTGATGTTCATAGATTGGCCCGATTGGGTGCCCGGTTGATTGATTCCGCTAAGGGTGGTGTTAGGATTCACAATGGTTCCGACTCCTGTTTTGTGCATGATGTGAAAGCTAAGAAAGATCTTGATCCTAACTTGGTTGAACTAAAGGAAGCGGTACTCAAAAAGCCCATAGAGGTTTTCTCCCAAGGGGGAGATGGTGTGCTTCGTTATCAAAGTCGTTTATGTGTTCCCGATGTTGATGACTTGAGAGGACATATATTGTCGGAAGCCAATAGTTCTCAATATTCCATCCACCCAGGAGCTACATAAATGTGCATGATTTGCGGGAGATTTATTGGTGGAATGGAATGAAGAAGGATATTGCGGAATTTTTGGCTAAGTGTCCTAATTATCAACAAGTGAAAGTTAAGCATCAAAAGCCGAGAGGTTTGACCCAAGATATTGGTGTTTCTACTTGGAAGTGGGAAGATGTGAATATGGATTTTATTGTTGGTCTGCCTCGCACTAGGCGACAATATGATTCGATTTGGGTTGTGGTTGATAGAATGACAAAGTCAGCCCATTTCATTCCCATCAAGACTTCTTATTCGGTGGAGGATTATGCTAAGTTGTACTTGAGGGAAATGGTGAGGCTTCATGGAGTGCCTTTATCCATTATCTCCGAGCATGGTGCACAATTCACCTCTCAATTTTGGAGGTTGCTCCAAAAAGGACTTGGTACTCGTGTTAAGCTTAGTACGGCCATTCATCCCAAAACTGATAGGCAAGCGAAGCATACTATTCAGACCTTGGAAGATATGTTGAAAGCTTGTGTAATTGATTTCAAGGGTTTCCTTGGGATGATCATTTGCCTTTGATTGAGTTTTCTTATAATAATAGCTACAATTCTAGCATTGGTATGGCTCCATTTGAGGCTCTCTATGGTAGGAGGTGTAGATCTCCTATAGGTTGGTTTGAAGTTGGTGAAGTTGCTTAGATAGGCCCAGAGTTGGTGTATGAGGCTATGGAGAAAGTTCGGCTTATTAGAGAAATGTTGAAAATGGCCCAAGGTCGACAAAAGTCCTATGCCGATGTTAGAAGAAGAGAATTAGAATTCGATGTTGATGATTGGGTTTACTTGAAAATCTCACCCATGAAGGGTGTAATGAGATTTGGGAAGAAAGGGAAGCTTAGTCCCCGTTATGTAGGCCCATATCAGATTTTGAGACGTGTTGGTGAGGTTGCTTATGAGCTTGACTTGCCAAATGATTTGACATTGGTGCATCCGGTTTTCCATGTCTCATTGTTGAAGAAGTGTGTTGGTGATCTGACCTCTATAGTGCCATTAGAGAATCTTGGCATAAAGGATAGTCTTAAGAAGAAGTTCCGATTGAGATTTTAGACCGGCAGGTCCGAAAGTTAAGAAATAAAGAAGTTGCTTCCGTGAAAGTTCTATGGAGGAATCAATTAGTTAAGGGTGCTACTTGGGAGGCAAAGGCCGATATGATGTCCCGATATCCTCATATATTTCCTTCCAATCCTCATCTAGCTTTTGGTATCTAGTTCCTCATGGTTCATTCTTTTTGTCTCATGTGTCAAAGTTGAATTCCATGACTCCTTGATTATGCATGTTCATGAATTTTCTTATATGATTATGTGCATTTGAGTATGAGTTGCATAAAGTCTTCATGATATGATGTGTTGATCATGCTTTAGCTTGGAGTTGATGTTTCTCATCGGATATGTGCACTTATGTGATTCCATGCTAGGTTGGGTTGTTAGTCAGTGTCTATTACCCTTCTCATGATATCTTGATTCTCATTTGAGGACTAATTTTCCCAAGGGGGAGATATTGTAATACCCCAAGCCTTCAAACAACTAAAAAATGCAGAACTCACCTGAAGATAGTGACCTACGGAGGCACCCTATGGGCCGTAGATGGATTGACGGGCAGTAGGTGGGGACCGTCAATGGCACTATGAACTTTCAGGATTTCTAAGTTTCTGAAATTTGACCTACGGAGTAGCAGGATGGTTCGTAGTTCAGTTGAAGGGCCGTAGATGCGTTCATGACTTGGCCAAATTTTTAGCCCAAAATGAACTTTCTGAATCAATTGATGGAAGAGCAGGAAGGTCCGTCAATTGATGTACAGACCGTAGATCCTGTCCGTCGATTGGCCCCGACAGTTTTTAATTAAGGGCTTTTTTGTCTTTTCCCTAATGGATCTCCTATTAATCTAAGTCGGTTATACCCTTAATCTAAATCCAATAAGTACTTTCTAAGCTTAATACCTCTCAGTCTAATTCATTCCTAAACTCTCCTCTCTAAAATACATCTCTTTCCAAAAGAAACTCTCTCAAGCTTCAAGGAGTAAGAAGAAGCTAGGATCCTCCATTGAAGACCTTTAATCTTCACCTAATTCTTGTGGGTTTCTTTGTGATATGATAGTGTTAACCATTAGGAGTCCTTTCCTCCAATGGGTCCTCCCTTTTCTTCATGATTTTAAAAGGTTTACTCTAACCCAATTGAATTAGGGTTTGTGATCAATTATTATGGGTTCTTCAATTATGATTTCAATTGTTGATTTTATGATTTGTAGTTCACGATCTAGCGTGATAAAGTAACTTAGTGCACGAATTAGCATGAATTACATGATTTGATGTAAAGATTGCATGGATCCCCATGATCCTAAGCTAATTCTCCCCAAATTGATAATCTATGATTTGATTGTTAGGTTGAGCTATGAATTGATGAAGTTTATGATGTCTTTATGAAACTAAGCATTAATTATGAATGAATTGAGGATAATCCTATGAATTTAGCATAATCATGTCAAAAGCATGATTTTCCTCTATTATGTGAGTTTCTTCAAGTATGGGTAAATTGTCCTATTTCTGACTTTTTAAGCATGAGCCTGCATTAATTTGCATGATATGAGTTGAACTTGCATGGACCCATATGAACTCTATGAATTATGAGCATGTTGACCTAAGCAAAGATAAAGCTAATGAACTTGTGCATGTCTCATATAAAGTAAATGATTAATTAAGGGTGCTTTGAGAGTAAAGTACCAAAGTAATGATATGATGATGCTATGGTTGAGTAGTGAAAGGTTTTCTCACGTAATTCTCCCATTTTGATAAAATAAGAACAAAGAGGCGATTACCCATGTTCTTAAGGAGCTATTCTAATGATGTAAGCTTGGACAAGGTCCATGAAAGATGAGCGTTTATAAACATGATTTTAGTTTGGATTGGTAACCCTAGTTGGATCTCTCCATGTATAATGATATGAATATGTTAATGACTAATCCGTGGGAATTATGCTTAGCACTGAGTGGATATTGAGATGGAAGCCTTCCCATGAATAAAGGTCGGGTTTTCTAGATGGAGCTCCCCATCTCAATAATCTCTATAAAATTCGTTAGATCTAGACTTCTTATGTTGCTCTATATCACGATTTTTATTATCCTCAATATGATGAGCAAAGTCCTCCACTTTATAGGCGATAACCTATATCTGAGAAATATCCATATCCCCCTTCTAATGTGACTTAAGGTCCCTTCAATTTTTATTCTATAGTGCAGTCTCTAATAAAATGTGACTCAAGGCCAGCCACATACTAATGAACTCTAGCTTTCACTGTACTGACAATAGCAGGAGCATACCTGGTTACCGTGTCAAGTTTGAGATTTTACTCTTTGACACTCACATTTCCCTACTTTAGGGATAAAAGTTTATCATGTATTGCCTCTTACACCTCTTGTGGAAGATAGTGAGCTAAAAAGGACTCTTAAAATCCTCTAAATTAGTTGGAGGTCCATTTGTTAACTTGGACCTCTCTTAAGCCTCGAACCACGAAATGGTGATGTCCCATAACCTAAGGGATGCAAACTCTGCTATGTCCATTTCCGAGGCATGCATAACTAATAGAACCCTGTAAATATAATCAATAACCTCTTAAGAGTTCTGATAGAACTCTCTAAGACACGAGTCTCTCATTTGTTGATGCCTTTATCTATTATTGTTGTGTAGACACCATGATGCCTAATAGCTGAACCACACTCATGACATCTTGATCTTCTGTATCAAGGGAAGGATCGACAGGTTCTAGATCACCTCAAACTGTCTCAATTGCTATAGAAGAAGGTTAGGCAAGGGGTATTTGATCCTTTCTCCTTTTTCTATGTGTCGTATAACAAATGGAGCTATAGGCAATAGATCCTCTCATATATCATCAGGAGTGGGTTGGGTAGGGGACACTAGTTTTGTGACTAACTCTTGGCCTCAAGTCAATCTATATGGTCGGGCAGTGCACGGCTAGTACCTCTTCATACTACTACGCTGGCTCATTAATTAGCAGTAGTCCATCTAGTTACAGGCATCACTGTAAACATATGTAAAGCATGAGGTAGACTTTAATAACTATGACTCTTTTCTATTGCATGATTTGCATAAATGAAGAATGGTAACTATCCTTAAATTCCCTAGAGCATCTTTGTTATAAGTTTGGTGCACAATACACATTTTGATAACGCTCAAATTACTCTCCAAAACTAATTAAAAGTGTGAGCGATCGTCGTGAATAAAAATTCAACGAAGAGTTGGGGTCGAATCCCACAAGGAATGGTATGCAGTTAAGAATCTAATTATAGAATTAACAAGCAATTAATTCAATTGAAGTTGAAAAAAAAACAAAAGGGTGGCGAAATCCACCAAATTAAATAGAAGTAATCTCGAAACCCAATTATCAAAATGGAAATAATTGATGATTCACAAAACTAAAAGACTCTTGAGATGTGGGGGATGGAATGTTGATTTCACTTGGGGTATAGTAGAATTGCTCAGAAAAACAAGTTAATCACAAATAAGCTAGGTTATCATCATTGACGCTAATCTTCTTTCGATGTCAAAGCATCCAAGCGTAGAATTTCCTTTCGGTCTCATCTATATGCTATTCAAAGCAACCCAAAACCTTAGAACTTTAATTAAATAACTTAAACTACAGCTATTGAGCAAATTACCCACTTGTCTTGGTCTCTTTCGAGCACTAATTCAAGATCGGAACTAGAACCAAGTTGGCCACCTCAATTCATGAAATAATCACCCGGTAATCAGTCAAATTTGTAATGAACATCCATATAATAGAGAAATTAAACACACCCACTAAATTAAATTAACACCCAACCCCATAATCACACCCCAAAAGTGTCATGACCCAAGGTACCCTCCTAGACGTGACATGATGTATAAGACCCCGAAAGGCCTCATACAAGCCACTTAGCATGCATCGTACAAAATAATAGTAGTTTAAGAGTTCAGAAGACAATTTCATATCGAAAGAGTTTACAAGGCATAGCACAAGTCTAAACATATAGTCTCAAGCCATCTAAAACTCATAATACTAGAAAGAAGATTTTGGACGTAACCCACACAAAGTCTTTAAAAGAAAGTAAATGACATGAACGTAAATGTGGCTATATCCTTGAACATATGAGGACTCACCAAATTCTTCAAGGTCTCTAATATCACGCACTAGCCATGAGAAGATGGGGATGAGCCGGATCCTACACTTATAAGAAAATGTAGGGAAGAGTATGCGTTATTTCAAAAATGTACCAAGTATGATAACCATGCATAAAAACATTTAAACATGCTAAAAGGCACATTTTCATAACATGCAATGATCAAGCTAAATCATGAGAAAAGGGTTAGAAATCATGAGTTATAAATCATGACCAATGCAAGCTAAACATCATTAAAATATTTGAGAGATACCTTGTAAGTCACTTTAGTTCATTATTGTTGGAAGTAGCCCTAACCAACATGTAAGACCAATTGAGCTACCAATATGGAATCTGGTGTCCTCCCTACACCGATAGGGCCACCCTAATTGCCACGGTAGGACCCTTAACATCTAGCTTTACTTGGATCCACTAGCTAAAGTCTATCTAAGAAAATCATCATATGGTGGCACATAGTTAAGGGATAAGGAGATTGCTATGAGAAACTCAACCTCTACATACAGGAGAGGTTCCATCTCAATATCCTCTCGGTGCTAAGCATAAATCCCACGGAATAGTCATAATTCTTATTCATCTTATTATCCATGGAAAGGTACAACTAGAGTTACCAATCAAAGCTAAAGTTCATTAGAATTGACGTTTCATCTTCCTTGGACTATTCCAAGCTTACGTCATTTAAAATAGCTCCTTAAATCTTGATTCAAAGTTTAGTTGAGAAAACCTTTCAACATGTTATGAATATTTTATGTGAGAAAAAAATCCTTTCACATTCATGGTTTGAGTATTATGTGAGAAACCCTTTCACAACTCAACAACAACATCAATTATGCTTCAATCTTAAAGCAAATCATAAATTATCATAAATTTCATAATTGAACATGAATACTTTCATAAAACCCATCTTTTGATCATTCATAATTAATCATGAAATCATAGCTTTAGGAAACATAAGGCATTTATGGGTTCATATAGACTTCATAAAATTCATCTCTTCATAATTCAACCCATCAATAAATCCTTATTTCGAAATAGGGGGAAATCACATGGGTTTAGGGGAATTCATCTTAATTCATGAAATTAAACTCAATTCATGCTTCATAGTTCATAAAACAATAAATTAAATCAACATTGAAAAGAACCCATGGCATAGAACAAAACTCTAACTTCAATGGAGAATTTCTAACTTGTAAAATAGAGAATTTTAGGGACTCTATGGAGAAAAGGGCTCCATAGATGAAGATTATCATAACTTGGGGTTCAAAGACCTTAAGCAATTTGAGGAATGGATGCTTGATTCTTGAACCCTAACTTGACCTCTTTTTCTTCTTCTTCAAACTTTTCTAGAGAGAGAATTATTTCGGAGAGGAGAGTTTTGGTAATGATTTGGAAAATTAGATTTTAGGCTTAAAAGGCTTTATATAGGGCCTAGGTGAAGGGTCAATCCGACTTAAATTAGGAATTAAACATCTAGGAAAAACACCAAAAAGCCCTTTAAAATAACTGTCGGACCCCCACCTACGGTTGGATCTACGGTCCGTAAGTTAACCTACGGACCATCATGTTCAATCGTAGATAGCTTTAGAGATTTTAAACTTTTGGACCCCAACGATGGGACATCATGTACGGTCCGTGGGTCTACCTACAGTCTGTACATGGCAATCGTAGGTCTGACTTTTGGCCCAAAAAATTTCACTAAGTATGGGTCTCACCTACGTGACCTACCTTCGGCTCGTACATGGAGTGACGGGTCGTCTTGGCAAACCATACAAAAAGTACTGAAGCTTAATTTTTTTTGGAATTTGGACTTTCAAAACACGGGCCTCACCTACGGTCCGTAGTTAGATGACGAGCCATAGGTGTCTCCGTATGTACTAACACCATAATTCCAAGAGACTGCAATTTCTCTCCTTTTCGAATCCGAGGTGTTACAGTATCTCCCTCTTGGGACATTCGTCCTCGAATGACAATTAAAACATCATAAGGAGGATAGGGACTATACCTAATAGCCCATCATGCATGCAATCACTTAAATGCACGTATTCGAGGAGGAAACATCAACTCCAAGCTAAAGCATGTTCAAAACATTATTTCATAAGGTCTATATGCAACACATACTCAAATGCACATAAACATGAAAAAATCAATCAAGTTAACTCATTTCTCAAAACTAAGCCTTTTTCATAAACATGCACAAATGAAGAATCATGGAAATATCAAAAACACATGAGACCAAAAGAGCGAACCATTAGGGACTAAATACCTCAAGCTAGAGTAGGGGTGTAGGGAAAGAAAAGAGGATAACGGGACTTCAAGTTGGCCTCGGCCTCCCAAGTAGCACCCTCAACTAATTGATTCCTCCAAAGAACCTTCACGGAAGCAATTTCTTTATTCCTCAACCTTCGAACTTGCGGGTCTAAAATCTTAACCGAAACTTCTTCATAAGAAAGGCTATCCTTTATACCGAAATTCTCTGATGGTACTATGGATGTCGGATCACAAACGCATTTCTTGAACAAGGAGACATGGAATATCGGATGCACCTATGCCAAGTCATTTGGTAAATAAAGTTCGTAAGCGACCTTACAATTACGCCTCAAAATCTAATATGGGCCCACATAACGGGGACTAAGCTTCCCTTTCTTTCCAAACCTCATTACACCCGTCATGGGTGAAATTTTTAAGTAGACCCAATCATCAACACCAAATTCTAAATCCCTCCTTCTAACATTGGCATAAGACTTTTGTCATCTTTGAGCTGTTTTCAACCTTTCTCAAATAAGCTGAACTTTCTCCATAGCCTCATGTACCAATTCAAGACCTATCAAAGCAACTTCACCAACTTCAAACCAGCCTATAGGAGACTGATACCTTCTATCATAGAGAGCCTCAAATGGAGCCATACCAATACTCGAATGATAGCTATTATTATAGGCAAACTCAATCAAAGGTAAATGATCATCCCAATTACCCTTGAAATCAATCACACAAGCTATCAACATGTCTTCCAAAGTTTGAATAGTTCATTCCGCTTGCCCATCGGTTTGAGGATGAAAGGTCGTACTAAGCTTACCACGAGTACCAAGGCCCTTTTCGAAAGATTTCCAAAATTGAGAAGTGAATTGAGTACCACGATCAGAGATAATGGATAGAGGAACTCCATGCAACCTCACCATTTCTCTTAAGTACAACTTAGCATTGTCCTCTGCCGAATAAGAAACCCTGACGGGAATGAAATGGGCTAATTTCATCGTACGATCCCCAATAACCCAAATTGAGTCATGTGGCCACCGGTTACGTGGTAAACCAAAAATAAAGTCCATGTTCAAATCTTCCCACTTCAAGTTGGAATACTAATATCTTGGGACAGGCCTCCCGGCTTTTGGTGCTCAACTTTCACTTGTTGACAATTCATACATTTAGCCACAAACTCCGCAATATCCTTCTTCATCCCATTCCACCAATAGATCTACTACAAATCACGGTACATCTTTGTAGATCCCAGGTGAATGAAATATCGAGAACTATGGGCTTTCAGCAAAATTTGTTCTCTTAGGTCATCTACATCGGGAACACATAAACGACCTTGATATCGAAGCACTCCATCTCCCCCTTGGAAAAAGGCCTCAATGGACTTCTTAAGCACCGCTTCCTTCAATTCAACAAAATTAGGGTCAAGATCTTGCTTAGTCTTCAAATCAAACACAAAAGACGATTCTGAATCATTGTGAACCATAACACCGCCTTGGGTGGAATCAACCAACCGAACATCCAATCAGGCAAAACTATGAATATCCCGAACGAATTTCTTCTTACCATCCTCAATGTGAGCAATACTACCAATGGACGTCCGACTAAGAGCATCCGCTACCACATTCGCCTTACCAAGGTGGTAAAGGACACTCATGTCATAGTCCTTTAACAACTCAAGCCACCTCCTTTGGCGAAGATTTAGATCTTTCTATTTTAACACATATTGGAAACTCTTATGGTCGGTAATGACATCATCATGCACACTATACAAATAATGCCTCCATATCTTTAGAGCAAACACAACCGCCGCACACTCTAAGTCATCGGTAGGATAGTTCTTTTCATGAACCTTGAGTTTCCTTGAAGCATAAGCAATGACATTTCCATTTTTCATATGAACACACCCTAACCGAATCCTTGAAGCATCACAATAAACCAAAAACCCATCGGACCCTTCCGGTAAGGTCAACACTAGAGCCGAGGTAAGTCAAGCTTTCAATTCTTGATAACTCTTCTCACACGCTTCGAACCATATGAACTTAACCTTTTTTTTGAGTCAAAGCCATCAATGGGGAAGCAATCAAAGAAAACCCTTCGACAAACTTCCTATAATAACCAGGTAAACCCAAGAAGCTTCGAATATCTGAAGGTGATAGAGGTCTAGGCCAATTGTTAACCGCATCCATCTTCTTTTGATATACCTCAATACCCTTACCGGAGACAATGTGACAAAGAAAATCCACGGACCTTCGCCAAAACTCACATTTACTAAACTTCACGAAGAGTTGTTGTTCCTTGAGGACTTGCAACACAATCCTCAAATGACCGGCATGCTCATCCTTACTCCTTGAGTAAAAAAAATATCATCGAAGAACACAATCACGAACATGTCCAGATATTGTCTAAACACCCTATTCATCAACTCCATAAATGCGGCCGGAGCATTTGTCAACTCAAACGACATTACCAAGAACTCGTAGTGACCATACCTAGTCCAAAAAGCCATCTTAGGGATGTAATCATCCTTCACCCTCAATTGGTGATAGCCCGAACGAAGATCGATCTTAGAGAAGTAACTCACTCCTTGGAGTTGATCAAACAAGTTATCTATCCTTGGAAAAGGATACTTATTCTTAATGGTGACTTTATTCAATTGTTAATAATCAATGCACATTTGAAGTGAACCTTCCTTCTTTCTAACAAACAACACTTGAGCACCCCATGGAGAGATACTCGGTCGGATGAAACCTTTATCCAAAAAATCCTTCAATTGCTCCTTTAACTCCTTAAGTTCTGCCGGAGCCATTCAATAAGTAGGAATAGAGAAAGGTTATGTATCGGGGAGAAGATCAATACCAAAGTCTATTTCTCTTTCGGGAGGAACACCGAATAGATCATCGGGAAACACTTCCAGAAACTCATTAGCACGGGGATCGACCCAAGAGTAGGGGTTTTGAAATCCAAATCCCTCACCCTAACAAGATGGTATATGCAACCCTTAGAAATCATCTTCCTAGCATTAAGACAAGACACAAGTTGACCTTTAGGCATAGAATTTCCCCCCTTCCAATCTAGGATAGGCTCATTTGGCAATTGAAACTTCACCACTCGGGTCCTACAATCAATAGAAGCATAACAAGAATGCAACCAATCCATCCTAAAAACAACATCAAAATCTAACATATCAAGCTTTACAAGATCAACATGAGTGACTCTATGGGATAAGGAGACGGGACAATTTCTATAGACTCTCTTAGCCAAAATAGATTCACCAATAGGAGTAGAGACACAAAAGGGATTTAACAACACATCCGAAAGAACATCAAACCTCTTAGCCACATATGGCGTCACAAAAAGAAAAGGTAGCACCGGGATCAAGCAAAGCATAAATATCAAAGTTAAAGACTTTCAACATATCGGTAACCACATCGGAAGAACCCGCTTGCTCATGGCGAGCTTGAACTTTGTCATGACCAAAGGTACCCCCCTAGATGTGACATGGCGTACAAGACCCGAAAAGGCCTCACACAAGCCACTTATCATACATACATACAAAATCATAGATGTCACGACCCAAGCCTAGGGCCTAGATGTGACCGGCGAATGGGGAACCCGAAGGAACCCCAAACAAGCCTCATAGCGTATCATTACACATCCTTGGTCGCGGAAGCAATTAAATGACCATAAGCGATAAGCATAATCAAGGGGGAAATCGGGACTAAGGGAGCAAGAAAAAAAAAAGAAATGATACATAAATACCATAGATGAGTCAAGCTCAAGCATAAAACACAACTTGTCCAACACCACCTCTAAACATGAGTACTTAGCGGGGGCCAAGACAAACTACCGGGCTCACCCTCATAGTCAAAACATAACTAGAAAGGAAAAGTTTTATACATAGCAAAAGATCATGAGCAACGTCCCGAAATGGAGGACTCACCAATAACCACTATAGAAAATCGTACTAGCCACGCGGAGGAGGATGGTCAAGCGGTGCTCCGGTCCCTACATGGTGACATCATGTAGGCATAGAGTATGCGTTAGTACATTTGAATGTACTAAGTATATGGGATGCAATGCAATGCTACATTAGATGGACATCATAGAAAAATGCGTAATCATACCCGATAAATAGCATATTAATGAAATGATATGTATAATGATGCTTACATAAAAATCATATTTAGTGGGACGTAGTACATGCGTGGCGAGTGACCATCAATATAGTATTTCCAAGGCCTACCACCCCCTTGGAGAGGCAAAAGAGGTACAAACCCCTCAATATGGTTACACGGGCCTACCACCCCCCGAGCTAGGGACCAAGGTACAAACCCCTCGATATGGTTATACGGGCCTACTACCCCCCGTACTAGGCAACCAAGGTACCAACCCCTCGATCCGGTTATACGGGCCTACTACCCCCCGTACTAGGCAACCAAGGTACCAACCCCTCGATACGGTTATACGGGCCTACTACCCCCCGTACTAGGCTTGGTCGACTCACAACACTTATATAGAGAAAATCATATACATGTGTCCATTTCATCATCATTTCAGTAATTACATAACCATCCGACTCATAGGACGTACCTTGGACCTTCCCTTTCCTAAGAATTCTCTAAATGGGCATTTTATCAAACACAAGGTGGGCAATTGTTCATGTAAATGAAATCATGTATTTCAAGAATACTAAGTCCAACCAATTCCAAAATCCATATAAATCAGCCCACCAACAACATACATATATATATCAACCTTCATAATTTGATCATGGAAGCATGTAAACCATAAACATCACATAATAATTGCATTTCATGATAATATGCAAAATGGACCATAATAGGGTGTGTAGTAGTAATTCATAATTCAAGAGTTCATAAATAATCATAAGGACCCATAAACTTGAAGTAGAAATAGAGGATCAATGGTTGGACTTGTGGAAAGGAAGGTTTCCACAATCAAACCCACATACCTCAACTTTGGAGAATCCTTGATGAAGATTGGAATGGAGAATCGAAGCTTGAGATTGAGTCTTGAATCCGGAATTAGAGCTTGAGATGTTTGAATTTGGTTGAAGATCTTGGTGGAATTTTTGGAGAGGGCTTAGAGAGTGTTTTTGGAGTTAAGAAAAATGACTAAGTATGGGACATATCCCCTTTTTATAAAAAACGTCTCCAACCCGCCTAAAAAAAGCTCACTGGAAATTGCAAATCTGCACAGACAGGTTTTACGAAAATGGTCATAACTCCCTCATCCTAACTCGGACTAAGGTGAAACCAAGTGCGTTGGAAAGCTAACTCAAAGAGCTTTAATTTGAAGGTTTCAGCCCTTCCAGTTCCTTGTGTGCTAAGAGATATGCCCCTTTAAAGTTGACCCTCCAAATCGCAATTTTTGCGATTTTCGAATTTTGATACGGTTGCTCTAAAATTCGGGTTAGACCCATTTCCCACTCAATTTGACCCCACAAATAAGAATATGAAGTCAAATTTCCGAAATCATGCACGGATTTTGAGATATATGGAAATTACAATTATAGGTGTTTCCGAAGCACATTTTCGGGCATTTTTGGGTCGTTTCAATATCTCCCCCTTGGGAACATTCGTCCCCGAATGTTAAAGAACGTACATGAGAGACACAAACATGGCAATTTCAGCCCACATAAGGATGCAACAATGCACTTACACCTTATTTCAAAACCTCAATATAGTTGTAAAACCACAATGAACTTGTCAACTTAAACATGAATGTATGCAATGACATGGGGGCTGAACTTAAGACCTGAGATTTTATAAAGGGCTTAGGTCAATACCTTAGGCTCGAGTGGAGTGGAAAAGATAAGGATATCGCCTTTGCATGTCCGCTTCGGCCTCCCAAGTAGCACTTTCAACTTGTTGATTTCTCCAAAGGACTTTAATGGAAGCCACATCTTTGTTTCTCAACCTCTTCACTTGTCTATCTAAAATCTGGACCGGAACCTCTTCATAGGTCAAATTATCTTCAACAACACCCACAACATCAAGAGACACAATGGCATTCGGATCACCCACACAATTCCTCAACATAGACACATGAAATACCGGATGAACCAAATCCATCTCGCTAGGCAATTCCAACTCATAAGCTACCTTGCCAATTCTCCTCATCACCTTATAAGGACCCACGTATCTTGGGCTCAACTTGCCCTTCTCACCAAAACGAACCACACCCTTCATGGGTGTCACCTTCAAATAAACCCAATCACCAACTCGGAATTCAAGAGCCCTTCTCCTCGCATCGGCATAGGACTTTTGGCGACTTTGGGCCATCTTCAACCTATCTCTAATCATCCTAACCTTCTCAAGAGCCTCCATAACTAGGTCTGGTCCTAACAAGGCCACCTCACCAACCTCAAACCACCCAACCGGTGATCTTACAACGCCTCCCATAGAGAGCCTCAAAAGGAGCCATACCGATTGCTAGGAATGATAGCTATTGTATAGGCAAACTCAATTCAATGGAAGAAATTATCATCCCAACTACCTTAAGCTCCAATACACAAGCCCTAAGCATATCCTCAAGTGTGTGTGGAAGTCCTTTCGGCTTGTCCACCGTTTGCCGGTGAAGGCCGTAAGTAAGCTTTAACTCTCGTACCTAGACCCTTGAAAAGACTTCCAAAAGTGTGAAGTTAAATTGAATTACCACGGTCGATATGGATGGATAGAGGAATCCCATTGGCAACCTTACCAAGTCATGAATAATACCTTGCATAATCTTCCGCCCCATATGTTGTCTTACCGGTAGAAAATGAGCCGATTTTGTCATCCTATCAAAACCACCACCCAAATAGAATAAAACCTTTTCTAGTCTTGGGTAAACCAACTACAAAATCCATATTAATTTCTTCCCACTTCCAAGTAGGAATCTCTATGTCTTGGGTTAGACCACCCGGCCTTGGATGTTCGGCCTTGACTTGTTGACAACTATGACAACCGGAGACGAATTTGGCAATGTCCTTCTTCATGCCTCCCCACCAATACACATCCCTCCAATCTCTATACATTTTGGTGGAACCGGGGTGGATGGAGTAGGAAGAATTATGAGCCTCCTCAAGAATTTTCTCCCTCAAACCATCAACACAAGGCACACACAACCTACCTTGGTACCTAAGGGCACCATCTCCCCCCTTGGGAGAAAACTTCCACCTTGCCCTCTTTCACCAAGGCCTTCAATTCAAACAAGGAAGAATCAAGATCTTGTTTTGCTATCACCTCATCAACCAAGGAAGACCTAGCACCATCAACAACGGCCACACCACCATTACTAACCTCTTCCAACCTAACCCCCAACCTAGCCAACCGATGTACCTCCCTAGCCATTTCCCTATCACCAGTATCAACATGAGCTAGGCTAAACCCATAGACACCCTACTCAAAGCATCGGCCACCACATTAGCTTTACCGGGATTGAAATGCACACTCATATCATAATCTTTAAGAAATATCTAGCCACCTTCTTTGTCTCAAGTTGAGATCTTTTTTTTTTTTTTTATAGTGGAGGCTCTTATGATCGGTGAACACATCGACATGTACCCCATACAAATAATGACGCCAAATCTTTAAAGCAAACACCACCGCGGCTAATTCAAGATCATGTGTAGGATAGTTCTTTTCATGCACTTTGAGTTGTCTGGAAGCATAGGCTATCACCTTACCCATGTTTGCATTAGGGACACAACCAAGCCAACTCTAGAAGCATCACAATACACAAAAATCCCTCAAAGGCCCATCCGCGTAGTGACAATATAGGAGCGGAACACAAGTTTATCTGTCAAGGTTTTTGAAAACTCTTTCGCACTCGTCGGTCCCAATCAAACTTTAGCCTTTCTTGTTGTGTCAACTTAGCATGGGAGAAGCAATAGAAGAAAACCCATTCCACAAAATCTCGGTAGTAAACCCGCTAAGCCAAGAAGCTCCTAATATCCGACGGGGTCATGGCCTAGGCCAATTTCTAATATACATCGGTCTTCTTAGGGTCTACCTTAATACCACCCCCCGCCACCACATGACCTAGGAAGGCAACCTCCCTCAACCCAAATTCACACTTTTCATACTTGGCATACAACTTCTCCTCTCTTAATCTTTGCAACACAACCCTCAAGTGACCCGTATGTTCTTCCTCGCTATGCGAATAGATTAAAATATCATCAATGAAGACCACAACATAGGAATCAAGGTAGGGTTTAAAGACCCTATTCATTAGGTCCATGAAGGTAGCCGGTGCATTGGTCAACCCAAAGGACATGACCACAAATTCATAATGTCCATACCTAGTCCGGAAGGCTGTCTTGGGAATGTCCCCCTCCCTCACCTTCACTTGATGATACCCGGACCGAAGATCAATCTTAGAGAAGTGGCTAGCCCCTTGCAATTGGTCGAACAAGTCATCAATCCTAGGAAGAGGATATTTATTCTGGACGGTGACCCTATTGAGTTGCCGGTAATCGATACACATCCTAAGGGACCCATCTTTCTTCTTGACAAACAACACCGGTGCACCCCATGGTGATTGGCTAGGCCTAATAAACCCCTTCTCCAACAAGTCCCTCAATTGTTCTTTCAACTCCTTTAACTCCGCCGGGGCCATACGGTAAGGGGGAATAGAAATGGGTTGAGTATCGGGGAGGAGGTCTATGCCAAATCTATTTCCCTTTCGGGAGGAACACCGGGAAGGTCATTAGGAAAGACATCAAGGAATTCATTTACGACCGGAACCGACTCTATAAGAAGGGTTTTGGACTCCACATCCCTAACCCTCACGAGGTGATAGAGACACCCCTTAGAGATCAACTTACGGGCTTTAATGCAAGAGATGAATCTACCCTTGACTACCACATTTTGGCTTTCCCACTCAAGAATGGGTTCACTTGGGAATTGGAACTTGACCCTACGGGTTCTACAATCAATAGAAGCATAGTATGCATGCAACCAATCCATCCCAAGAACAACATCAAAATCGACCATGTTCAATTCAACAAGATCACAAGGCAATATTTTATGCAAGATGCAAATAGGACAATTTCTATAGACCTTCCTAGCAACAATATATGCACCAATAGGAGTAGACACCTTATATGACTCACGCAACAAGTCGGGCTCAACATGAAACTTTTTGGCAACAAAGGGGGTGACAAAAGAAAGAGAGGCACCCGGATCAATTAGTGCATATACATCCAAGTCAAAGATTTTCAACATACCGGTAACGACATCGGGGACTTCATCGACCCCTTGCCTCCCATGCAAAGCATAAAATCGATTGTGCCTTGGGGCACCATCTTGTCGGCCCCCTCTCCCCAAAGGAACCGCATTGGCACCTTGTGGACGGACCTCCTTACCCTTGTTGCGATTTCGGGGACAATCCATTGCCTTGTGCCCCATTTCCCCACAACTGTAGCAAGCACCGGTATTTCTCAAACACGGGCCACTCCTTTTAGTTGGTAGGCCGCCAACTCCGCCTTATTTTCTGACCTCACGCCCATGATAGTTAATATCTTGTGGACTTCATCAATGAACTCTTGAGGGTCTTCACCTAACTTAGACCCATAGAATTCTGGGGGATTCATCCGCACGAAGTCTCTCACCCGAGATGCCGGGGTAGGAGCCTGAGGGGCTTGGGTCCCGTGGTTGGCTTGATTAGCCATAGCTTGTGCAAATAAAGTAAGGGCATCCCGAAGATCCCCATTGGTCGGTTGTTCCTCGGGTGCGCGGGCTCGTCTTCCTCTTGTATTAGGCATGATCTAGCATAGCAAAGAACAACCGTTAGGGAAGAACTTAATTCAACTCTACAGCACGACTTAGAACATGGAGAAGGGAAACATTTCCTAAAACGTCTCATAGCCTCCTACTCATAGTTGTGGTGCACAACACAACCATGAATCGGACTCTAATCAACGCGGTGTGTTGGACTCCGAGGATCATTCAACCTAGTGCTCTGATACCAAGTTTGTCACGACCCAAGCCTAGGGCCTAGATGTGACCGGCGAATGGGGAACCCGAAGGAACCCCAAACAAGCCTCATAGCGTATCATTACACATCCTTGGTCGCGGAAGCAATTAAATGACCATAAGCGATAAGCATAATCAAGGGGGAAATCGGGACTAAGGGAGCAAGAAAAAAAAAAGAAATGATACATAAATACCATAGATGAGTCAAGCTCAAGCATAATACACAACTTGTCCAACACCACCTCTAAACATGAGTACTTAGCGGGGGCCAAGACAAACTACCGGGCTCACCCTCATAGTCAAAACATAACTAGAAAGGAAAAGTTTTATACATAGCAAAAGATCATGAGCAACGTCCCCGAAATGGAGGACTCACCAATAACCACTATAGAAAATCGTACTAGCCACGCGGAGGAGGATGGTCAAGCGGTGCTCCGGTCCCTACATGGTGACATCATGTAGGCATAGAGTATGCGTTAGTACATTTGAATGTACTAAATATATGGGATGCAATGCAATGCTACATTAGATGGACATCATAGGAAAAATGCGTAATCATACCCAATAGATAGCATATTAATGAAATGATATGTATAATGATGCTTACATAAAAATCATATTTAGTGGGACGTAGTACATGTGTGGCGAGTGACCATCAATATAGTATTTCCAAGGCCTACCACCCCCTTGGAGAGGCGAAAGAGGTACAAACCCCTCAATATGGTTACACGGGCCTACCACCCCGAGCTAGGGACCAAGGTACAAACCCCTCGATACGGTTATACGGGGCCTACTACCCCCCGTACTAGGCAAACCAAGGTACCAACCCCTCGATACGGTTATACGGGCCTACTACCCCCCGTACTAGGCAACCAAGGTACAAACCCCTCGATATGGTTATACGGGCCTACTACCCCCCGTACTAGGCAACCAAGGTACAAACCCCTCGATATGGTTATACGGGCCTACTACCCCCCGTACTAGGCTTGGTCGACTCACAACATTTATATAGAGAAAATCATATACATGTGTCCATTTCATCATCATTTCAGTAATTACATAACCATCCGACTCATAGGACGTACCTTGGACCTCCCCTTTCCTAAGAATTCTATAAATGGGCATTTTATCAAACACAAGGTGGGCAATTGTTCATGTAAATGAAATCATGTATTTCAAGAATACTAAGTCCAACCAATTCCAAAATCCATATAAATCAGCCCACCAACAACATACATATATATATCAACCTTCATAATTTGATCATGGAAGCATGTAAACCAAAAACATCACATAATAATTCCATTTCATGATAATATGCAAAATGGACCATAATAGGGTGTGTAGTAGTACTTCCATAATTCAAGAGTTCATAAATAATCATAAGGACCCATAAACTTGGAGTAGAAATAGAGGATAAATGGTTGGACTTGTGGAAAGGAAGGTTTCCACAATCAAACCCACATACCTCAACTTTGGAGAATCCTTTATGAAGATTGGAATGGAGAATCGAAGCTTGAGATTGAGTTTTGAATCCGGAATTAGAGCTTGAGATGTTTGAATTTGGTTGAAGATCTTGGGAATTTTTGGAGAGGGCTTAGAGAGTGTTTTTGGAGTTAAGAAAAATGACTAAGTATGGGACATATCCCCTTTTTATAAAAAAAAAAGTCTCCAACCCGCCTAAAAAAAAAAAGCTCACTGGAAATTGCAAATCTGCACAGACAGGTTTTACGAAAATGGTCATAACTCCCTCATCCTAACTCGGACTAAGGTGAAACCAAGTGCGTTGGAAAGCTAACTCAAAGAGCTTTAATTTGATAGGTTGCAGCCCTTCCAGTTCCTTGTGTGCTAAGAGATATGCCCCTTTAAAGTTGACCCTCCAAATCGCAATTTTTTGCGATTTTCGAATTTTGATACGGTTGCTCTAAAATTCGGGTTAGACCCATTTCCCACTCAATTTGACCCCAAAAATAAGAATATGAAGTCGAATTTCCGAAATCATGCACGGATTTTGAGATATATGGAAATTACAATTATAGGTGTATCCGAAGCACATTTTCGGGCATTTTTGGGGTCGTTTCATTTATCCAATAGCTTGCTTGAAAGATTCTAAAGATCCTTGAAGTTTGGGAGATCTGTCGAAGATTGTTGACGCCGACTTTGATCTTAGAATGATGTTAGGGATCACTTGAAGTTAGTTTCACACTCCTGATCATGCTGGAGATATTTGAAGTTGCTTTTGAACTTCTGATGATGCTTGATGAAAATTTTGAGGTAATTCTCAAAAATTTCTGTCCCAATTAAATGTCTTGGCGTATTTCAAACTGTCGATGGATGACTCATGAAATTTTTGAGATCTTCTCAAAAATTCTGTCTTAGTTGCAATTCTCAAGACTTGCTAGAGAAAAGATTTTCCTCTTTAGAATTTTTGAGTCCTTCTCAAAAATTATGTCCCAATTTCCATTATTAAGAGAATTGGAAATTTAACAGGAGATATGACCGAGCCATTGTGGCTCCTACGTATCCCATTGAGGCAGAAGTCAGCTCAAACGTAGTTCCCTTCTCGAGAATTAACAAAAATTGAAAATTTTGATAAGGAGTCAATCGAGATCGACACAGGCAGCCTACGTATCTCATTCTTGAGAATTCAGGTCGAACGTAGTTCAAGTATTGAGGGTAAAAGTAAAAATAGATAAAGGGGTGACTGAAGCCGACACAGGCCGCCTACGTATCTCACTCTTGAGAATTTTAGGTCAAACGTAGTTCATTACAAAGGGGATAAATTCTAATTATAAAGCATAAAGCGATTACAAGCAGATAGTGCGATTACAAGGAAAAGGTAGAAACTAAGTCTTCAAACATAGTATCTTTTGACAGCACCTAAGTCGACTGACGACTCGTGAGATACAATGCATATGCTCAACCATGCAATGTCATCAAACAAATGTATTGATGTATTATCGAAGTATACTAATGAGTTCTCTTTCATGTGCTTCTGTCAGATGGACACCAATTTTAATTTCTTTGATGCAATCATCATTTTCCTGAATTCACTATTTCAATCTCTTCTGAATCGGCTCATTCTGTCTCTCGAAATATCTCGATTCCTCAACAATATGTTTGGGTATCATGATCTCCTCAACATAGTCCTCGAACTCGTCCTCATCTATCCTATTTTGTTCATTCAGCTTATGACATGACATGATATTGGCAGATTTGAAAATATTTTCACTGAAATCATAGACAAATATTGTTAGATAGCAAATTTAAAGTAAGTAAACTAATTTTTTTGCAATAAAGGAGGTTTTCATTTGAAATGAGAAAATATGAACTTTGGCCATGACCATAAGTCATTTTGCCTTTTTCAAAACATTACGAGGAAAATTAAAACATAGCGAGGTAAAAATAGCTTAAATGGTGGGTCTCGAGCCTCATTCGGACCATAACCGATTTTTAAAAATAACTTAGAAATCTGTCTTTGTCTATCAAGACGGGCGAGGAATCGAGAGTGGAGTGAATGTCCAGTTAGGCATTTGCTCCTTCGGCTTGGTGTCTTTGGGCACAACATTACCTTCTTTGAACAGATTTCTGATTCCTTCCCCTAGAACATTGTCATATACATACTTTTGCATTGGAAAAGACTGACATAAGAGAGGTAACGATTTTGGCACAGCTTGATCGATATTCCGCTTGTTTTGACCCTTTTTTGATACTAAAGTAAAAGCTTGATGGAGTGTCACGATCACAAATTCGGGTTTCTCTCTATTGCTTAGCGAGGATACAACATTCTCAAGATTGTCAAGGTTGGCTGAGATTATAGCCTTATCAACCTTCAAATCTTCTTCGACTTCAATCATATTAATGGTCACCCCTTCATGATTCAACATGGGTTACTATTGACATTAGGAATGGTTGTCTGAAGAATGACAACCTTTTGATCTATCAGGTCTTGAATTTTATGCTTCAAGTTGATACAATCCTCAGTAGTATGTCCAGCACCTCCTAAATGGTAAGCACAGTGAAGATCGGGTCTGTAAAATTTGGACTTGACATTGATGTTTTTTGGATCAATTGTCTGTATCATGCCAGCTGATTTCAATCTCTCAAAAAGTTGTGTTTGGCTGTTAATCAAAGGAGTAAAGACTCCAGGAGATTTCTTCTCAAGATTTGGGCGAGGAGGATTGTAATTATTTTGTGGAGGCGGAGGTACTAGACGGTAGTTTGGAGGATTTTGATGAGTTGGTGTTGGCGTTTGAAAATTTAGGTGTTGTGGAGTTTGGTGGCTAGGAGGGGCGTTTTGGCAATATGGAGGTGGGGTTTGATAAGCAGGAGGTGGAATTTGATAACTTGGTGCTGGAGTTTGATAACTAGGAGGGGTATTTTGATAATTTGAAGGTGGAGTTTGGTAATGTGGAAGTGGAGTTTGGTAACTTGATTGAGTATAAAAAAACTAGGTATAAATTTTGTAGAGCTCGAGGATAGCCTTTGTAAGGTGAGAATTTTCTAAAGTATCTTTTTTCATCAGATGCGTAGGAAATGGAAGACACGTCCTCTCTTTTCTTCTTCAACGATCCTGAAGTTCCAGTTGAAGCTGCAACACTGGCAATCTTCTCAGTCCTAAGCCCATCTTTGATAGTCTCACCTACCTTGACTATCTCTGTAAATTTTCCTCCAATGAGCAACATTATCCTGTCATAATATTTCGCCTCTTGAATGCGTATAAACCCATCAACGATCTCTTTCTCAGACATGAGAGGTCAAACCCTGGTGGCCTCTTTCCTTCTTTTTTACGCATATTCACGGTAGCTTTCAGTGGATTTCTACTTAATTTTCTCCAAAGAATAGCGATCAGGAACAATTTCCACATTATAAGCAAACCTCTCAATGAAGTCTCTAGCCAATGCATTCCAGCTAGACCATTGTTTCATCTCTTGAGAGGTAAACCATTCCAAGGCCTCTCACTTAAACTTCGACTAAAGATCTGCATTAGCGAAGCCTCATTCTTTCCGGCTCCCACGAATTGATCACAATATGCTCTAAGATGAGCCAATAGATTTTCGATTCCTCCAAAAGTGTCAAATTTTTACACCTTGAACCCTTTTGGCAGGTCCAAATCTGGATGGATACACGAATCTTCATAGTTTAGAACATTTGGAGCATAGTGAAACTCCTTCATGACTTTCATGATCTCTACTTTCGTACTCTGTTTGATCGTTCTTCTTTGGATCTCCACTCTTTTTCATGTTCCTCGTAATGATCAAGCTTGGAATAATTAGTGTAGTGCAGATGAGGTTCATTGTGGATTGGGATTTGAAAAGTGGATTTTGGAGGTAAGGGTTGAGCGGTAGAAAGGTTTTGGGTGTTTTGAAGAGGGGCTTGGTATATCGGAAGGAATACTTAAGGGTTGTTGGCATTACGGCTTTGGAGAGGGGGAAGTCTGGGAATTATTTGCGTTTTGATTTTGAGGGGGAGGGGGAGGGAAGGTTTGAGGGTTGGTATTCAGGTTTTGAAGATGATGTGGTGCTTGTATGAAGTGGTGGCGCGATGAGGATTGGGGGTGGTTAAGTCGATGATGGAGGAATACTGAACAGGGTTGGAGGGTGGGTTATTCAAGACATGTTCGAGGTTTGAATTCAGAGGAGGAAAATATAGTGGAGGCCTTCCATCACAATAGAGAGTTTTAGAAACAAATTCTCACTTCAAAACCACGATTTTCCTCATCTAAAAAAAGAAGAGGAAATGCCGTGAAAGAGTAAAAATCCAAGATCGATTCTCTTATGAAATTCTTAGGTCGATTCCTTACTCGTTGAAGTCGAGTTCATGGTGGTGGGTGGTATGAGTTAGTCATCTTTAAGCTCGTTGTCTCAGGCGTCGCTGCTCTGAGAGAGGTATACTTCCTTGTTTCGTTCTTAAATCATATTTTGTGCTTTAGTTTTAGTCCATTATTTAGTGACTAGTTTGGTCGTATTAGTTTTAAATAGATATACATTCCTTTCCTCTATTTGTTTGAATTCAAAATGATTCGAGTGTATGTATGTGAAGTCAGTCTCTGCTTATGAAATTTGTTTTCTTTCTAGGCGTTTATTTCTGGTTCAAAGGTTGTGGTTCGTTGTTTCAAGTGTCAAGATTTTACTCTTTTAGTTGAATGCCCTGTTCATTCTAAGTTCATGCTCTTCATTTAAATGTTTTCATTGAAGTGTTGCTTTCTATTCATGTGATTATTTGATGGATATATAGCTTGTATGTGATAGATTGATCGAATTTTATGTTTTGTCTAAGCCGAAATCTTTCCATGATACATTAGCTTTCTGTTTATGTATGTGCTTGCTAAGCCTGGATTGTTTTCTTTTCCTTCTCCTCGAATGACTTCTGTTAATCGAGTCTTATTTTAGAAAGATCGTGGTCTACGGTTTAAACTCTAAATTCATTCTTATTTAACTGTCCATTCTCATTAAGATAGCTAGAGTCAGTATGAGTACAAATTCTTTCTTTAAAGCTATCTTGTAGCAACACTATTCTTTACATGAAAGTGTGTTTATTTTGGGTTAAAATGTGACTGTTTATGCTTGATTTTGGTAAGGACTTCGATTTGTTGTTTAAATCAGTGATTTTTTCGATTCCTAATGCATTATAGTTGCTGCCTTTCAGGTTATAAATCGTATGTGTTTAGATTTATTTATTTTTATGTTGAATGATAAGATTAAACAATTGGTTGGAATTAAGTCAATGTTGTAGTAGCCTTCATTTTTTTAAACCCATCAGTGTGGTCTCTGCATCGTTTTCTTGATTTGCTTTATTTTTTTTCTCTTCGAAATCAATTTAATGGCAAAAGATACAGCTTTGTTTCATGAAGATGGCGTCTTAAGGTTTCATGTAAATGTCAAACTTGTCCTATGAATTGTTTCTAACTCCTTTTCTGTTGCTTTTTTTTTTTTCTTACTTTAAGTAAGTTGTTTTGATCAAAAGATAGTGTTGCCAAGTTAATATTGAATCTTATTTTCTCTACTAGTTGCTGCCTGTTTATCTCCTACTTTAGCTTAAATTTTGAAATAGTGTGTTAATAGCTTGATTTCAATTTTGGCTTATGTTAATCTATAGTTGTTTGTTGCCTATTGTCCTTTGATTTACAGACCCATTTTTTATGTTAACATGGCTGAATGATCAAGTTTAAATCACCTTATCATATTTAAATGTCATGAGAAATATTTTGTCTTCTTTGGGATGTCTAAGGTCTGAAACAGTAGTATATGGGTTCCTTTTTACTTAATGCTTTTCCATATGAATTCAATGATTTGTTACTTATGTATTTTTATTTATGTCACATGTGAACCCCTGTCCGAGTCCCTTGTGGACTTCCTTTTTGAATTTTCGAGATGAGCATGGAGGCTCAAATCTTTTTATCGAGTCGACGTCATTTGTGTTCGAGAATATAAAGCTGAAATACAGGTCTCGAAAAGCTGAAAATGGATCGTATACATCTGATATACAATCAGATACAGTGATAGCCAGTCACTGTATACAGTTGATATACATCCGAAAATGGACTAGAAAAGTCCAAGTGCAGCAGCTGTTTCAGTGATTAAAATAGCTGATTTCAGAGAAAAGTTTGGGCCAAGCAAGGCCCAAATCGGGATCTTATTTGTGTAAGTTTGATGATGTCCACGTCGTCAATAGTTTGAGATGGGTTTTAGCATATTATTAGTCTATATTGGGTAACCAAACTTACTCCACTAATACTTGTTTTACATCGGCATCAGTTATTGATGTCTTCCAGTGGACAAATGGCTTTTTTTATTCATATTTTACTTTTACTCTAAATTATTTATTTACTTTATCGTATAATAGAAAAGTGAATGTTGAGTAGCTTAGAGTTGGTTGATTAATTGATATTATCATATTCTTTCAATTTCCTTAATTTGTATTGCGAAAGCTGAAGAGCTAAGAGTCATTTAGTAAATTAATTGATTTGTCCTTCTTCTTCAATTTCTTTCATTTATATTTAGTGTTTTATGTACTTATCTGTATCAACTAGAATGGGAGGTCTATCACCTAGCTCAGATTCCGTCTGAGACTTGCCTAGCTTAAATTTTTTAAGTTACTATTCGAAAAAGTTTTTGGTTTAGTTTTTTTTCACCATTGACTTATTCATAACGATCAGGACGGATCGTTACAGTAAATTTTTATTAATTTGAGGAAAAAAGTAAAAATACAAGATATGTCATATATATATATATATATTTATAATATGTATAAAAAAAATTAATAGCAATATATTTATCGTACATTAAAATAAATAAGTAAATATACTAGAAATGCATGGAAATTTTATATATGTTAAAAAATAAAGATGTGTGATTAAAGTCATATGTCATATATAGGTTTATGATATAACGTTTTGTTATAGGTTATTGACATATTACATATCTATTGCAACCGTCCTTCTTTATAACTATAATTAATCATTTATGATATTTAAAATATATATGACAACTATCTACTAAGGCTTGCAATAGATGGTGATTATGTTGTAACATATGTTGAATCTGTTTGATTAATTAAACATATTATATATATATATTGCAACAAATTCTATATCTATTTCAAATATTTTGTGAGTTTAAGCGTAATTTTTTAATATATCTTTTAAATGATTAATTACTATAAATAAAGAAAAAATATTATATTTTAATAATTAATGTGTCCAAACCTAAAGGTAAACGTATTCAATTTATGTATTAGATTCACCTTTTCGTAAAAATATACCCAATTTTTCAAAATTTTGAATACGCCTATTTGAGATATGAATTTGAATAGTTCAGATAATTCAAAGTGTGTGTCATTTGCTCATGAACACCAAAACTTCGCCTTTAATTTGGGTTGGAGGGAGTACCATTTTTGTCAATTTTACCTGTTTAGACTTAGGTATAACAAAAGTGTTTAAAGTTGATTATTTTATCAACATTTTTCTTGCAATTCAAGTGAAATCAGATTAGACTTTAGCATGAACAAATATTTAAATTATAAACTAAATATTAAAATATCACTTTTAATATATTAAAATTGATGATAATCAATGCAACATTTTATTTTCTATCTAAATGTTTTTTATTATTCTTATCTTAATTTCAAAAATATTAAAAGAAAACAAAGAAGAATACGACTTCTCAAGCGAATCGGTTGACTACTCAAATATAATACGATAATTATATAAGAAAAATAAAAAATAATTATCCCAACCAAACGTATGTGACAAAGCTCTATTGCAAAAATAAAATATGGTAGAAAGTAAAATGTGGCAAAACTCTATTACATCAATCAATTGGGTATCTTGAGTCAATATTAGCTAAGATAGTTTAAACATAATCAATTTGAGATAAAGATTATCGAATGAAAATAATCTAGCACATGAAATTGACTATTAAAGACATTGAAGAAAAAAAGAAGAAGATTGATAAAAAGAAAATCAATAGAAAATTAATTTTATATCATGCATAATAGTTGGAGAAAGGATATGCAGGAATACAAGAATTTGCAAAAATCTAACGTGGAATTAGCTATTATTGATATCTTTTATTCTTATATTTTATATTAAGTAATTAAAAATTGTTGTTTAATATGCGCCGCTACTGAATTATCTTCGTTTTACACTTAAATAACATACATATTAGCGAATTAACACATAATAGTGGAAGAAGATAAATATCGCTATAAAATGAAAATATGTGAGTGCAAGTATCCACGTGCTAATTTGGTAAGTGTAATTGTTAGTATTGTGAAATGTCATATTTTTATTTTTCTGCATTCAGTTCAAGATATTAAAGTTCAAATTTGATTATTTTATCAGCATTTCTCATGTGGTTCAAGTGGGATCGGATTGAGCTTTAACACGAACAATTATTTAATTTATTAAATAAAGATGAAAAATATCATTTTTAATATTTTAAACTGATATTCAATGCAACATTTTCTAATTCTTATTCATGTCATTAAAGATAACATATACATTCCTCTATCAAAATAACAATTGTTGAACTTTCTTCTTGTTCATTATATGAATTATGAACTTAAGGAAACGTTGAAAAGAAGGTCTGTTTTTCGTTTAGTATTTAAAAATATGTCATAAAATATGAGATAGTTATATAATCAAAATGTCCATACAAAATATAAACTAATGATTGCATCAATTGATGCGATAAATTATTTAGTATTGTAATTGTTTACAATTTTCACTTTGTGTTCAATTGTCTTTTTTTTTTCTTTTTTCTAATTAATTTATTGATTGAAAAATATTTCTTAAACAAATCATTTTTTTATGCAGAGAACTGTTTATATTGATTCACTCGACATGTTAGACCTTAAAAAGATGAAGACTAAAAAAATAAATATCGTATTCGATTACAATTTATTACTAGTTGTATTTTTAACTATAATAGTGTTCTAAACATATACTGAAAAAATTTATATTTATATTTTTGTATCAAGATTTCAAGCGATTTACTATATGTGTATATATATATTTTATTTTTTATTTAAGATTTAGGAAACTTACATGGAACTAACGGAAGAAAAAAAAAGAGGCTGAGACTAGGAAAAAAACAACAAATTATGTTGTACTCATACTAGGGCGGTATTCAAAAGCTAAAAAATGTTATGTGTTATGTAATAAGCAAAAAACGTTTTCTTTCTACCATTTTCATAATTTTTCTCCCCTAAGTAACAACGTATTCCCCTTTCTCTTCTCTTTCTCTTTTTTTTTAATCAAATTTTTGTCTTTATTTTTCTTATAAAAGTCTACCATTTTCAAGTTTTTATCTTTGTAACATCTGCTAAAGCTTTTCCGTTTTCAAGTTTATCTTTTTTTCCTCTTAAATATTTCTTATTTTCAAGTTTGTTGTATTTTGTGTTACAACTGCAATAAAATTATGGTATTGAGTTTAAATGTTACATATTGTATATGAGTGTTTGTAGAAATTTATTTATTGCCTTTTTATGTGTTAGATTCAAAGTCTAATGCAGTAAATTTTTCTACAAAGTGCAAAGAAGTAATTGCGATCTCTCACCATCTAATGCGGTAAATTATTTAGTATTGTAATTCTTTACATTTTTACTTTATTTTCTTTTTACTAATTAATTTATTTTGATTGAAAATTTTCTCCTAAAAAAATCATTTTTTGATGCATAGAACTGTTTATATTGATTCGTTCATCATGTCAAACCTCAAAAAGATGATAACGAAGAGGATGAACGATAGTTTTCGATTGCAACCTGTTACATTTTATATTCTTGCTTACAACAGTCTTCTAAAGCATACTGAAAATATTTATATTTATACTTTTGTATCAAAATTAACTTGTTTAAAATTTAGGTAATTTGCATGAAAAAAAAAGAAGAGAGGATGCTGAGACAAGAAAAAAGACAACAAAACATGTTGTGCTCATACTAAGACAATATTCAGAAGCTAAAAAAATGATGTGTATTTTGTAGTAAGCAAAAAAAAATGTCTTCTCACCATTGTCGTACTTTATCTCTAAAGTAAAAACGTATACTCCTTTCTCTTTCTCTTTTTTTTCAGGTTTTTATCTTGTTTTTTCTTGTAAAAGTCATCCATTTTCAAGTTTTTATCTTTGTAATTTATGTTAAAGTTTTTTCATTTTCAAGTTTATCTTTTTCTTCTCTTAAAGTTTTCTCATTTTCGAGTTCGTTGTCTTTTGTGTTACAGTTACAACAAAATACAGGTATTGAGTTTAATTGTTACTTATTGTATGTGAATACTTGTGAAAAATTATCTATTGCTTTTTATGTGTTAGATTTAAGGTCTGACGAGGTAAATTTCTCTACAACATGCAAAGAACTGATTACAACATCTGATGCGGTAAATTGTTTAATATTTTAATTCTTTATGTTTTCACTTTGTGTTTAATTGTTTTTTTCCTAATTAATTAATTTGTTGAATATATTCTCCTAAGCAAATCATTTTTTGATGCAAAAAGTTGTTCATATTGATTCATTCGACACGTTGACCTCAAAAAGATGAAGAAGGAAGAGATAAAAGATTGCAATCTATTACATATTTTATTCTAGTCTACAATAGTTTTCTAAAGCATACAAAAAAAGGTGTTATATTTATATTTTTGTTACAAAGTTTTCAAGTGATTTACTATATGTATATACACTCGTTATATTTTATCAAAGGTATTCCTACTTTCAATTCAAGATATTCAAGTTTAAATTTAATTATTTAATCAACATTTCTCTTACAACTCAAGTGAGATTGTATTGGGCTTTAGAACGAACAAATATTTAAAATATTAAACAAAAATTAAAATATTACTTTTCATATATTAATTTTTTTTAATTAAAGACCGCATAGGTCATAATATGTCAAAAATTGAATAAAAATGTACAAGACATGTGAGTTTGACCAAAGTGCATAATTCGCCAAAAAATAAAAAGAAAACAAACTAAAAATATCTATACAAAGATTTGTAAAGATAAAAACAAGAAAAAAGAAAGTGGAAAGTGAAAAGTTGAAGAACACAATGCTGAAGTGAATCCTCTTGTTCAAGCTCTTTTGATCTTCTTCCTCTACCAAAATGGATCTGATGTTCGATTCAGTTAAATGTAAGTATTTTCCAAACTTGAAACACCTTGATGTTCTGCCTAATAACTTCTATTTCGACATCGTCTCAATTTATCTCAATCTATCCTGACAATAATTTCAATTTTTTTGTTCAACTTTCTTCTCATAGATTCGATATGGATTCAGCCTCGTGTAGTTTCTCTAGTATTGCTAATAATTCATCGTTTTAACCTCAAGTAAATTGTAATCCGCTACTCTTCTTATGTCTAAACTTCAATGGGTTGAATTCAAAACTAGGATTAATACCACTCCAATGTTTAAATTTTTAAAGAATTACTAATTCCAGACATCTTTTTGTGATGTAGAATTTAAATTTTTGAGATTTGCACTGTTGTTCAAATGTGCAATTTATTAGAATTGATATTTAATGCAAAATTTTATTTATTATCTGATTTTTTAATAATTATTTATTTTAATTTCAAGAATATTAATTGAAAATAAATGACAACACGACTTTTCAGACAAATCAGATGACTACTCAAATATAATAGGACAATTATGTAAGAAAAATAAAAAAGATTATCGTAATCAAATAAATTTGATTAAGCAGTATTGTAAAAATAAAATATTTTAGAAGGTAAATTGCGACAAAAACTCTATTATATCAAACGATTGAGTAGCTTGCGAAAATAGAAACTAGACAAGTTAAACTAAGTCGATCTAAAATAAAGACCATTGGATGAAAACAACCTATAACATGAGATCAACTACTAAAGACATTGAAGAAGAAAAAAATATATTAAGAAGGGATAATGCATAAGAACCCAGCTACGAACAGTACCCTTTTCAACAGTAAATAAGCTCAAGAGCTAGGAGTTCGATGTCTAGGTTGAGGCTCACTCATTGATGGTTTTTCCGCTTCTCACAGCTGCTCTTTCCACACCTCCGGATATCTGGTGCCAAATTGTCGTCCCTTTCCTTATTTTTTACAATATCTGAACTATCAAATAAATTCGTCGTCGAGAATTGAATAGTATAACACAGGAAGTTCTTTTATCCATACCGCCCCAAACTCCCCCCAAACCTATGACCTAAATCTTAGAGACACACCTAAATTATACTAATGTTCTATTACCTCCCGAACTCATTTTTTAAATAATTTTTTATCCTTTTTCGGCTTACGTGGCTGAGTTCGTGACTTCACCTACGTGAGGCGCCTGGGTGCTATTTTTAGACAACACTGACCAATAAAAATTGGCCATGTGTTAAAATAAGGTTGAAAAAAAAAACCTCATTAATTCAAATGTCTTCTTCTTTATCAGACTTGTTCTTCATCTTTGAAAAAGAAACCTCCATTATTCTTCAAGTATCAGACTTAAATTGCTCATTGCTTCGAAAACGAAAGGTTATTTTAGTATATATTCTTTATATTTACACCTTTTTATGTTGATTATTAGTTTTGATTTTAAATTTCTTTCACAATTTTTATGTATAAATGTTAGGGTTAGGAAGGACAAAATCTGAGTTGAATAAGTTGTGTATGGATGAGAATGATTCAATGATCAATGCTGAAGTGCGATGCAAGCATGGAATCTTATTGCAAATGTAGATGTCTTGGTCAGATCGCAATCCGGAAAGACGATTTTGGTCTTGTCCTCACTATGAGACCACAAATTATAATTTTTTTCGATGGAGAGACAAGGACGGAGTCGACAAAAGATCTCGATTTATTCTTCCGAAATTGGTGAATAGGATTAAGGAGGTAGAAGACCAATATAAGCGTGTGAAGATGCAATTGGAACAACTTGATAGTTCCAACATGAATTCATTGGACATTGAACAGTCGAAACAAGAGAAAATTTCTTTGGACGAAGTTGAAAGTCTTCAAATTCGGTATGAGAATCTCAACATCAATTCAAAGGAGAAGAGTGGCGATGTAAAAGAAATGGGTGATTTGAAAGAAAAGAAGATGAAAGGGATGAAAAAGAAAAAGAGGGATGAAGACTATTGTTGTTTTGAAAAATTTCTTTGGTGTTTGATGATTAGTTTCGTTGTTATATTTGTTATCTTTCTAATCCAAGAAGGTAAGTTGAAGGATCAAATGAAATTGTCATAATTTTGTGTGGTATTGAAACCTCTATTTACTCTACCATAATGAAAAATTGAATTTGTTTGTGTTTGAAATTGTCTTACTTCTCTGCTTTTATTCTCTAAATGAGTGTTTCAACATTGCATTTGTTAGTTTCCTGTTTTCGCAATTGTAAAAAGAGGCAACTAACAGAATCTATTCTTGCAATTGCCAAAACAAATGCTTTACAGAAATAACACAAGTCACAATTGTAAACAGAAACAAATTTGATTCCAAAAGTGAACTTAAGAGCAAAACAAAGTTTCCAAATTGCATAAGTACCAGAATTTCAATACTATTTCATACATATAACAAAACTAGGAAATAGTTATTTTTCCTTCAAACATGAAACAAAATAGTATCTTTGTGGGCACCAAAACATTACTAAGAAAACACCACTAATATCAAAATTATAGTTTCCATGGGTCTCGAGGCTGTGAAGAGGAGGAAGTATTTGAGTTTGAAAGCCTTGATTGATCTCTAATCTGCTGAAACCTTCTTGTTGTGATTGCTTGATTTCCTTTCCACTTCAATCCACTTGTTGGTTTGAAACCAACATCCCTAGTTTCAACATTTGATCTCAAAACTCTTTTTGGTCCAGTAGCTAATATTCTGCTAATTGGCAGTTCAAGCTACAAAAGTTTTAGAGAATTAAGGTTATTAAAGAATAAATATTATCAAGTTATTAGAGAACAAACATTATGAATGCATCACAATACTTATATTGAAAGTTTTGAAATTATTTTCAGCTTGAAATACACCCATTCCAGTTACTCTTGGCCTTTCAAATTGAGTTGTGTTTTTAACACCCTTTTCTTTCCTAGCAGTTTTCTTTGGTGCAATATTTGTATTTTGGTCTACACCCTGTGTTGTACTACCTTGAGAATATGTAAACCAACTTTCAAGTGGATGATTAATACCCATTGCTTCACTTCCCATTCCCTTACCCCTTCCTCTACCATTCTTAGTTCTTGATGATAGTCCAGCACCACTTGCAGTTGCACTGAAATCATGCCTTCGTGATCTTGATGCACTCGGTCTTTTGTTAGAAGGAGGTGCAGTGATTCTAGCACCCCTTGATACATTTGCACTTGCTTCATGTCTTGGTGTTGTTGAAGCACTTGGAGGTGCAGTGGTTCTAGGTGCACCCCTTGATGCACTTGCACTTGATTCATGACTTGGTGTTCTTGAAGGAATTGGAGGTGCAGTGGTTCTAGGTGCACCACATGATGCACTTGCACTTGCTTCATGTTTTGGTATTGTTGAAGCACCTGGAGGTGCAGTGGTTCGAAGTGTACCCATTGGCACACTTGCACTTGTTGTGGTTCTAGGTCTGTCTCTCCCCCTTTTTGCAACAGGATCACTTTCATTATTTGTTGATTTCTAATATACAAAAAACATATAGTATATTAGTAAGTCGATTAAACTTAAAAACTAATTGACAAAATAGTAATATACCTTTGGTGTTCCCCTTCTCTTTCTTGAACCTGATGGTTCTGCAACATTTGAAGTAGGGACAGCTCTCTGTTCCCCAGCAGTAGAACCAAGTCCATCACTCATTCGCAAATGACAACCTCTTTTGTTGTGACCTTTAACATGGAAAAAATTACATGTCATAGTTGGTCTAATTTTTGGCAATTTTGCCAGACACCTTAGATTCACCAGCCTCTTTCCTTCGCAGCTTTCTAGGCCTGCCTGGCATTTGTTTGATCACTGATGGAGCAACAAGAGGATTTGTTGATTATGGCCACATTGGCATGTTATTCATAGGTAGCATGAAATGTGAGTAAGTCATCAAGTACCTCTCTTTAGAGTAGCATGTATGAATGAAATCATGTGGATCATATTTCTTATGCAACATTGCAGCTAAGGAATATGCACATGGTATTCCCTTCAACATCCAAGATCTACAACTACACTCTCTCTTTCTCAAACATACAGTGTATTGTTTGTATCCATCCAAAATCTCATATTCAGTTACTCCATTAAACTCAATGTTACATTTCATTGACTTATCAATATTTTCTTCCAGTACTTTCATTGCCATTGGAGAGAAGTTGGTTATCCAAGAGTTTGAAAATTTGCTTAACCTAGCTAGCCTAGTCATGACCTTAACCCTTATCTCTTCAAGCATACATTGCAGTCAAGATCCAAACATTAAAGCTCTCACACATATTATTATCTATTGCATCAGACTTGACTTCACAATTAAAATACACTTTGCACCAATATTCTTTATCATAGTAAAGTAGATTATCCACTATTTTCTTACCTAGTTTAGACAAATCCTTCAGATTTTCTTTGAATTCATCTTCAAAAGTACTTCTAGCACACTTTCAGAACAGTTTCTTCCTTTGTAGCCCTCTCCAACTCTTTGATCAGTTTGCTAGTATATGCTTAGCACACCTTCTTTCCTCACAAGCTAGTAACAACTCCTTAATAGCTATATCCAGTCCCTACAAGTTATAACAAACATTAGATAATTACAAAAAGCAACCAACAAAGAAATAAGGGTGAATTTACCTTTTGCATGTCTGACATAATGGTGAAACTTGTTCATCTCCTAATCCCAAGTCTTATAGCAGCAGAGAAATAAACTATTTCCAACTATTTTTGTTCTCATTTTCAACTATAGCCTAAGGAAGTGGAAGCATTTGATTATTGCCATCTTTGGCCACTGTAATAAGTAATTGACCGCTGCATACCCCTTTCAAGAAACAACCATCCAAACCAATGCATTTTCTAGATGACATGAATGTCATCTTGAGTGTTGCAAAACAGATGTAAAATGTCTCAAATATTGGCCTACCAGATTCATTAGCTTCACCACACAAGTGCTCCCAAGATTATACCTTAACAGCTCATCCTTATAATCAAGAATTCTCCCAAACTCCTTAATATGATCACCCATAATTTCATTCAAAATTTTAGCTCTTGCTCTTCTAGCTGTGGTCTTACCAACATGCACATTATATTTCTTCCTGATTAACTCTTGCAATTTGAACACTCTGATATTTGATTGTTCAATTACTCTATCTTTAAAAATATTCGCAATGAATTTTGAGTTGCACGTGTAATTTCTAGAAGCCTTCTGACACAAATGTACTGGAATGTAAGTCTTAATAACAAAGTTATTAGTCTTACTGTCCAAATTTTCATATAAAAACCATTTGTAATTTTTCTTGCAACATCTCACCCTTACTCTAGTTGGCTCATTCACACACTTCTCAATCTGAACCTTTCTCTGGAGTGCATACTTAGTGACTGCCAATCTAAACTCTTTCACACTTTCAAAAATTATACTCAATTACCACACAATCTTCTTACAATTGGGATCAAATGTCTGTGGTATGCTTTTTCCTTTTTGTTTTAGGCCGTTTCAACCTTATTTTTTCACCTTCCTCAAGACAACTATCATCTGTGTCAGTTTCAAAACTACAAGCATCAGAACTTGCATAATATGGTTCATCACCTCCTAACCTTCCTTCTAAAGTATTTGTACTGATGACAGTCTCATCAAACTCAAGATCTGGTTCAGCATTACCACATGGTACTTTTTCAATGTCTGCAGGAATTCTCTCCCTTCTTTTCCTTCTCAGAAAGGATCTTTTTTCAGCCCTAAGTTAAATTAACTCCTCATGAACATCACTTTCATATTGATCATCTTCAAATAGTTCACTATTTTCATAATCATCACTATTTTCAGTTGAGAGTATTCACTATCTTCAGAATCTGATGGATCAATATTTGGAGCGGTTGGATTTGATGTAGAAGGAATATTTGAGGTAGTATTTAGAGATACATCTACCCCATTAAAAGCAGCCTCACTTACTTCATATTCAATGTTTTCACTATCACTATTTTCAGTGGTCCCAACTTTATTAAAAGCTACACCAGAGTCCTCTTCAGGCATGCACACATATACATCCAAAATAGCTCCATTTTGTAAACAATTACACATTGCTAAGAGAATATCATCATTGTCAATATCTCCTAAGATGCAACTGTTAGGTGGTCGGATACTAAATTTGCAATTTGGGCTATACTATAGTTCTTTAATGTAGTCTTTAATCCCAAAATAACTTATTGTATCCACATCAATATTAATATATTCACTCACTAATTCACCCACATATCTTGCTTCCTCACCTTCATACAATAAGGCCCCATCATGATACAACTTTAAAGTAATGAATGTAAATCCACTCATACCTATATGCATAAACATTAACAATAATTATGTACAAGTCACTAACAGAATACAAATAATAGACTAAAGAAACACACATACACACCCAAACAAATATAAAAGCTATTCAAGTTAAAGTCCATACTGAGTTGGAGTTAAAGTCAGTAATATTGGATTGTTTTAATGTAACTATAACCCCACACATACACACCTATAACCCCACACATACCCCACACAAACACAACAACCAACATATCTTTGTCTTCTTAGAATTAGGTTATTTTACTGTAACCACACACAGACACAACACAACACAACACCCAACACAACACAACACCCAACTCATCTTTGTCTTCTTGTCTGTGTTTTATTTTAAAAGGAGAATAAAACCCGCACAAACATAACACCACCCAACCCACACATGCATGACTGGAAAAAAAACTTAGAATATACCGTAGCAACATATGTGACAATATGAATATCGAGTTACATTACGAAGTTTGATATCTAACAGTACCATAATATAAACCCTAAAAAATAAGCATGAAGTTACATTTCACACATAGATCAAAACTATATTTAACAACATATCATAATTGTTACGAAATCTAAGTATAACAGGAACAAAAAAAAAATTCAAGAAAAAACTAAACTTTCGCCTTTGAACTCAACCACGATTTCTTGATGACTTAGAATAAATTTTGAATGAAATCGACCCACACATGCACGACTGAAATCGAACACTAAGTACCAAAATCTAACATAGAAAATTGATTATGAATTTGAATTTCGAAAAATCGAATTGTTCTTTTTGGTAAAGTTCTAAAAGTGGGATGAAAAAGTTTTGAAAAGTGTAAAAGCTAATCTTTGAACTAATAATTGTCTTTTTGAAAAGTTAAAAAAGTGGGACCCAGCGCGTGTTAAACAAATTTTTCAAGTTAGTTGGTTGATAGTGCCACGTAAGTTGAAAAGGGTTAAAAAAATTTAAAAAATGAGTTCGAGAGAGTAATAGCACCTTAGTATAGTTTAGGTGTGTCTCTGGAATTTCGGTCATAGGCTGGGGGGAGGGGGATACTTATGCCTTTTCCCTATTAAGAAAGAAAAATCAGTAGGAACTCAATTTTATCTTATGTAGAATAGTTGGGGAAAGAAGTGGGGATGCAAAGGATTTAGTAAAAATCAAACGTAGCATTGCATATTATTGATATCTATTAATATTGTATCTTGTATTACATAATTAAAAATTATTGTTGAGCATGCGTTGCTATCGTTGTAATAAATGTCTTTTTTGCTATTAAACGACAAACAAAAATGATAGCACTATTGAAACAACAATTAGAGGATTGTATGTTTCACCACTATTCAAGACTTGCTATTAATAAGACAAAGTTAGGAAAAAAGAAACCATCTCCATTTTACATTCAAATAACATACATATTTGTCAAAGAACACGAAATAGTGGAAGATAATAAGTATCACTATAAAATGGAAAAATGTAATTGCCAATGTCCATGTGCTGACGTGGTAAGTGTAATCGTTAGAAATATTGAATCTAAAAAACAAATCATCTTTATGATATATTTTTATTTTTCTTTTAGATGATCGATTTATCTATCTAAAATCAAATATTTAGATGATCGATTTGTTGATGGGAAAATAATATTTATTCAAGTTTATTCAGAAAATTCTTTAAAAGCTAAGTAGTGAAAGAAATTCTAATTTTTGTTCTATCCATATTGTTAATTAATGTAATCATTGATACAATAGTTGAAAATTTTCAAGAAAGAAGGACCTTCGATTTGGTCCCTGCAACTCTTCTGGACACATATTATTATGGAAACATTACCTACCACAAAGTAATGTATCGATCTAAAACCAAACACTTTACGAGCAATCTTTACTTCTCTAATGTATCTGGTAAACCATATAGTTGATACATGATAGAATGTACCAGATACACAACATTATATTCTTGCATGAACAAATACATAATTTTTTAGGCATGATACGCAAATTTAAATTTATGTTAATTGTATATGATACATAGCAACTACCACACAGAATGTATCATAATGCAATGGTGGATTTGGGATTTGCAAAAGAAATTGTTTGTCCAATAACTATCCATTATGTATCTTATCAAACTTTCGACAAATTTGAATCTAATTTGTCGACATGTATTTGATACTTAAATAACTACCACAAAGTAATGTGTCGATCTAAAACCAAACACTTTACGAGCAATCTTTACTTCTCTAATGTATCTACTGAACCATATAGCTGAGACATGATAGAATGTATCGGATACACAACATTCTATTTTTGCATGAACAAATACTCAATTTTTTAGGCATGATACGCAAATTTAAATTTATACTAATTGTATCCGATACATAGCAACTACCACACAGTAATGTATCGATCTCAAACCTAACATCTCATGGGCAACAATTACTTATTTAATGTATCTAGTAGAAATACAACACTTATCAATTTAAATAAGATACATAAATAGTAATGTATTGGTAAATTTATCCATCTCGAAAATAAAATTCAAAAAACGATTACACAGCATTATAAAAGGTATGAATGATCCATCAAAGGTATGCATCTCTTCAGCCTTTTTGTCTGTTGTATCAATGCATAACGGATACATTGAAAATCCACACTCTTGTTTCTTCACCTCAACGATGTATCAGATCTCCAAATTTTTCCTCAACTCGTCAATCTCTAATTCAGCTGCAATGGCTGATTTGAGATTCACAAAACCAATATTTTGACCAACAACAATTCCATAACTTTTGTGTCGTTCATACCTCACCTTACTTTTCCAAATTTCAGAATGTCTCAACAAGATCGTTATGTTCATGGTTGATAACAATTACTTCACCATCCGTTGTTATCATGGTTGATAACAATTACTTCACCATCCAATGTTCTAAAAACCATAAGGCTTGCATCAGATGGATGATACTCAAATTGGCGTGGTCGGTAGCTTCTTTGATTATCTCTTTCTATGGTGCCCACGATCGAGAGGGGACGAAAGGCAGGCCAAGCAATAGAACCAATATTTTCCTGTGATTTCCTTCTACTATGTATCGGATTTCCAAGTTTTTCCTTATCTCATCGATCTATTGCAATGGTGGATTTGAGATTCACAAAAGAAATTGTTTGTCCAACAACTATTTCTTATGTATCTTATCAAATTTTCGACAAATTTAAATGATTTCGATAAACAGGGAAAGATGAATAGGGATAAAAAATTTAAATTTTGAATTTGTTGATTCTGTAAGGATTTGCGTCTAGTCGATTGACAGTAAGAAGAATCCGAATTTATGGGATTTTAATTGAATTTTTTATTTTTTTTCCCCTTTTTTAGAGTAACAACTTGATACATAGTGTATCAACATTAATGTATCCAGATGATGTAAAAAATTAAGGGATTATTGTAATTAGAAAAAAAATAGGGATAGAATGTAATTTACTTCTTATACTATGGGATTTATGTAAGTTATACTATTTATAATGAAAATTTAATTAGTTTTCGAAAAGAAAATTTATTATGATATTTTCAAATAAACATGATAGGAAATAACAATAAAATATCACATGGTCCAGTGATTATTTTAACATCATGACAAACATATACATTCGAATTGAATAATTAAATTAATGATATTCTTTTTCTATTTTATTTGAAAATTATTCAAGAGAATATATTAAAATTATGAGTGTCAATGTATTAACAATTTTCATAAACTATATGAAGCAATAAAGTCTAATGATCCATCTATAGATTAATTTTGAATACACTTAAAATTTATTTTGTAGGTGTTTAACAAATAAAAATAATGACCTACTTGATGAAAATTAGAATGAATCATCTCATTCTTTACAAAGTGATAAAAGGAATTTAGTATTGTAAGCAAATATTTTTTTCTAAAGTAATTTATATACCTGATGAATGAATGTTCCACCTCAAATAAAGATAATTTAAAAATATTAACAATAGTTAACTTCAAAATAAAAAGGGCACATGTGGTAATTAGTTTTGTCTGATTGACCATTTAGGGAATTAGTTTGGGTTAGGGCATATTTAGGTAATTAATTTAGTTTTAAGGTCTATTTGTGTATTTTTCCCTAAATTTCAATCAATTTTACTGTGGATCCTTCTCATGAATATCCTTACTTTGGGGTGATTTTAATTCTTGTTTCTCAATATTTTAAGTGAAAAAAATCGTTAGTAAAAATTTTCCTAGTATTAAATTATAGAAAGTTCTTGGATAGTTTATCTTAATGAATAATAGAAATTTTTTACCGTGATACTATATTATTTATTTTTCTTGGTAAAATGAATATATAGTTAATATGTATTGTTTTATTATTTGTATTAATTTAATGAAAAGATTACATATATTTTTGAATTATGCAATTTTCTCTATTATAATTATGAATTTGTTATTGTCATCTTTTGTTAGATATTAATCAACTTAAATTTATTTACTTTTTTGATTGCCGATAAGTTATATGTTCAAAACATGATTAATGTATTAATTTGTGTTTTTCGATTCTTATTAGAAACAAAAGAATAATAATATTAAATGAATAATTGACAATTTGAAAAATAAAACAAGTAATATACTATAATTAATTAAATTTTTATTTGATTAATCTTAGAAGGAAAAGCATTCTATTGTCAATGTATGTAAATGAGACTCAAAGAATACTTCTTCTTTTTTTCCCTTTTTTTTCAATTTTGATTAGGATGATTTTAAAATTATATTTGAATAGTTAATATTTCAAAATTTAGTGAGCATTCTTAGTTTACTTTAATTCAATTACTTCATTTGTCCGTTTTATTTATCACGCTGCTTTTTTACAATCTTTAAAAACTATTAAATTAAATTATTTTTATTTATTAAGTAATTTTAATTTAATACTAATTTATTTTTTTACCATATTAATTTCTTTTCATATTTTCAAAGCAATCCGTTTACTTTTACTTGTCACATTTGAATAGACACATTCATTAAAAAAATAATTTATTTTAAATATTTAATTCGAACCCACCTCAAAACTTTTGTAAATCTATTATAATTGTCTTTTCGGATTAATCTTAAATATATGACATGGCAGATGTTAATTCGATAAGAAAGCTAAATCAACATATTTATCTATTCCTATTAATTAATGTTTGGTATTAGATCTTGAAAAATAATTTAGAGAATACGTAATTAATGTTAAGGATAAAATATTAAAAAAAATATTATTTTTTCTTGATACATTAAAAGTGACAAATAAAAGTTAAATTCGATTTTTAAAAAATGAACAAAGAGAATATTTTACCCTGTAGAATAGTAAATATTTAAATTGAATTTATCACTTTTAGTAAACATGATATATAGGATAAATATTGAGAAATTACAAAATAGATCTCACGCATAGGAAAAGCGATAGGAACTCACGTTGTACTCATAGTAGAATTTGATAGGAATAAAAATGGTGATACTATTTATCTCATATAAATTTTTTGAGAAAAGGAGTCGGGGATAAAAATGATTCACCAAAATTAAATGTAGTCTAGCTTGTAATTTATTGTATCCTCAAATAAATAATGTGTTATATGCTTGTGTGAGGAGACTTGAATTTTTCTGATTGATATTAGGTATAACATTCCAAGGAATTAACTCTATTTTATGAGATTTTATTTTCTCTTATTTCTCCACCCTACAAGCTTGTTAATTTTATGTTATAATAATAATGTAAATGATAAATAATAATAAGAGAAACATAAAAAATAATTACCACAATCAAACAAATTGGGCTCTGGCTACTCAAGTGTTACGATTAGAGATTATCCATAGTCATAACACGGAGCTTAGAGTTACAAATGACCCCAAGCTAATCCATGATCTGCCTTGATACTAAGATTCATACAAATAATAACTGAATATAACTGTTGCAAAAATTAAACTGAGATAAATTCAAAACAATTGAATAGTCAAAGTAGAATTCATTTGAAAAATCATAAAGCTGAAACTACTTTCTGATTGTCTGAAAGCCTTTACTACGACGAGTTGTTGGGACAAGCCTTCAACTAACTCTAATAGTCTGAAAATGAAATATTAACATAAAGAAATAACAATAGCTCTTGTCCTCGAAAGATGATGACTCATCAAGCTCAACTGCTGAGATGATACGAAAATCGTACTTACCGTGAGATAGATACTGAGCGTCTGAACTTATATTATAAAACAATATAGCATTAAAGAGTATGCGGTCAGTACTTTAAATGTAATGAATATGTGAGATAAACAAAATAATCTAACAAGTTGAATATGATAAATCTAAGATGCTGAACTGACTATAAAACTGAAACAAATGAGCTGATGCAATGACCAAGTAATAAGCATGTAACTAATCAACACTGTGTTGAGTAAATTGAAATACAAGGTCATCAAATATCTGAGACTGAATGTGGGAGATACTATCAACTGACATAATCCATCTGAGCTAAACGGAATCCAACATGTACCCAAGCTAGAAAGGTGCTCTGTACTTTGCTAGGGTACGGACAATATCTAACGTGGATCCACTAAGCTGATGTCCAAAAGGAACTAAGATGTTAGTCCTCGTCTGACGGGTGACCCTTAAAACCTACGTTGACACATAATTCTGAGACTTAGGAATTGCTACTGAAGGTCTCAGTCCTAACTGACGGGTGAGCCTCCATCCCTATGTCTACTCGGTGCTAAGTAATACTTCCAATTGAATTATAGGGTAAACTACATAATACTCATAATACTTGATAACTCAATAATACTGAAATCTGAGATTCAAATGATAAATAATTTATCTGAAAGCATCATATACATGTGGAACTAAAAGATTGAAGGTGCAATTGATCATAACAAATTCTATCATCTTGAATAAAAGATGTAATTTAAGCAACATAATTTCAAAGAAATGAATTTTTTCTATTCTAGGCTTACGAAAATAACCATATAAAAATATTGAATTTTAGGTAAAAACATACATTCATGGATTATTCTTGAAGAAATATTGAAATAAGATGTAATTCATGTTTTTCATCTGAACCCTTGGTTGGGTAGAATTTAATTAACTGAAGAATAAAGTTTTCTTTGAAATTTAATGAATAAAAAGCCAAATGTTGTAACTTTTCATGTAAAAAAAAAGTATCTATTATAAGATAATTTTTGTATAGATATGACTATTCATACATAGGCGATTTGACGTGTTTGTCTATAAATAGTGAATCTTCTAATGATAATGATAAAATCCATATAAGTTGGATTTGTAACATGTAAGAAGGTGTCATAAGTTTTGCATCAACATAGACTTGAATTTCATAGTGAAATAAAAATATATTTAACATATAAAATGCTTGAAAAGAAATGGAATGATTGAAAAAAATATATGATTTTGAAATGTTGTGGCCACAACTGATGCAACCATTCTAAGTTATTGAGATAATGACGTTGCTTTAAGAACAACTATTAATTGAATATGCAATGAAAAATCTAGGCATATGTGTTTGCGATACCCCTATGTGAAAATTTTTCTTATAATTTATATTAATCTGGTAAGATTAATTTCAGAAAATATAGTATGATAAATTTGTGAAGAAATAAGGCTAAAATCCTTAAACTAAACACAAGTGATAGAAATCCAACTTTGAGTTAGTATACACTCTAACAATACAAGTTCAACGGGTAACAAGAAGTTACTTTGTATTGCTAAATCATGAAACTTCTCTATTAGAGTCTTGATTCAAGTGTACTGCATATTGTTATGTGAGAAGTTGAGGAGTTGTTAAATGCTTGAAATAACAGGGGCACAGTGGAAACTCTATAATGCAAACTGTTACATGGAGATTGAATTAATTCTTAATGAAATCAGTAAATATCAACAGTAACAGAGACATAATAGCTAATTTCACCTATATGTATATTGAAGTAGTGCCGCTTCATGCAAGATCTAAAGGGTTGTCTTGTAAATATTCAAAAAATCAGGATGAGCACATGGCCATAAATGTGCTAAAGCAAATACTGGAGTTTCTAAGCTACAAATAATATTATGTGTTGATTTTTGATTTTGACACATTGAATTGTTGTAACACCCCAAAAATTTCTAAGTTAAGATTCGAACTATTCTTCTTTTAAGTATAAAGTTGTGTCGGTGAATCTTAAATTATGCTTAGGTATTAAGGTCAATTATTTAGTGTGAGAATAGATTTGGACATGAATTAAGGTCACAAAAATCTCCTACCACAAAGTTGAGTTGAAAGTTTCTATACCGATTAAGTTTTGAGGTAAGACTCTACTTGGGTCAACTTCAAACGACCATATCTCTCAGAATATAAAGAGTTTCGTGGCCCATAACCTATCAAATTAAAGCTATTTGAATCCTCTTTCAGATTCCACCAATTTCGCAACAATCAAAGTTCCAAGTAAAACGTTATTACCATTTTAGTAACCTCATACAGTGTAGTGATGAATTAGCCGACGAAAAAATATTAAAAAGGTCGTTTTTGTCTTTTTACCTCTAAGAAAACCCTCAACGAATTTCTTGACTAATGAAAGTCCCAAAACAATCAGATTTTCGTCTCTTAATTCCTTATTCTCTTCTCTCTCATACCCTAAATCAAAACCCTAAAGAAAAATTCAAGAGTCTTCTTCAAGGTAAGTCCTTCAAGAATTCCATTCTTTCCAACTCAAATTCTTTCATACAATTATGAATCATTAATGAAAATCATAATTCTTGGCCATAGAGTTTTCAAGAAACTAATTCAAGAATCACAAGAAAGGTTTTCTTGATCGTTCGTCTTCAAGCTAGGGTTTCAAGTCTTCCAATCAAGTTCTTCTCCAAGATTCTTCAAGAACTTTGTTCTTCTAGGTATGTAAGGCTATCATAGTGTTGGACTAGTTCTTCCTCACACCCTACATCTACATTCAAATAAGTAAAAGAGTAATCTAGGTTCTATCCTTAAATTTGAGTATTCTTGAGATGAGTTGATGTTGAGTTCTAAGTTCTTGAGTTCTTGATTCTTTTTGAAATTCTATTCCGAATTATTGAATTGCTATATGTTATGCATTGAGATCCTTGAGTCGAGTTGTTCATGTCTATATTTCAACATGAACCCTATTTTGAGTTATAAGTTTTGAGAATCTTTTAAAGCCAATATTTTTGCTTTAAATTGAGTTTTTGAGAAAGTAAAGAGGAGTATGAGATTCTTTTTAGAACAAATGTTGTCTTTAAAATTGATTCTGAGAGGGAGTAAAAGACGAGTTTCGAGAAAAGTATATGGAACTAAGTAATTCCCTAAGATAACAGTTTTAAATTGAGAAAAGAGAAACTTTGCTTTCTAATTGAATTATGAGTACTGAGATACTTCAGAGCAGTTACCTCTTTTAAGAGGATAGTTTGAGAAATTATCTCAAAACAAAGAAAAAGTAATGTTTTTATACATTTGAGTAGCAATATATATATATATATATATGGGAGACAAAGGCATAAAAGTAATGAAGCCATTAAAAATAGGCTCAGAAGAATATGCGGGATTGGAATGAAATTTAGAAAATTTAAGTAAAAAGGAAATATTAAATGTTTAATCTCCTAGTAAATGGTTCTCTGATAAGTTTTTTAACAATATCGATGGATTAACCTGTAAAGTCCTAGGGATTTAAGTCCGTCCGCCAGAGCCATGATGTGCCAAAGGACTCATGTACCCGGGGTGTGGTTAAAGAAGAAAACTGTTAAAAGCTAGCTGCAAAGAAGATATGAACAGAGATTAAACAATTAAAAAAACAGTTCTTATTTCAAAATAACAGTTCTTAGGCTGGTTAAAAATACGTTTGTTCAAATTAATTTGTAAAATCCTACTCAGTACTCTCTCTATCATTGGTCCTTCGTCATGTAAAGAATAACTTATAATTTAGGGTTTTAAGTAATTTCTCCCAAAATTAATTAATTTTTTTCTTTTAATTCTTTAATTTCTGTTCATATCTTCTTTGCAGCTAGCTTTTAACAGTTTTCTTCTTTAACCACACCCCGGGTACATGCGTCCTTTGGCACATCATGGCTCTGGCGAACGGACTTAAATCCCTAGGACTTTACAGGTTAATCCATCGATACTGTTAAAAAACTGATCAGAGAACCATTTACTAGGAGATTAAACAATTATAGATATAAGAAATCAAACATATTTACTTTCATACATAAACATTATGATACATTAGTAGGGAGAGATATTACAAAAAACCCAAACATAGTTACTCACATGGCTCCGGTTGGATAGAGATTTCCCTTTCGGGAGTCCCCGGTGAACTAGAACGTACTTGGAATGAAAATACTCTTTACAAACTTAAAGTCACACTAACACTCATTTTTATTTTTTTTTATCTTGGAAACTGAAAAATAGTAAGTAATTCCTTTCTCTGAAATTTCTCACTCTCACTCTATCTTTCTCTCTCGTCCTCTCTCTTCTCTCTTAAGGCTGGGGTATTTATAGAAGTCTTCGAATTTCAAAATCGGATTCCAAATTGGTTTAAGAATCTTTTAAAATCTGCCGGGTGCTCTGTGGGCCCCATCGTCACATGGCTATGTCTGACTCATTTTCCAATTCTTATCTTCTTTTGAGTAGTGTCTTGTATCATCACTGCTTACGTCTTAATTTTAAGTCGTCATTGCTTACGTCTTATTCTTGAGTTGGTCGTCATTGCTTACGTCTTATTCTTGAGTCGTCATTATTCTATTGTGTCTAAGTTATGCAGAGCTATTGAGTCAAAGCTCATGCTTGAATCATCATCCTCATTTGGGTCTTGTGCGAATTGATCCATAGTAGGATTATATCCTGTACTTCTTGAGCTTTTTGATTCCTCTGTCTTTTGTTCTGGTCTTGGATGTTCTATAATCACCTCACCTCTTTGGTCTTTTCACTAAGCAATCTTCTTACCGCTTTGTCTACCATGTCTTCTATTTTCTTTTTTTGTGTATTTTTCTTTAAACAAAAACCCTTTTTTTGTATTTTGGGTGTCTGTTGTATTAAAACTTGTTGGTAGTATCCTTACACTTTTTAGCAAAGTGTCCGCTTTAAACGGATTTGATAAGTCTTTACCAGTTACCGTTTGAACTAGACTAGCTACATCTTTATCCGATGTAGTGGATTCTTTTGCATTTATTGGGAAATGCACACCCTTCTTATCCATTATTAGAGATGGAGAACTCTGGCTTTGAAAACTTTTGTTAATTTGGTATATTTCATAACAGAGTGTTTTTTCTTTGTCTTGCAATAGTCTTATCTGCTGTAGTAATTTTTCTTTTTCTAGCTTAAGTCTTTCATTCTCTTGATTCAATTGTTTGAAAGCATCTGTCATTGTAGAGCAATGATCACAAAAAAATATTTTGTCTGTGTCCTTTTGGATATTGTATTGAGGGACGTTTGTATTTGGTTGTCTGAGGACTGGGGTAATATAATAATTTGGTCCTAAATTTCCTCTAGCATAATCTAGGGCTTCATTTAAATCGTTAAAACCTTTGAAAAGGGGGGTAGAATAATTCTTTATTGCGTTTAATACCTCTATCCAAGTCTGAAATATTCCAGGTTTTTGCCCCTTTATTACCACATAGAATTTAAACTTTTTGTCTTGGTTTTTGTCTGTAAAATAGTAATTTAAAGCATTTAAAGTTGAAATGAAATATCTATTGTCTCTGGGATGCTTATTGTAAGCAATCCATAAATTGTCTAACAAGCATTTCTGTTGTTCATCCACTTTTACCTCTGTTTTGAGTCTGATGCTCATGTTGCATGGTGGATAACACATCAAATTTTGTGGCCCAAAATATTGTCTTTCAAAATTCTGACTCTCAAGCATTAATTGTGGCTTATACTGAGTGTTACTCAGTAAAGTCTTTAAATATAAGTCTTTATATTTGTCTGGGGAGGAAGAGTCTTCCATTTTGTCTTTTCCTTTTTCTGCATTCATACTAAAATAAAATGGTTAGTTTATAATAATTCTACTTAATTGGTCTGCCAAATTATTATCTTTTCCTTTGATATGCTCTATTTTTATATTATATACTAAAGTTGCATCTAAAAAAATTAACCATCTTCTTTTACTGCTCTTTTTCTCATTTATCTTTTGGTAGAACTTCACTATTGCCTCACAATCTGTTCTTATTAATACTTCAGGTTTATTTAGGATGTGAAGCCTAAAACTGTCTAACCCATATATTACTGCTAAAATTTCTGCATCTATACTACTTAGATTTCCTTTTTCTTTATATTTACCGCTTTGGTAAGCGCAAATTCTTTCCTCATTTTTGTAACTATACTTGTCTTTCTTTGCTTTTAAAACAGCTCCCCATCCTGCTAAACTACCATCTGTTTCTATTATTAAATAATTCGTTTCTAACGGTAGTGCTAGGTCTGGAATGTTTTTTACCATTTCTTTTAGTTTTTTTACTAATTTTACGTCTTCTATATTAAAAGTTTTTTGACCTTTTGATCCTGTTTTAGAATATAAAGATCCTGCTACTTTCCCTAAATCTTTTATAAAATGTCTTGCATAGTTTAGAATTCCTAGAAATTTTTGTAATTCTTTGGTCTTATCTAGTTTGTCTGGCATTTCTAGAATCTTTTTTACTATGTGGGGTTGTAAACTTATTTTCCCTTCCCCTATTATTACTCCTAAGAAATTAATATGAGTCTTACATAATTCCATTTTCTTTTTACTAATAATTATTCCATGTTCTATGAATAATTTGAAAATCTTTTGTAAGTGTCCTAGATGTTTTTTCATACTATTACTAAATACTAAAATGTCGTATACATATACTATAATAAAATTTTTGTAGTCTCTAAATATATTATCCATTTTTCTTTGAAAAATTGGTGGGGCTGTCTTTAAACCAAACGGCATTACTAGCTATTTAAAATGTCCTTCTGGACAAGTAAAGGCTGTCCACTCTATGCTTTCTTCTGCCATTTTTATTTGCCAGTACCCTGATTTACAATCGAACTTACTAAATATTTTTCTTCCCTGTATTCTATTTATTAATTCAATCCTGTCTGGTAGCTTATAACCATCCATTCTCATATTATCGTTTAGTCTTTTGTAGTTTATTACCATTCTTGCTTTTCCTCTTACTATTTCGCTATGGTTTCTTACCATAAATGTTGCAGATCTATGTTTTGATTTAGACCTTCTTATTACTCCTAATTCCATTAATTCTCTTATTTGAGTCTCGAAGTCTATTAGATCTTGATTTGTTGATTCTATAGAGGCCGTTCGTACTATATATTCTGGATTAATTATGTCTAATCTACAATTTATTTGATTAGATTCCCAATGTTTTAGTGGCTTCTCTCCTATGATTTCTAATTCATCTAATATGTGTATTATTCTTTCTAAATCTTTGTGATCCTTTATTATTCCTATTTTTTGTATACCTTTTTTAAAATCATATAGTTCTGTGTTTATTTCTATTAGAGTATATTCTTTTCCATTTTCTTCATCTTTTAGTATTTCTTCCATTTCTTCATTTATTTGTTCGCATGTATTGCAAGTGCAATTTTCTCCTTTATTACATTTGGTCTTTTCTTCTTGTTCTTTTGTTTTGATGTATCTAAATTTATTTTCTACAGGTATTGTTGCTACTGGTGTTTGGGTAATATTTTTGGATAGAATTACCCCGTCTCTTGTTAGCAAAGAACTTCCATTATTAGGTAATAAAAAATCTAGTCCTAATACAAAATCTACTCTAATGTTTAGATCTCTTACCCATATTTTCTCTAATTTGTATGTTGGTTTGTAAAAATTTGTCCAAGTATTTATAAAACTTATTGTTGCTTTACTTACATAATGTTTATAAGTATTGAATGATCCATCCATTTGCATGGATATTTGTGGACTTGGTAATTCTTTTATTAAATTTAGGGGTATAATCTTTTTATTTATTATACTTTTTGTGCATCCTGAGTCTACTAAAACCAGTGTTTCTATTTCACAATCTTGGATCCTTATTCTTGCTAATATTTTAATCCTACTTATCTTTTTATCTTCATTACAAATCATTCCATTAAAAAAAGTGTTCAACAATTCTTCTTCTTGTTCTGATTCTTCTTGTACTTTTTCTTTCCCTTTTTCTTTTTTTCTAGCCTTTTTTCTAGGTTTTCTATTCTTTTTCTTAGTTCATTTATTTTATCATCTATTCCTTCATTTTTATTAATCTGAGAAATATTTATTTGTTTTTTGTCTCTATCATTATTGTATATAGGTAAATTTAATTCCTTTTCTATACATGGTATACATCCCTCTATATAACATTTTTTACATTTTGCTCTCCTAATCTTTCCTGGGTACCAATGACATATGTAACATTGGTTACTGTCTAATCCCTTCCCCTGTTCAAACTCATGTTCACATGTTAAGGATATATTTACCATATTATAATTATATGTTTCTTCTAGTTTTAACTTGTCTAGTCCTAATTCATTTATTAATTCTTCTCCTTCAGAATCTGAGGATTCTTTCCTTTGTTCTTCATTTACTTCCATGCTTATGATGGAGTATATGCTTTCATTGTCTGACATATATTCATCTACATTTATTAAAGTTTTTTGGAAGTCTTCTATTAATTATGCGTTTCTGGTTCTACTATTATTCCTTTTGGGGCATGTATTGGCTAGATGTTCTATACTTCCACATGTGAAGCATTCTAATTTATTTTTGTAATTTCTGTTGTTATCATACTTTCTCACATGTCTATATTTATCTACATATGGTTTTCTTGCCATTGATTTTCTTAAGTAATACTTTCTTTTAGGATAATTATTTTTATAGTTCTTTTTAGTCTTTTTGTATCTCTTTTGTGGATGGTCTTTATCGTAATTTTGTGTAGTGTATATACTTTTACAAAAATTAGTTTCATTTTGTTTTAATTGTTTTTGTATTTGTATGTTTGTACATTTTTCTTGTAGTATAGTCATAATATGTTGTATTCTCTGTCCTATTGACCATCTTCCATCTGGGTTTTGTATTACTCCCTCTCTTTTATACCATTTTTCTTCTATTTCTCTTCCTAAGGCTCCAGGTAGTTTATTAAATAGCTTCTTTCCTAGATTTCCATCAAAAGCATTTCCACTTATACTACAATAATAAAAATATTCATTTAAAAACTCTTTTATACTAAACCAATTGCTTATACTTAACTGTTCTAGTTTTATTAAAGCATTTCTTTGTAAAGTTATTAATCCATTATTTGGGTCTTCTCCTGTTATTAGACTATGTATTTTATTTGTGAAATTATAAGGGTTTTGTCCCATATTTACCATTCCTTAGAATTCCTCTGGGAATTCTGTTTTGTAGGCTTCCTACAAACCTTTTGTGGATTCTCCTAAAAAAGTTTCCATGTATCTATACATTGTTTCTGCGTCATTTTCTTGATTAGTTTGTATATAGCCTGCCACTACTATTCCTTTCCATAAGTCTATTACAGAATTCCATAACTGAGGATCATGGGCTGCTATGTTTAGAATTTTTCCCTTATTTCCTCCCTCTTGAAGTCTAATAGGTTCTTCTATAGGTAGTCTTTTTCCTTTTGGTTTCAAATTTTCGGTCTGAACTTCTTGATTTATTCTATATACCCTATATCTTGGTAAATTTCCAGTATTTGTCTGTACTTGTTGCATTGAAGTAGTTTTTTGAAATGTACTTGAGCTACTTGAAGCTGTTTGCATTAGTTCTTTTATACTTATGGTTGTTTCACTAATAACTGATTCTTCATCTTCACTTTCTAAGACTTCTTTTTCTTGCATTCTATATCCATAATTATCTTGTCTTAGTCTACATTTTTGAAAATGTTCTCTTACCTGATTAAATTTTAATTTTCCTTGTTTGCATCCTTTACATCTGAATCTTGTATTTTTGTCTTGATTATACATTTGTTCTGCATTTTGTATTTCTTTATCTACTTTGAAATCCTCTTCTTCTATAATCTCAATATTCATTAGTTCTTGATTATCAGATTCTTCTTCATCAATTTCCTTTTGGTCTGTGTATGTATAATCTGTAAATCTTATAGAGGTTTGTCCCTTACTGTTTGTATACATTAAATGGTCTTTAGGTTTTAATATTTCCTTTTTACTAAATTTTCTAAATTCCATTCTAATCCCGCGTATTCTTCTGAGTCTATTTTTAATAGCTTCATTACTTTTATGCCTTTGTCTCCCATTAGACCCACTACGTCTTCCACTTTTAATTTAAATTTTGTATTACTATTAGTTGCAATTTTTCCTATAAAACCTATGCATATTAATAGATTATTACCTCCTATCATTTCTTCATATCCTTTCGTCTGTATACCTATTTTAATATGATTCGCAAAATCAATGGAACTTAACATAAAATCTGGACTACAGTAGAAAAGTCCCCCGTTATTTGTCATGTCTACCTCTGTTAATCCTATAATTGATTTCTTTAATTATGTCCACCTATCATCGTATATTGTGATTAATACTTTTGTGCCTAGTTCTTTCTAGTTAATCCTTTTAGACCTATCACTATTAAACCCATATGCATTAAAGTCATATTTGATTTTTAAATTTGTTTTAAAGATTCTGGGCTTATTAAACTTATGCTATTACTGTCTTTTCCTATTACTCACATTTGTTCTTCTCTGTAATGTTTATATAGCTGAGCTTGTCCCTAGAAAAACCCTGTATTGTATAATATCTTTGGATTTAACAACTTTAGCCTGTTCTGTTGGAAGATTTGGATGTCTTTATCCACATCTATTACTTCTTTTAACTGTTGGCTTGTATTTGTCGTAGTCTTAGAAGAGTCTAAAATTATTGCTAGTATTCCACTTTTTAAGCTTGTGAGAAGCTTAATCTTGGTTTATCGATTCTTCTTTTATTTGAAAAAAGTTCCATGGTTTTCTTCTTATCTTAATTACCCTATCTTCTTTAGGAGTTAATTCTATTCTTTTTAGTTGTTCTATTAATTCGTCTATATTCTTTTCTTGAGTACCTTGTTTCTGTTCTTTTACTTGTTCTCTAATAACCCTTTCTAATCTATTGTTTATTTCTAGTAGCAGTAATATTATTGTATTGTTTTGTTTTATTAGCGTACTATCTGATTTCCCTTGAGGCTGATGATTTGACAATCCTTCGGGATTTGGTTGGATTTGACAGTTCTGGCAGCGTGGACAAGACGATATATCATCACTTAGCTCACAGTGATGGTTGTCGATTAGAGAATCTCCCAATAAAGTTAAAGTGTATTTTCATATAACACTTATTATGTCGAGTTCAAAGATGAGTAAGTATTTTTGTAAAGTTAAATGATTTCATTCCTTTAATCCTTTACATTTAGTTGAGTTCATGTTATATCTGTTGTTGTCATTCAGTTCAGTTATTTATTTCACTCAGCCATATTACATACTCGTACATTCAAACGTACTGATGGCATTCGACTTGCATCTTTTATGATGTAGATACAGTTGTTCAGGATCATCAACAGGCGCTTCGTTGAGATCACTTAGAACTCCTAGTTAGCTTTGGTGAGCCTCCTTGCATTCTGGAGGGCCCCACTTCTATAAATGAGGGACTACAGACATTTAAGAAAAAATTTCCTTCTTTCATACTCTAAATCGTGCAATGAATTGTGTCACACAGAACTTATTCATACTCATGTATTTCTCTAATCCATTCGACTACCCTCATACTCAAGGTGGTTGAAATAGTAAAGCCCAGATCCTTATCGATGAGTTATTCCCAGCAAAAGTCTTGATAAAGTCATGAAACTGCAGAGGGGCTTAAGAGAAGCCCGTGAGTGAGCTTAAATGTTGAGATTCGAAAGAACTCTTAATTCATACGAATCGTGCGTTCAAGGTAAAAGCGAAATGTACTCCCGGACTCTCTTCTCTAAACCTTGTTTTAGTTGAGACCCTTATGAGGAAGTGTGTTTATGAACTTCGGTAGTATTTTCACCCGAAAAGATAGTATGAGTTACGATGTTATGAGCCAGTAGTAGCAGAAGTGCCCAGAGTTAGAAGAACGCATGCAAAGGTATAGTAATCTAAGAAAGGGAGATAGTGATGAGGTAAATTACGTTGTTGCAGTCATGCACCCAGTAAGTTATTAATAAGGAGTTTTTCCTTATGGGTAGAATAAGAAGTGATGTAGATTTCATGATAGAAGGTAGAGTAAGAGTTACTAGTATGGATGAGTTAGAGTATACTTTAACAAGAAGGGAGTTTATGTCAATGTAACATTGTGTTAGTGAAAGCCAAGTATAGGTGTTGAATAAAAGAACAGAGTATTCATGAGGTGATAGATCTAAGCTAGGATTATGATTTTTTATAGGAAGAGCCCATGGTATTCAAAGGGTTATAGAACTAATAAGGCAATGATGTAGACTGAATGGATAAATAGTACTTAAGTTGTGAAAGGGAATGTGACGGTAAACTATAAGTATGTAGACTGAGAGATAAAGATTGACTACTTTTCATAAGATCTTCGTGGGTGAGTGTTTCTTAAGTTTATCTAGTAGTTGTAAGTTAGTATAGTAAGCGAGCAATTATATTGATATCCGTGTTTAGTAATAGACACTAAGCTTGAATTTGAGATGCGTATCGTGATAAAAGGATGACAATATGAGGGTGATGATGTTAGTTTTGAGATTTGATCTAGTAGGATTGATCTGAAGTAGGTGAGGAATTAAGGTGTTACTTTGCAATAAAAGTATGTGACACAAGTGTGGTATTATGACCCATAGATGAGAGCAATGAAGGTGGCAAAGTCACTAGATTAACAAGAGTATTAAGAGGTGTACCCGAGATCGTATGTAGTCAGATGAGGTTCTAATTAAGTTAATTGTTTTCATGTATGCCTAGATAGCATATTTGAGTTGCCAATGTGGAGTAGGCTGATGTAAGCATTATTTATTACCCTTAAGAGTTGGGTAGAAGGGATTTTATATAGTCAATGACGAGTCTCTTAAATATAGTTCCAAGTTTCCTCCAGTTAGGTTGATATGAACATAGAAGGATGTTATTAGTAGGCTAAGAAGGAGAAGTCAGATTATTAACATTTAGATTAAGTGGCCTTATAAGCCAGTGAGAAGAGGGGAAGAGAAGCATCTTAGAAAGAGATCTTAGAAGGAACCCTAGTTCTTGCACTTAGAGAGTTCAGTAGCCATGAGATAAGCCTTTCCCGAGTATTAGAGTAAAGCGAATGTAGACCAGTTTAGAGATGATGGAATAGATCCATAGCTTTAAAGTGTCAGCTTCAAACCTAAGGGGGAGATGATAAGATGAGAAATCAAGTTAAGTGTAGAGAATCAGATCACAATGTGTTCAGAAAGAGTTTTAGAGATTTATCAATCTATTCATACTCTAGCGTATTTCTCAAAGTTCAGTTGTTACAACATCATGTTGATGTCTCCAATATCATAATTATGTTCATGACCTAAGCTCATACACTTCAGACATATTCACATCTATGCTCAGTTTCCAGAATGAGGGGCACAGACTTTAGCCCATTAATCGCAAACTTACTCCATTAATTTATGGATATCAGCCTCATAATATAAACTTATTCAGATAAGCACTCATGTCTCATAGTATGTTCAGTCTGGCAAATTCATGATTTACTCTCAATGACTAGCAACATAATGTTATGTCATACATATTCTTATGTCAGATTTCTCGAATGAATCGTGCTTATGATCTTTCACCCTAAAGCTTTTTCAGTGATCGTTTTCAATTTTGATAGCGATGCTGATGGTAGTAGTTGAGTAGTGATAGAAGGACAAGGTTGATGTTTCTTATTATGGTAGCGTTGGTGTGCTTATTCCGTCTAAGGTTATAAATGTGGAGGAAGAAGGGTATGCGGTTTTAGTATGAGTAATAGTTAAATGAGAGCAATTAGTTAGTTCCTGATAGTAATGCGTGAAATTTCAATTGATAGAGATGACGAGAGGATGAATTCTTAGAGGGATTGGTTAGTAGGAGTCCATGGATTGACTATAGTACTAGGCTTGAATGTGGTGTTGTTACATGTGGATGAGCACATGATGCATTAGATGCTTCTTGACTAGGACTAGAAGTTTGGTTTAATGTAGTTGTAACGACCCGTTAAGTCATTTTGAGCATTAGAACTATTTTGAGTCTTCTCGTAAATTATAAATGGAAATTTTGGACTTTTTTTAACTAGAGTTGTTTAGTTAATGGACATTTTGTTAAATAATTATTTTAGTTGATTATAATTGGCCAAGTCTGAAATTTATTTTATGCCCTATATCATTTAGCCCATACGTATTAAAATAAGTTAGTAGGATTTGTCACTTTTTAGTACATAATTATTTTATTTAGAAAAGAAAAAAAGGAAAAAAAGGGAATAGTCGAGAACCTACTCGTGGCGTCGGACGAATGGCAAAGGGAGGCGTACACTTCTTCAGGTCAAAGCTAAGTATTGCTCCAACTCTTTTCATTATATTGAAATTAGGAGACTACACATGTATAATAATGTTATTAAGGGGGAAAAGGCTAATGTCATTACGTGTTTGGTTGATGTTGTTTGGCCAAAAATAAGACAAAACTATTTGTATTGATCAATAAGGTAATGCTTATAAATAGTGAATAGGCATTAATGATGCCAATGATTGGTGAATAACTAGGGATAATTGATTATGATGTTTTTGGGTATAAAATAGGGCAAGTTGCAGGTTGATTTCTTAGTCCAAGGAAACTGACGGCTTAATCCAATTTTCGGTTGAACAATTTCTTATGATTATCACATTATGATTTAAGTTTTGATATATTGAGATATATAATTAATATTAGGTGTATTATATTATATGAATATCATTAGAATTATATTATTTGGAGGATTAAAACTTAACCCTAGGCTTGAATTTTAGGAAATATGAGACTTGACATGTTATTTGGCACCAAGATTAGGAACTTGATTGCAGATTTGGGTAAGTTTTAGATCTAGGATAGACATATAATAATGTGGGTGTCTACTCACTTGTTTGCTTACGAATATTGCATATTTGATAGATTGGGAACATTCTGAAGCTTTACGAAAGGGAAAGGCAAAATTTTGAGGAATCGTGACACACGTTCGGCATTTAAGGTATGTTAAGATTTTCTAGATTTTGTTGAGGGACGTTTTCTAATTAAAGATTAAAAATAAAATAGACAATGGGTAAGGGCGAAAGATGGGGGTCTCGTACCAATGGTGTGACGGGCATTGGTACGAGTACCGGTGTTATTAAAGGAAAAGTTTATTACTATAATATGATAGATTGTAATTCGAGAATGTCAAAGCATATGGGCATTAGCTGATATATTTAGTGACTTGATTTCTTTTGTGTGGTTGTGTTTCTTTATTGAACCCGTGTAATTGTGATAATTGAGGTGATTATATGTCATAGCGACATTTGAATTATTGAGATGCTGCATCACCCCCTTTTTATTAATATCATATTGTGCACACGCATTGACATGAGATTGAGTATGAGTAAATGTCTAATACGTGGAGATCGTCCGTGTTGAGATAGAGTTATGATTATAATTTGGGCACGTGAGATCGTCATTGCGAGAGATTGGTTATGATTATAAGTTGGGCACGTGGAGATCGTCCGTGCTGGGGATTGTGTAATTTTATGATGTTCCCCATGGGTTACGAACTCTCGATGTATTTCTGAGTAGTATCGTGTATATACGATTGAGAGAGTACTTGGCATCTAAGGCATATCATTTCATGGTGTCACATTGCATTGCAATATTGCATTTCATTACATCCTTCATTCTTGTTTGATTATGTGTTTTTATTGGTGTTTGGACATTACGTGACATTTGACTATCCCTATTTGATGAAAACTTGGTTGATAAGTATAATATGGACTTGCAAAAATTAAAGGATTATTTTCTTATATACTCCCGTCACTACTTCTTTGTTGTCGGTTTATGATTCATACTGGGTACACGTGGTTTCACACTCATACTACACTTGCTGCACTCTTTTGTTGTGCAGACTGGATTTCAAATTCGAGTGCATTTCGTGGAGCTTTCAGAATTGAGTTGAGTTATCTTGGAGTTGTGGTGAGCTGCTTGACTGTTCTGAGGCTCACACCTCCCTCTATGTCTTTAGTTATTATTTTATTTTAGTATTCAGACAGAATATTCCTTACTTCTAGAGTTGTCATTTAGTTCTAGACTTGCATCGTAGTTTAGAAGCTCTTGTACTTATGACACTAAATCTTGGGGTGGTATTTCAGTTTTCCGCATTTTATTTAAAAGACTTAGTATTTAAGATATTTGCTTGCTATTTACTTTTCAATATTTTAAGTTGAATTGGTTAACTTATTGGGTTGGCTTACCTATGGTTGGGAACATAGGTGCCATCACGACTTGTGATTTTGGGTCGTGACAGTAGTGGTAAGGAGTAGTATTCATGGGATGAGATTTTATATAGAGGCACAAAACCTGAATCTTGTGGTTTAGATTAATATAAGCACCTCATGTTTAGCATCTTGTGCTTTAGAGATTAGGCTTGAACACAGTAAGAGTAGACAGTTTAACTTAGACCTTGGTAAGAGTAGTCATAAACCCTTGTAGGAGTTATGAGTTGCAGCTAATGAGGTGCGATATTCAGAAAAGAGAGCACAATTGAGAAGTGTTGCTAAGTTTAAAAGCTATCAGTCACATCACTCAAGGCATAGTAGTCATATTCTACTTCATGTCTGGATACCCTTGTTTTATGTCATGGCATGTAATCTTGAAATCTTATGGAAGCTTCGTGCTAAGTGCGCTCGAGTCTAGTTTCAAAACTCCCAGTATGCATCACTTCCGCCTATGTTAGTAGGCAAGTTCATAAGTCAGAAAGATAGTAAGAGTAATACCTTTCCCTTCCATTCTCAGTTTAACCATCATTCGAGGACGAATGATCCCAAGGGGTAGATATTATAACACCCCAAAAATTTCTAAGTTAAGATCCGAACAATTCTTCTTTTACGTATAAAGTCATATCGGGTGATTCTTAAATTATGCTTAGGTGTTAAGGTCAATTCTTTAGTGTGAGAATAGATTTGGACATGAATTAAGGTCACAAAAATCCCCTAGCACAAAGTTGAGTTAAAAGTTTCCATACAGATTAAGTTTTGAGGTAAGATTCTACTTGGATCAATTTCAAACGACCATATCTCTCAGAATATAAAGAGTTATGTGGACCATTACCTACCAAATTAAAGGTATTTGAATCCTCTTTCCAACGCCACCAATTTCGCAACAATCTGAGTTCCGAGTAAAGAGTTATTACCATTTTAGTAACCTGATACAGTGCAATGACGAATTAGCCGACGGAAAAATATTAAAAAGGTCGTTTTTATCTTTTTACCTCTAAGAAAATCCTAAAAGAATTTCTTGACTAATAAAAGTTCCAAAACAATCAGATTTTCATCTCTTAATTCCCTATTCTCCTCTCTCAAACCCTAAAGAAAAATCAAACCATAGGATTTCCCTTCAAGATTCATTCAATCTTTTTCAAGATTCTTCTTCAAGATAAGTCCTTTCTATTCTTTCCAACTCAAATTCTTTCATGCAATTATGAATCATTAATGAAAATCATAATTCTTGGCTATAGAGTTTTCAAGAAACTAATTCAAGAATCTCAAGAAAGATTTTCTAGATCGTTCTTCTTCAAACTAGGGTTTCAAGTCTTCCAATCAAGTTCTTCTCCAAGATTGTTCAAGAACTTTGTTCTTCCAGGTATGTAAGGCTATCATAGTGTTGGACTAGTTAATCTTCACGCCCTACATCTACTTGCAAATCAGTAAAAGAGTAATCTAGGTTCTATCCTTAGATTTGAGTATTCTTGAGATGAGTTGATGTTGAGTTCTGAGTTCTTGAGTTCTTGATTCTTTTTGAAATTCTATTCCTAATTATTGAATTGCTATATGTTATGCATTGAGATCCTTGAGTCAAGTTGTTCATGTCTATATTTCAGCATGAACCCTGTTTTGAGAATCTTTTAAAGCCAACATTTTTGCTTTAAACTGAATTTTTGAGAGAGTAAAGAGGAGTTTGAGAATCTTTTTAAAACAAATGCTTTGTCTTTAAAATTGATTCTGAGAAAGAGTAAAAGACGAGTTTCGAGAAAAGTATAGGGAACTAAGTAATTCCTAAGATAACAGTTTTAAATTGAGAAAAGAGAAACTTTGCTTTCTAATTGAGTTATGAGTACTGAGATACTTCAGAGCAGTTACCTCTTTTAAGAGGATAGTTTGAGCAATTACCTCAAACCAGAGAAAAAGTAATGTTTTTATACATTTGAGCAGCAGTGTGTGTGTGTGAATATATATATATATATCATTGGGAGTAGTATTGAGCACCGATATGGGGGAGAGTTCAGACAACTTACAGCCTCCATAAACCATGTCTTGCCAACATGGATTCAAGATCATACTTTTTAGATGAATCCTTATAGCTTAGTGGATCCACATAGTTCAAATGTTCTATATCCCGGCACGATATAGGACAGCTCTGGCAGCGTGGACAAGACATTGTATCATCACTTAGCTCACAGTGATGGTTGTCGGTTAGAGAATCTCCCAATAAAGTTAAAGTGTATTTTCATATAACACTTATTATGTCGAGTTCAGAAATGAGTAAGTATTTTTGTAAAGTTAAATGATTTCATTCCTTTAATCATTTACATTCAGTTGAGTTCATGCTATATCTGTTGTAGTCATTCAATTCAGTTATTTATTTTACTCAGCCATATTACATACTCGTACATTCAAACGTACTGATGTGATTCGACCTACATCTTTTATGATGCAGATACAGGTGTTCAGGATCAGCAACAGGCGCTTCGTTGAGATCACTTAGCACTCCTAGTTAGCTTTAGTGAGCCTCCTTGCATTTTGGAGGACCCCGCTTTTATTTATGTTATTAGTTGGTTGAGGTGTCGTGGGTCTTGCCCTGACACCTATCTTAATGTTAGAGGCTTCATATATAGCTAGAGTTGAGTAGTCCATCAGTATTTACTTTTCTTGAGATGTTTTTTTTAAAACTATAATACTTATGTTATTGAGTTTTTTACAAACAGTTCGAGTTGAGTTTTTACTTTTAGTTTAAAGGTTCAAAAATTCTTTTTTAAGCTTTTTATCGCTTGAGTAAGTCTTCCGCTAAGTATTCAGCCAGGCCAAGGGTTCGCTTGGGGACCAGCAATGGTTCTCGAGTGTTGGCCACGTCCAGGGTGTAGGCTCGGGGCGTGACAATTGTGGTTCAAATCTTTTAAGATGCAATTACTTCTTCAGAACTTTTAATTATTTGCACTAACGAAAAGTTCAAATCTATTATAAGATACTCTCTGGTATGCATGATATTATGAGAAATATTACAAACTTGTGGGGTAATGTTGGATATTTTGTAATATATAGAGATCTTAAATTGAACAGACACATCTGTTCGTGAAAGAACATGATTGTTATGCAAAATCATTTGTTCAGGAAAGAACATGACATTTATGAAAAGTCATTTGTTCATGAAAGAACATGACTCTTATGAAAAGTCATTTGTTCATGAAAGAACATGACTCTAATGAAGAGTCATCTCTTAATATCTATAATTATAAAAACTCTCTAGAAGTAGCCTAAGAAAAATCTACATGTATAAACAAAGGGCTTTGTTGCATCCTGAAGGGATTTGATTGTATTTTCCCCAATATGTATACGGGCAATATCTCTTTAAAGAAAGTGATTACACGCCTCAAATCTATTTTCTTCTTCAATTATATTTCCTATTATTATTTTTTCTAACACCCATGAACTCCAAACGTGGAGATGAACAACTTTGCCCATGAAAACGTATTCTTATATAGTGTTTTTTCAGCTTAATTATGATCAATGATTACTATTTTTAAATTTTAATTATAGAAGGGTCATTTCTTCCTTGTTATTGCTTGTTATCTCTCTCTTCCCTACTTGTTCTTTATTATTACTTTGTTACTTTCAATTGCTACTGCGCATTCGACTGTTAGATCAAACATCGTGTTATTGGATATGTTTCATAGTTTGGCCAAAAATACGAAATTATAAGCATAAAATTCGAATTAGCTTGTGCTCATTTCAATTAATTTTATTGTGTACACATTATTTTTTTATCTTTATACATATCAAATAACTTTTTTTATTACTACTTAAATAAATAAATCACCTAATAACATTATCTTTATTAAAAATTTTAATTTAAAATTTTATAATTTTCGATTTACTTTATTTTACCACTAAATCATACGTGGAAGGCTTGAACACGCAGGACTCATCCTTCTTGCCAATATACAAAAACGAAAAACCACAAAATCAAACGTCAACTAAGAAATGTAATAGGCAAAAGATAAAGGGAGACCGATCGAGTATTCCTCATTAGACACGTACTAACTACTAAGTTTGCCTGCGGCTCATAATTACTCCCTCGGTTCTTATTTATATATCATAATTTTAGATTTTTCTCAGAAATTCTGTAAAGTTTTTTATTATATTTTTATTTAATATTTTTTGAAATCAAATTTTTAATAAATAAATATAATTAATTAATTTTGATTAATTAAATTGACCAATGAACATGAATTAATTACTTAAGGATAAAATAAAAAAAATAGTATCATTTATGCATTAATTTTGTGAAAAGATAAATCTTAAGAACCATCTATTTTAAAGAAAAAATGGCATATAAATAAGCACTAGAGAATATTAAAAGTCCTCACTAATTTATAAAAAAAGTTTTTAGGACCCAAAAAAAAAAAAAGAACACCCCCAAAGAAAAAGGATAAATTTAGGAATTCACGATTAGTTGGATATTTAAATCAATATTTTCATAATATCAAATTACTTCAAATTAGATACTCCCATTGTCCTTAATTATTTGTCCAATTTTATTTTTTTACATGTCCCTTTTTAGTTTTTACTTATCCATTTTGACAAATCAAGAAAGAACATTTTTTTTACCTATTATACCCTCAATTAATTAATTTTGAAAAAGGTAAAATTTCTTGAAAATATTAAATTTTGAATTCTATCTACTTCATAATTAATAAAGGTAAAATAATAAACTCACTATGTCAATAATTTTTTTCTTAATAGGTATGTCAATTCAAAAGTGAATGAACAAGTAATTAGAGGCGGAAAGAGTACTAGATTTCCGTCTTTAATATCGGTTTTGCGTATATATATTGATAAATCATATGGATCTACGCATCTCTATTTGAATTAATATGTAAATAGGTTTCTCTCGACAAAAAAAAAAGAAAATATTTAAATATAAATTATGAAACAGTAAAATTATTTTTATATGATCTATAAATTACGAATTGGAGTGATGAAAATAATTATTTGTTATTAATATTGACATTATATTAGAATAGATTAGTTGTCTAGTATATAGCTTTACAATAAAAATGACATTTAGTGATAATAGATTTTTTTAATAGTAATATTTATTATTATTATCGTAATAATATTTAGCGATAATTGAATTAATGTCATTATATTAAGAGATATTAAAATTTTTAATAGGAGTAACATTTATACAGATTGTGTGGTTATTAAAATTCACATAATCATATTTATTAGTATCACTAAATATAATTATATTATTATTTCTAAATTCTTTATTTGTGATAGTATAGCCCAATAAAAATGTGTATTAAATATCATAATATTCAAATTGCAATATCAAATATTTTAATATAATATTCAATATCTATTGTACGATGCCAATTCGAAAAAGAATCCGTAAAAACAGAAAAAGTAGTCCAAAAAGCATAACAAAATTACTTTACTATATACATACAAATTAAAGTGTCTTTTGAATGCTTTTGTCCAATTATACGTGTCTCACAATGAGGCACTCTCATTGCATGCAATCGCCGCCTGTTTAGCTTTTAACACTTGACATCCCTTCCTAAAACACGTGCCCCTTCCATCCTTCTATATAATCAATCTCACCCAATTCACAATTCAATTCATCCCCATTTTGCTCAAAACTCTAAAAAATTCTCATCAATTCATCAATTCATCAATTATGGCTGATTACTATGGGCAACAGCAACAGCTCCTCCACGGAGGGCAGCAACAACAGCCTCGTTCTCACCAGATGGTGAAAGCAGCTACTGCCGTCACTGCCGGTGGATCGCTTCTTCTTCTTTCCGGGTTAACCTTAGCAGCTACGGTGATTGCGCTCACCATTGCGACTCCCGTGCTGGTGATTTTTAGCCCGGTGATTGTACCTGCTGTTATTACTCTCTTTTTGTTGTTCTCAGGGTTTTTGGCTTCCGGCGGATTTGGCGTGGCGGCGATAAGTGTGTTGTCGTGGATTTATCGATACGTGACGGGGAAGCGACCACCTGGTGCAGATCAGTTGGAGCAAGCAAGGCATAAGTTGGCTGCTAAGGCTGGGGAGATGAAAGACAAAGCTCAGGAGTTTGGGCAGCAACACATCACTGGAACCCAGCAGACTTGAGCTACATAATTGTTGTACTTAAATTTGTTTAATTATTCAATGTATTGTATGTTTTTGTTTGTAAGTTCTTTCAGCTTTGTGTTTTGTTAATTTTTGTGTTGTATGTACTGTTGCTATGAGGCTAGTCGGCATTAATAGTTTGTATTAGTCTTCTCTTATGAAAATTCGAAATAAATGGAGATGATGTTGTATTTAGTTGTATATTCAAGAAATCTTATAATTACTTATTATTTTATTTTTGTCTGTATTACCAGTTACGATGTAACCGATAAGAAAATGTTTTAAAATTTTATTTATTTATTTATCCTCACCTCTTTATTTTCTCTTGCAATTTAATGAGGTCACATTTTTTTCTCAAATTTAATGAGGACAAAGTTGGAATATAAATAATTAAAAAAGAAAAGAAATGATGCAAAATATTAAGGAAAAAATCGTTAAAAAGTCAGGATTTTCATATCCATTTCCGATGAATTCATATGTGCAAAGAGGCATTCAGTAACATGTTCATTTATTTCATGAGAACATTAATTTGTTACAATATATAAACAAAATAGATTCATTTAGAATCATAACAAATTGAAGAATACGACACAATTAATCAATTAATGAGAACATTAATTTGCTAGTATATAAACATTAGTAAACTTCAATCTTATTAAATTTATGAGTTATTATTTAATATTTAAAGTTATAATTTTTTAAAAATTGTTCTCTTAATTTTTGTATCTCTAAAAGGTTAGGTTTAAAGTTTTAATACATTTTATTATTTACACATAATTTTATTTTCATCAAGTCTTATCACCTTGGAATCAATGAAAAGGAAAATATTTTTAGCACCACCAAGTATCACATAATATTTTATTTTTTTGTTGAATTAATAATGTCCTTTATAATTTTTATTCATGTATTTTTCACAGTATTAACATTTTTTTACATCAATAGAAAACTTGTAAGAACATTTATAAGTCACTTACATATTAGTTCTATTTTGTTTCATTTTCTATTGTAATACATTTTATAATTTTAGGAATATTGTTTAAATATTCATTATTCATTAATTTCGATACTTTTTCTCCTATTAGAATCTTAGATAATCTTCATCATTCATTAATTTCAATACTTTTTCTTCTATTAGAATCTCAAGATAATTAAGTTAACTAATACATTTAACTTATGATATTAATTTGTTTTTACAGAAAAAATGACAAAGCTTTTCATATATATTGTTATGTGTCAAAAACACAAACTCTATTATTCATAAGCGAAAATCATAAATTTATAGGACAAAAAGAGAAATTAAGAAGTAAAAATAAAATATATTAGAGAGAAATTAAAAACAAATTAAAACAAATAATTGTAAATCTCAGACACATCTCACAGGGAAGCATTGATCTGAAACAAAAAAAAGCTCCTATAAGAAATTAAAATTTCAAAAAATTACAACCCTTTAAATACAAAGTAAAGATATTTATGAATATAAAAAATTGAAGCAATAACAATTTACATTCAAATAGAAATAAACAACAATTAAGGAATATGATTATTTAAATAATATCTAATAACTAAAAAATGTATACATACAAATTCAATAACAACAATGTAGAAAAAATAGGAAGAGAAGGCAAATAAGGGAATCCTTTTTTAACAATTCTTTCTCCTTGTGAGTTCAGCATTGAATGGAATGAAAAATTGTAATTTCCTCTTTCTCTTAGTAAAGTGTAGTTGTGGAATAAAATAAAAAATAGGAAACAAAACAAACGAAAAAACGCATTTGATTTAGTATATGTAGCGTGAGTATGAAATTATTTTAGTAAATAATTCAAAAATTAAATAAGTATTACAATTTAAAAATTTACGCTGATATCTAATTATATCAAGACCATCAGTTGGATTATGGCTTGCACTCATTATAAAGTTACCATTTGTCTGTTACAAACTTGTTGGGTATATAGTAAGAATTAATGAGAAATGGAGGGAAGATGAAAAGGAGAATTTAAAGGTTCTCTTATGCTTTAGTGAGGAAAAATCATTTCTCCCTGATCGGTGGTGAAAAGAAAAGTTAAAGTGTTTAAATATAGAAACACTTCTACTAGTTGTTAAAAGGGTTGGAAAGAGGGACCCCTCGCGCCGTCGTCGTCGCCGCTCGCTCAGCTTCGGCTTTGGAAAATGATCGAGAGATTATTTTTTGGACAAAGTTTATTTTAATTATTAACCGAAACGACCCGACCCAACTCGGATCCGCGCGACCCGTGGTTTAAAATGTCTTTCTCGTTTTATTTGAATTTTTCACCGTTTGAAAAGACTGCTCTGAAAGGTTGTAACCTTTCAAGAACAACCATGACTGTTTTGGAAGGTTGCAAACTTTGTCGTGTGGTTTCTGAAAGGTTGCAAACTTTGTCGTGTGGTTTCTGAAAGGTTGCAACCTTTCGAAAACAGTGTGCCTTGGCTATAAAAACCTGTGATTCCTCAGACTTTTCACTAACGAAATTTCTGAACTTCTTCACAATTAAAATATTCGTGTACTTTACTGTCGTTGAGTGGCTCGCTGACACCCTTGTTTTGGGTATCAATACACTAGTGAATAGAATCATTCTATCCTGGGAGGATATATCCCAATTCAAACCTCGGATACTAGAGGGGAATATTTTCCTTAAGGGGACACTGTGCATTCGGTGGGCTCGGTTTTCTTTCCTCTCTGTTTCATACAATCGCTACAGATTCTGGTATGTTTAAAGTTATTAATTTCTGTTCTTCACTACATGATTTAAATTTTGGAATTGTTTCTGTTTCTACAAAGTTTTGTTATCATTAGTATTGGTTTTAAATATAGATTGATTAACAATCTTAAGGAAATTACTTTGTTTTATCTGTTAATCTGTATTTGTGGGTGGAGGCTAAAACCTTTGTGGTTTTCTACTCCAATAAAGTTTGCAATTCTATTTATTGCTTACTGAATCAGTTCTGTCAATTTTTGTTTATCAGAAATGGCAAATGATAGTGCTATGACTTCTGTGGCTGTCTAGTGTGAATTTCAAAGGATGGCAGCAACGGGTATTTTTCTGACTTACCACTCTGAGTTTGTAGAAATTTACCAACGAAGAAACTCAAGTGCCTGCTGCTGACATATCAGACAGAGAGAAATTCGTGATTGTTGAAGCATGGAAACAGGCAGACCTCCTGTGTAAGGGCTATATTTTAAGTGCTTTAGAGGATGACTTATATAATGTTTTCAGTGCATTGATAACTTCGAAAGAATTGTGGGATGCACTTGAGAAAAAAATATAAGACAGAAAATGCATGCTTGAAAAAGTTTGTGGTCGCAAAGCTTTTAGACTATAAAATGATAGATGGCAAAGCTGTTGGATCACAAGTGCAGGAGCTTCAACTTATTTTCCATGATCTTATTGCTGAAGACATGGTAGTTAATGAAGCTTTTCAAGTGGTTGCAATGATTGAGAAGTTACCTCCTTCGTGGAACGACTTCAAAAATTATTTAAAGCACAAGCGCAAGGAAATGAATCTTGAAGATCTTGTGATACGTCTCAAGATTGAGAAAGATAACAAGACCGCCGAAAACAAGTCTCGTGGGAACTCAACAATCACGGGAGTTAATATTGTTGAAGAAGCTCCTACAAAAGGCAAGAAAAGAAAGAAGTCCAAAGGATAGAAGTTAGAACAGTCCAAGAAGAAATTCAAGGGAAACTGTTACAATTGTGGCAAAAATGGCCACAAGTCTTCTGAATGTCGTGCTCCAAGGAAGGACAAGGACAAAGACAAAAGTCAAGCGAACATCGTGGAAAAGATGGAGGATGCAGATGACCTTTGTGCCATGATCTCGGAGTGCAACTTAGTTGGTAATTCAAAGGAGTCGTTTCTCGACTCAGGTGCCACTCGACATATTTGCAATGTAATAGAAGCTTTTGCAACTTATACTTCTGCTGAGTTTGATGAAGATCTATTCATGGGGAACACAACAACAACGAAGATTGCAGGAACAGGGAGAGTAATGTTGAAGATGACATCTGGCAAGGTGTTGACCCTGAACAATGTCCTACATGTTCCTACCATTAGGAAGAATCTAGTGTCTACTGGACTGCTCATTAAGAATGGGTTTAAGTGTGTCCTAGTTAGTGACAAAGCTGTAATAAGTCAGAATGAAATGTTCTTAGGAAAGGGCTACCTCACTGAGGGCCTTTTTAAACTGAATGTAATGGTTGTTGACAGTATTAATAAGAATTCTGCTTTTGTGTACTTATTGGAGTCAAATGATTTATGGCATGCTCGTTTGGGACATGTAAATGACAAAACCTTGCAAAAATTGATTACTTTAGAAGTATTGCCTGACTTCAAGTGTGAGAAATCAAATTGTGAAATTTGTGTTGAATCTAGGTTTGTTAAACATCCTTATAAGTCTATTGACAGGAATTCAAATCCTCTAGATTTAATTCACACAGATACATGCTATATGAAGTCAATATCATCTCCTGGTGGGAAAAAGTATTTTATAACTTTTATTGACGATTGCACTCGATACTGTTATGTGTATTTGCTTAATAGTAAGGATGAAGCAATTGATGTATTTAAGCAATACAAGAATGAAGTGGAGAATCAATTAAATCGAAAGATAAAAATGATTCGGAGTGATAGGGGTTGAGAATACGAATCTCCTTTTGCAGAGATATGTTTGGAATGTGGCATTATTCATCAAACTACTGCACCTTACACACCACAATCAAATGGAATGGTAGAACGAAAAAAACAGAACATTAAAGGAAATGATGAATGCCTCGTTAATCAGTTATGGTTTACCGCAAAGCTTGTGGGGGAAAGCTATCCGTACGGCTAACCAAATACTCAATAGAGTACCCCAAAGCAAAACGAAATCTATTCCATATGAGTTATGGAAAGGAAGGAAACGCAACTTGAAATATTTCAAAGTGTAGAGGTGTTTAGCCAAGGTACAAGTCCCTTTACCCAAGAAGGTTAAAATTGGACTTAAAACAGTAGATTGTGTATGTATTGGATATGCTGTGAACAGTAAGGCCTGTCGATTTTTGGTTCACAAGTCTGATAATCCTGAAATTCATATTAATATGATAATTGAGTCAGATAACGCTGAGTTCTTTGAACACATTTATCCATATAAAACTGGATGTGAGTCGACAAGTGAAAGATCTAAATTACCACGGGAAGAACCAAAGGAAAATACACCGCCTAAAGAGGATCCTAGGTATAGTAAACATCAACGGAAATCCACTTCTTTCGGACCAGATTTTGTGGCACTTCTTCTTGAAAATGAGCCTAAAATATTTAACGCAACGATGTATTCTTCTGAGTCAACATTTTGGAAAGAAGTAGTCAATAGTGAGGTTGAGTCAATTTTGAATAACCATACTTGGGAATTGGTTGATCTTCCTCCGGAAAATAAACCTTTAGGATCAAAATGGATTTTTAAAAGGAAAATGAAAGATGATGGGACTAATTACAAATACAAGGCTAGACTTGTAGTCAAAGGATACAGATAAAAGAAAGGTCTCGATTACTTTGATATATACTCTCCAGTGACAAGGATAACATATATTAAGGTGTTAATAGCACTAGCAGTGGTCTTGAAATCCATCAAATGGATGTTAAGACAGCCTTCTTAAATGGAGAGCTGGAGGAAGAAATTTACATGGAACAACCTGAGGGTTTTGTAGTTCCTGGTAAAGAAGAGAAAGTGTGCAGACTTGTTAAGTCACTTTATGGGTTCAAACAAGCACCCAAACAATGGCATGCTAAATTTGACCAAACGATGTTGGCAAATGGATTCAAGATCAACGAGTGTGATAAATGTGTCTACATTAAAAACACTCCAAATCATGAAATCATTGTTTGTTTGTACGTTGATGACATGTTAATAATGAGTAAAGATATTGATGATATAAATGTTACTAAGCGCATGCTGCCCAGCAAGTTCGATATGAAGGACTTTGGAGTTGCTGATTTGATCTTAGGAATCAGAATTCTTAAAACTCCTCAAGGACTAACCTTATCTCAATCTCATTGTTTTATTCTAAATTAAATATTAGTTAAATTAAAGAGAGTTGCCACTTAATTTTTAAAGAAAAATCAAGAAAACTTTATTTCAAAAATGTTTTAAAAACAGGAAATCGATTGAAATAACCAAAGGGATTCAGGGGTTCAATGTACATTTCGAGAAGGTGTTAGGCACTCGAAATGCCCGCTAACTTGCGGTTGACCGACGACTTGAAAATATTTGGCTAACTTGAATAAAACTAGGCATACTTATTACTTTAAACAAATTTTACACTTGAACCAATTTTAGAGAAAATATATTTTTTGTTTCAAATAAGACTAAGTAAGGAAAAACTTATAAAATATTTAAAAATCAATTCAAAGATTCAAACAATTACTTATTTGTTTTGAAATCAAGATTTATAAATAACTAATGAAAATCACAATCCTTTGGGAATTTTGAATTAGCCAACCCTAAAATTGATTATCACGTAAGCAAGTAGTAACAATTAAATATAAAGTATACCATAACGAGGAAAAGAGATTTTGGGTCTTTGGCCCAATCAAAAGAAAAAGGGCTGCATCATTTGGGCCTTGTGAGCCCAAACTTTCTTTGGACTCTGTCCATTTTAGTCCTCTTTGGACTGCTGTTGTACTTGGGCTTTTCTAGCCCATTTTCGTCCCTGTATCACTGTGTATACAGCAGTGTATACCAGTGTATATAAGCATGTATATCAGCCCTTTTCCTGCATTTTTGCTTCCATTTGCCCTGTATTTTTGCTCCCTTTCATACATATCAGCTCTCAAAACTCAGACAATGATGAAGGCCAACTTGAGGAAATGCAACTCGATGAAATGCAAGAAAGGAGTCCAAAATAGACTCGGATTGATAATTCATGCCATGAAAAAAAAAAACAAAGGATAAGGATTAGCATTTTCTGTAATGAAAACTAAAGAAGAGGAGGAAAATGTAAGTTGCTGGGACTCACATAATCAAATTATTTGGAAGCTAGTAACATTGTCATTATCATTTATTCCATGTATCACAAATATATCTTGATATAAACCCATCACACTAAAATGAAAACCAACAGATCTCTTAAGGTTAGACTAAGACCCAAAGTAAGTGGCAGACATTTAACATTATTGAAACAATGTTAATCTATAGCTAATGAAATAAAGATTTGAAGAAAATGATATTATTCTCCAAAGAATATGGCAGGGAAAGGAAATGTCGGATAGATATCCCAAATTTAACGCTAATTAGCTCATATAAACAGATTCACGATGAAAACTAATTATACCAAACATTTTCAAAATAAAGAAAAGCAATCAACAATTCTTAAAGCTTTCTGGACAAAGCCACAGTAATGTAAATGATCACACAAGCATGAACACCATCCGAACTAATCTTAGCCAAGAACAAAACACGGAAACCGCAATCAAGGACCAGCTTAAATCAATAAAGCTTTACCCACACAAATAAACTGATGATAAGAAGAGATTGATAATCTTAACAATAAGCAGGGAAAACATCAAAGTTAGACAAATCATATATTCACATCCTAAATCCAAGACGACTACAGAGAAAGAGCAACACTCATAGTCGAAAAATAAATAGGACCTCTCAGAAACAAGATTAGGTTGTGTTATAGTCCAGAAACTTAAACAAATCATATATTCACATCTTAAATCGCTTTCAAGCGAAAAATCACATAAAGAAACAAGATTAAACTAAAAGAAGAGAAGGAAGAAAATTACCTGTTTTGAAGCAGCGACTGAAACAAACGAACTTGAGGAGCTTTCGCACCACGATTCTGAATCCGAAGAACTTGGGTGAACGAGAAAGGAAACTAAAATCTAGACTCAAAATTTCTGTGGTTGTTTAGAGCCTATTCTCTATGTATTTTGTGTGCATGTAAACGTATGCAGCTTGTAATTTTCGCTTTGTATCTCCCCTGTCTTCCTAGAGGGTGAGAAGCTGCCTCTAACCCCCTCTCAATGGAGCAAATGAAGGGGATTTCATACGAGAAAAATAGGGCAGATTGGGAATTCAAAATTCGAAACCACCATCTAGGATAAGGAATATACCCGAAATCATCCAAATTTAAACGGATTGGAATCAATTGGGGCGAGGTGGACGGGTTGGATGAATTCGGAGTGTCCTATCGTCCTTGATGATTGACGTGGCACGAACCCACGCTACAAGGACGAATATCACAGGTGAATGTTGCTGCTGTACGATTGTTGTTGAGGAAGACGACAAGGTGAGAGTTGGCATATGCGTCTTCACGCCGTGAATTGAAATCGTTTGCCGTTTCTTTCTGTTGTCACTTTCGCCGTGAATTCACGACGTGTAGGGGTCGTTTGGAATTGCTGTTGTTGTATGTCGTGTATTGCTGTGTATTTTGATGAATGTTGGATAGTATGTATTGTTGGGTTATGGTGAAAATGTGGGCTGGATTTGATGGGTTAATGGAATTGGGCCGGGTTTGGGAATGGGATTGGAGTAATTGGTGGGCTGAAGTGATTTAAGGCCCAAATAAGGAATTGGCTACAATTGTAATAAAGGAATAACCAAATCAATTAACAATCTAGCCATACGAAGCTCCAGATGTAGCCAAATTGAATTAATTGGTAAATTCGGCTAAAAGTTAAATAAGACGAATTTATATAAATTAATTAATGATCTTCTTAATTTAAACGGAGCAAATGATTAACTTTAGTATAAATTAATTAATTTAAAACTATAACCATATTTTGAACTAAGCTAAATTAATAAAATATTTAATAAAAAATGTAGAATCTTTTGAGATGATTTTCAAATATTTATATAATATACTAATTATATACATTATTATATAAAACATATTTATTATTCAAAAATATTATAAATGTGACTAAAATCACTTCAAAACTTGAAAATTTTCGAATTTTTTATAAAACTAATTATTCTAAATCGTTTGAAATTAAGAAGCTCGAAAACTAATTCATATCGTGGAGGTCCAAAATTGGGTGTCAACACTCATTATATTGAAAAAGTATTGGACAAGTTCAAGTACTTGGATTTCAACGTTGTCAAGACTCAAATTGATATAAGCTTTACATTTCAAAGAAATGAAGGTGAAAGTGACTCTCAATTGGACTATGCCAGAGTGTTGGGAAGTTTGATGCATATTATGAATTGTACGCGACCAGATATAGCATGTGCTATTAGCAAGCTGAGTCGGTTCACTAGTAATCCTAATCAAACTCACTGGATGGCTATGAAACGTATGTTGGGGCATCTGAAACATACACAATACTATGCCTTGCATTATAACAAGTATCCCGCCGTGATTGAAAGATATAGTGATGTAAATTGGATCACGGGTCAAATGAAGTAAAGTCCACAAGTGGGTATGTGCTTACACTTGGTGGAGGAGCAGTCTCTTGGAAATCATCCAAACAGACATGTATTGCTCGCTCTACAATGGAATCTGAATTTATTGCCTTAGATAAGGCCGGTGAAGAAGCTGAATGGCTCCGAAATTTCTTAGAAGACATTCCATTCTGGCCCAAACCTGTGGGACCTATATGCATACACTGTGATAGTCAAGCAGCAATAGGTTGAGCAGGGAGCGTCATGTACAACGGAAAATCTCGTCATACACGATGGAGACATAATATCGTAAGACAACTGCTCTCTAGTGGAATTATCACAATTGACTATGTAAAGTCAAGAGATAATGTGTCAGATCTACTAACAAAAGGCCTAGTGAGAGAGGCAGTTGAAAGATCATCTAAGGGAATGGGTTTACGGCTTAGGACAAGTCATCATGGCGGTAATTCTACCTAGCAAACTGGAGATCTCAAGAGCTAGGTTCAAGGAGAAAACAAAGTTGTGACGGGTGGTTCGACATTGTCAATCAACTCAATCCATTCTCATGATGAAGACAATGTCCAGGAACAAGGTTAAAACATTAAGGCTTGTTAACAAGTTAATAAAGCTTAAAGTTTTAATGATTTGCTAAGTTTGGCGGTTTTGACCAAATAGTGTCTCTATGCGATAGCACGGTTAGAAATCACCTATATGAGAGTGAAGTATAAGCCGCTTCAAAGAGAATTATTGTAAAAAGCCTATTCTCTATACACTCATGAAACCAGGAGGTGTTCATGGCTGAAAAGAACACAACCGTAAGAACCATAAACGGTAAAGGGTTGATTGTGTGACATATGGTTGTCTAGGTATACACCAAAGCTCGACGGTTTCAAGGATATCACATCTACTGATTGACCGAGTATATCCAACATATGTTCACTACGGAAAGTTCAAAGGAAAACCTACTTATCCAGATGCAATTGATCCTTGCTTGTAAAGTACACACTTGTCTGTGCATTCCTTTGTGTTATAGCCATTTCCCATTCATGTAGGGGATTGTTGGGTATATAGTAAGAATTAATTGGAAATTGAGGGAAGATGAAAAGGGGAATTTGAAATGTTCTCTTATGCTTTAGAGAGAAAAAAACATTTCTTCCTCATCGGTGGTGAAAAGAAAAGTAAAAGTGTTTAAATAGAGAAACACTTCTACTAGTTGTTAAATGGGTTGGAAAGAGGGACCCCCTCGCGGTGTCGGCGTCGGCGCTCGCTCGGCTCGGCTTCGGCTTTGGAAAATGATCGATCGAGAGATTATTTTTTAGACAAAGTTTATTTTAATTATTTAGTTAATTATTTAATTAATTAATCGAAACGACCTGACTCAACTCGGATCCGCGCGACCCGTGGTTTAAAATGTCTTTTTTGTTTTATTTGAATTTCCCACCGTTTGAAAAGACTGTTCTGAAATATTGTAACCTTTCAGGAACAACCATGACTGTTCTGGAAGGTTGCAAACTTTCATGAACGGTCGTGTGGTTTCTGAAAGGTTGCAACCTTTCGGAAACAGTGTGTCTTGGCTATAAATACCTGTGATTCCTCAGACTTTTCACTAACGAAATTTCTGAACTTCTTCTACTTCTTCTGCACAATTAAAATATTCGTGTACTTTACTGCCATTGAGTGGCTCGCTGACACCATTGTTTTGGGTATCAATACACTAGTGAATAGAATCGTTCTATCCTGGGAAATATATTCCAATTCAAACCTCGGATACTAGAGGAAAATAATTTCCTTAAGGGGACATTATGCATTCAGTGGGCTCGGTTTTCTTTCCTCTCTGTTTCATACAATCGTTACAGTTCTGGTATGTTTTACAGTTATTAATTTCTGTTCTTCACTAAATGATTTAAAGTTTGGAATTGTTTCTATTTCTGTAAAGTTTTGTTATCATTAGTATTGGTTTTAAATACAGATTGATTAACAAAACTTACACTATAATATGAAGTTGTAAGAATTCGAATAAAATGATAAGAAATTAAGGATCAAACACACCATTCACAAACACTCCATACGACATCTTCATTTTGAATTATATGCTATATCAATATTAATTGCAAATTATAGTATATATCTTCACTTCGAAAGAAAATTCCAAAAGCACAATAATAAATAAATGATACTCACCAATTTGCCATTTAACATGTAGTTTTCTTATGAAATATCCACTCATTCACAATTATAACTTCATCCTCCACAACATTGCCAAATGAGGGGAAAAAAGCACTCTTTTACGATGTCTTTTTCTCTAGGAAAAAAATAGACTAACAAAAAAAATTAGAACTGACAACACTATTCATAAAGACCAAACATTTCATTTTCATATGGGAAAAAGGTCAAAAATGTCCTTAAACTATGTGAAATGAACAAAAATGTCCTCTATTTATAGTTTGACTTAAAAATGTCCCTGCCGTCAATACTTTAGATTAAAAATGCCCTTGCAGTCAATACTTCGATCCAGAAATGCCTCTATAGTTACTAAATGGGTCAAAAATGCCCTTCCGAATAAATATATTATTTCTTTTCTTTTTCAACACATCTTCTTCCTAATTAAAATATGAAAAAGGGTCAAAATGCCCTTAAACTATGTGAAAGGACAAAAATGTCCTCCATTTATAGTTTGGTCAAAAAATGTTCTTGCCGTCAATACTTTGGTCCAAAAATGTCCTTATTGTTATTTAATGGGTCAAAAATGCTCATTTTTCAAATAAATATATTATTTATTTTCTTTTTAACACATCCTTTTTCTCATAATATTTTTTAAAATTAACAAATGTTTATCCTACTTCAATTTTAAAAAATGAAATATTTCTAATTTTATCATAATTATTTTTTATCGTTATATAAATAAAAATTAATGATGGATATACTATGATCTTATATATATGACATATATTATCCATCGAAAGGATACATGAAGTTATTCTATTTTAATTGATAAAATGAGATTAAGAAGAAAAAAATATTTCCTACATTTTTATTCGTTAAAGTGATTTTAAAAAAAGGAAAACAAGAATAGGGTTCTTTAATAATATTTTAAGTAGGAAGAAGATGTGTTGAAAATGAAAAGAAATAATATATTTATTCGAAAAAGGGCATTTTTGACCCATTTAGTAACTATATGGGCATTTCTGGATCAAAGTATTGACTACAAGGGCATTTTTGAACCAAAGTATTGACGGCAAGGGCATTTTTGAGCCAAACTATAAATGGAGGACATTTTTGTTTATTTTACATAGTTTATTTGACTTTTTTTCCCTTTTTATATTAAAATTAGCATCATATGTTTCACAGACGCGATAACTAGGTGTATTAAAAATAATAATGAGAGAAATTAATATAATTAGTGGTGAGAAAAATGCAGTTATGTTTATTGCAAAGGCTTGTCATCATCTTTTATTACTATTATACGTGGGCTTTATTGCTATGTTACTTGTGAGACATTTTGTTAATTTATTTTAATTAGTAAATATTTATAGAAATAAAGAAACAAATGCAACAAAAGGGGAAAAAAAGGTGTTACATCACTTTATTTATGCAAAAATTTATATTTATAAATAAATAAATTTATATTAGTTTATTGCATAATATTTATCACTAAATTAGTGACAATGACTTTAGGGCTTTCTAAACTAAAAAAATAAAAGGTGCAATAAATATATAATTTTTAGGTTATACATATAGATATGCTGATTGATCGTAAATAAATTAAATAATAAAAAGAAAAGTACTTAATGTTATAAATTCATTGAATTAGTGGATTGTCCATATTCTCAATACATGAACTACTTACATTCATGTATGTATATTCCCTAGGTCCTATGAACCATTTTGGATAACAATGTATCTATTTATTATAACACTTAATATGGTGACTTTTGGAGTGTTTTCTCAACCTATAAATAAGGTTGTTCATTCACCATTGTAAGTGGAACATGAAGACATTTGAATAAGATGATCTCTACATTGTACTCCCCATATTTTGTCTATATTGTTTGTAATATTGCTAATATTTTACAACATGTTATCAGCACAAGACTCTAGCCAATTGAGATTGAGTTATAGTTTTTCTTTAGCTCATGTTCTAGTTGATCTCGTTATGAGAATCAAGAAGGAAAAATGATTACAACTGCAATCAAGGTATTATATGCATAAAATCAAGTATATATTTTCTAGAATCATTCTATGATTTAGAATATAATAGTGTTCGATCACTAATATTGACCAAGAATAAAGGCATATACTACTACTGGTTGAATATTCTCTGCTCCACAAAATTTCTTTAATGGAAGAAGGTATAAAGTTTTAGTATCATGAGTTTGAGTATTGTTTTGATTATGCTAATTAAGGGTAAATTTTTTTTTTTCTTTTTACAATTACTTATATTGTCAAAGGCATTAGTTGACAGAAGTGATTATATTTTATGAATTTTATTTCAATATTTTGAAAGACTCAAACAGTGAGTCATGTTGTACTTTGATCTATTATATCATTGGTTGAGAGTAAGACGGTGGATTCAAGTCCCATCGCACCAAAAGGGTAACACATCGAGTTAAATTTCGGATGCACCATAGTGAAAAATGTGTGAGGGTAAGACATTAGATTCAAGTTCTATCGCACTAAGAGGGTAAGACATCAATTGAGTTTTGATGCACCATAATGATAAGGATTGAGTTCAAGTCACATAGAATTATGGCCTCACACGCCTTATATGGATAAGACATTGAGTTTGAGCCTCAATGCACCGGTTCAAACGTGATGCAAAAGTAATTGAGAATTCACGTGATTATATGATGAAGAAATAAAAGATTCTTCAAGAATTATCTTGTGTTACTTGTTCTCATGATAAAATGATCATTGTATCATTATACCAACTAAGGTTGGGATTATATTTCCTGAGGCTTTGGAACATATAAAAAGGTGAATATGGGCTCGTTCACTTGTCATGTGGATCATTTGCAACTACATGATAGTTTGCATCCATGGGACGGTCACATGTGCTTTGTTGTCAACTTACAAATTGTTTTTTTATAAGATTGTTTGCTCGAATTGTTAAATTAAGAGCACAAGTTCAAACTATGAAATTATGTTGATAATGTTCGTTGGTTTAGCAGAAATTACATGCCTCCAATTATAGCTAAATCATGGGTATGGAAACAGAACTCCCAAATAGGATTTGGTATTAGATGAGTTTATTTAACATGTAGCAGCACACGTATGCATCAAGCCAACAAGGTTTTCCGATCATAATTGGTTCAGGGTCAGGAACCAAATAATTTCCATCTAAAGTTTGAATGTGTGATATCTGATTTAATTGATCCATCACGCACAAAGATGGATCCCCAAATGATATTGGGGTGAATATTTGATTTTCTAACATTAGTGGGAGAGATGATTGACAGCTGAAAATTATGAGATGAATTATCTAGATTCTCGTTAAAAAAATGAACTTGAATTCAAGAGATAATTCATTTGCACAATGTTGCAAATTAATTGCTAGATGAATTTGTTGACCCTATGTTATAATTCAGATGCAAATGCTCCAATGAGAAGTCTTTAAAAGACAAAGTCTATGATACGCCTGAAGCGTGATAGACCAATCAATTCCAAATGAAAAACTTCTTTAGGAGGAGATGAGCTAATAATCAAGATGGTCATGATAATGAGGGAAGTGCTTTAAAGAAGCACGATGACATAATACTTCATAAAACCTTGGAAAAGGTTCAGGTACCTGAAATGATGAAAAATGAAGATATCTCAATAAGTTATGTCGTATTGGAATCGAGTAAAATTACCATCGACGGTATCTTTGATATGAAGTTGCGCTCAATGCTACATATTGTGATGAGGATCTTGAATTCAAATCTGTCATATTGTATGGATAGATAAATGATTAGCCAAATGAAATGCACAATTCAAGTATATTATGCTTCACTTAGAAAAATGATGTTTTTGGACTTATAGTCCATGAATCAATATATAATGTCAGTGGGGTACAAATGAATCATTGTGCGAAAAGTATAATCGTGAGATATAAAGTACGGTGTGTGCCTCTAGCATAAAGGATTTTCACAAAAGTCCTGACATTATTAAATGGAGATATACTCTCTTGTGGTGGATGCAATGAGGCTTGTTTCAATCTGGCAATAGATGAAATGCTTGAATATGTGTAATGAATAATTGCCATGTCTAGCTAGACGATGAATGTTATATGAAAATCCTTGAAGGATTTAAAAGGTCTTAAAGCAATTCCATTGAGTACCCCAATGGTTGTGAGATTGCTTAACATAAAGAAAGATCAATTTGGATCTCATGAAAATGATTGAAAAATATCATGTATTAGTGCAATTAGTGGACATGCAGATTATTGCTTATGCAGATGCCAAGAACTGTGTGATTTTTCTTTGAAAAGGAATATTCCAACCACCATGTATGAAGATAATGTTACATGTATAACTCGCTTGAAGGAAGGATACATCAAAGGAGACTAGACAAAGTACATTTCACCAAATTTCTTCTTCACACATGATCTTCAACAAAATGGTGAGATAGAAGTTCAAAAGATCTGTTCAAGTGATGATCTTGCAGACTTATTTATTAAGGCGTTGCCAATATCATCATTTGAGAAGTTGAGATATGAGACTGGAATGCATCGTCTCCGAGATATCAAGTAAAGCTTTCATCAGGGAAGTGAAATGCGCGTTGTACTCTTTTCCTTAACCATGGTTTGTCCCAATTGGATTTTCCTGGTAAGTTTTTTAATGAGGCGGCACTCAAGGCATATTATGAGATGTGTGTACTCTTTTTCCTTTACTAGGTTTTTTCCCATTGGGTTTTTCCTAGTAAGGTTTTAATGAGGCACATTATCTATGGACATCCAAGGGGAAGTGTTATAAATTCATTGAATTAGTGGATTGTCCATATTCTCAATACATGAACTACTTACATTCATGTATGTGTATTCCCTAGGTTCTATGAACCATTTTGGATAAGATTGTATCTATTTATTATGACACTTAATATGATGACTTTTGGATGATTTCTCAACCTATAAATAGGGTTTTTCATTCACTATTGTAAGTGGAAGATGAAGACATTTGAATAAGATTATCTCTACATCCTACTCCCCATATCTTTTGTCTAATATTGCTTATATTTTACAACACTTAAAATATTAAAAAGATATTTTCATTTTATAATTAAAAGTAGGTAAAAAAAGAGGGAAAAAATAAATTTATTAAGAGTGGAAATTATAGAGGCATGAGTTATGGATAGTGAAGAGTTTTTGTAGTAATTATTCCCCCATTAATAAAATATTCCTTTATAATAAATTGAGTAATTTGTTTTTACAATAAAATAATTAATTTAAATTTAAAAAGGCCAAAAGGAGGAGAAAAACGATAAATATGAATGGAGAGTGGAAATTAAAGAGGTGTGAGTTATGGATAGTGAAGAGTTTTTGTAGTAATTATTCTCCCATTAATAAAATATTTATTTATTATAAATTAAGTAATTTACTTTTACAATAAAATAATTAATTTAAGTTTAAAAAGGCCAAAAATAGGGAAAAAAGGATAAATATGATCGAATGAAGGTCATAAAGAGATGTCACTCACCTTCTTTATGTTCCTCCTTTATATAAAAAAGAAGGAAAAAAATAAATTTATTAAGAGTGAAAATTAGAGAGGTGTGAGCTATGGATAAACGATAGTGAAGACTTTTTGTAGTAATTATTCCCCATTAATAAAATATTCATTAATAATAAATTGAGTAATTTGCTTTTACAATAAAATAATTAAATTAAATTAAAAAAAGGCCAAAAAAAAAAAGAAAAAGAAAGATAGATATGAATGGAGGCCATAGGGTGGTGTCACATCACCTTCTCTATGTTCCTCCTTTATATATATATACTAGATGGAAAAAGCCCGTGCAAATATGTAAGGAAGGCAACAGACTGCTGGGAATATAAATGAATGAACTTGGTAATGAGTTGGCATTATCAATAATAGCAGAAAGTAAAAAATTGATGTTTCTTCCAATATAAGAAGTGTAAAGTTCGCACTGATACTTCTGTTGTACCAACTGCATAGAATTACATTCAAAGTAGAAAGAATAAGTTTGTTAACGAAGTAAAGATAAACAGATTAAAGACACATCACAAGAAATCCAAAAGAGGTATGCCTACCTTTCTGGTGTAATGATACGATTAGCTTCAAGCAGGCTATGAAAAAACATAAACTGGTCAAGAAGAATAGTACTCATCTTAGAAGACCATTAGATGGTGTCCAGTGAAAACGTTCACAAATAAGAACAGGCACATCTTTTGAACGAAACCTGGAAGTAAAGGACTTGACATCATTGACAGATGAAATATCACAGACCTGCCAATTTTGGAATATAAGTAACCAATAAACTGAACTTTAAAAAACATCCTCTCACACCAATTCAGATAATAGAAGTAAGAACTACCTTGAAGTAGACATTTTTATTTTTCAAGTTTGAGTGAATTTTGGTAAGAGCAGCCTCTCCCCTAAAAGCTATATTATTGTTATACATTATGTATTAAGGAGTCGTTTGATTTGAATTCAGGTTATGATGTTCAAAGTTGACATAGGTGTTAGTGAAATCTGGAACAAAGTATAGTTCTTGAATTGATCTCTCAATGGAAACTCTCCGAGAAAGAGGAACTAAAGGCAAGATAATCACCGTGAAGCGAGATCCTCAGCAGTTGAGAAATTTATGCCGAGAATGAGAGGAAGCTGAGAGAGTGAGGTAGTACACGCGGCAAAAGCTGAAATTATCTAAGGAAAATCATTATGAAAATTAGAATCTGCACTATGACGTAAACAAATTAAAGGAAGAAACTATCATCAATGTAACTACTTCTTGTCTATGCCTCAGTCTTCATATTATATATAGCGTGAGGCAGTACACGCGGCAGAAGCTGAAATCATCCAAGCATATGCAATGTTTGTCTCATGTACTATTTTGTTAAAGAATTTTGAGTGCAACAATTTTGCAACTTCTTTCTAAAAATTCTTCTTCTTCCTCCTCCTCCTCCTCCTCATCATCATCATCATCATCATCATCATCATCATTATTTATTATAAAATAACTAAAAGTGATAAGATAAGAAATTAATTGTTTGCCACAAAGAGATTTCTTTGATAAAGACAATATTTGATGTTTTTATCATCTCTTTGTGAATACTCCTTCATGATCTTTGTAAATACGATCACTTGACAATATTCTCAAAGAAAATATTTATATTTCTCAAAGAAAATATTTATATTTGATGTCCTCGTGATCTCTTCGTGAATATCCAAGAATTTATGGGATATTCTAGATGTATTTTCAAATAAATATAATACCCTTTATATATGCATAGACTAGGGTTTAGGATTGAGTAGCCTCCAAGAACTTAATTGGAATTGAACACGTCTTGTAGAGTCCCCTTGGAATTGAACACGTCTTGTAGAGTCCTATAAAATTTTGGACGTCTACATTAATGAACGAGAAAAATAAATAAAAAGTAAGTAAAGAGGGAAATAAATATTTTACAAAAAAAATCAAATATATATAAATTTTAATATTAATAATTATGTATACTAATTAATCATAAAATATTTAATGAAAAGAAAATATATGTCCAATTAATCAGATTTTTCTCAAATATTTCGCCTATTACTCACTTTCAAAAGAGTGAATACTGTACACTCTAGGTCACCTCAACACCAAAAGGTGTTTTTATTACATTTCAGTTACTCCCTCCGTCTCATATTAATTGAACACTTTTCATTTTGTCCGTTGCTTAAGAAATCAAATAAGAAGATAAATTTACTAATTCACTCCTTAAAAAACTTGAAAATTTTACAAACAAATGTAAATATTTTCAAAAAGAATTAATTGCAAGGGTAATATAGGAAAATTTTAATTAATGCTTTCTTGATTAATTTAGCAAGGTGATAAACTATTATGGAACAATCATTTTTAGTATAATGATAAACTAATATGAGACAGAGGGAGTATAATTAAATGGATCCTTATACCTTTTCCTAATATGAATCATTAATTTTCTCAACCTAAACCTATTCTTGCTTCTTAAATGGGACGGTGTTTGGGTGGTTGGAGGGTGATTTCTTTTTTTAGAAAGTAGTAAAAAAGAAAAATTAATTGTTGAAATATTTTTTTGAATTAGTTAAATAAGTTTAAATTCTTTTTTCTTTTTTCTTCCTCTTATAAATAATTTCTAAATCATTTTTGGACCAAAATATCATAGGTCTTCATTTAATTTGTCACTTTGACATATCATCTGTAAATGGTACGTTTCGTCCAAAAAAATATCTAATAAACACATATTTTGAGTTGTTAAAATGTTCGATAGGAACATATCCGACTTCAACTCTCAAAATGAAAAATACGGAGAAATTTAAAAGACCCTTTGTGACTTTACCCACTTAGCTTTTACATTGGAAAATAAAACAGTACCAAAACGAAAACGATACGAATATTATATTGGAACAATGGAAAGATCACGAACATGATTTCAAATAATTAATTCAATGGCTGCAAAATTCACACTCTCTTTACCTCAATAAAGTAAAACAAAAAGTAGGTTGCTACGCAAAATAACGACCCAAAAACTGCCCAAATAATAATATTCATTGTCATATAAAGAATAAGATATATCTTTTCTTGTATCAAAAAATGATTTAAAAATCAAAGAGCTCCAATACTTATGTTAACACCATCTTTATTTGTCATTGGACTACATTTTGGTGACAATTTTGTCCGCTACTGAATCTAGGACTACATTAGTTTTGTACAATTTTCAAGCAATGTAAGATTATAGTAAAACATTTTGGTGAAGCGGTGTAAGATGACATTATAGTGATATAGGCTAAATTTTTTTGTAAGGAAATGATATGTTACCACGTAAGGCATGTGGTGTAAGTTAGGGACTCCAAAAGATCTACTAATCGGTGATGGTGAAAGTTGGGGCTTTCTTGGGTTGCACTAGGTACTTCTTTGCTATCTTGCAGATAGCATCATTAGAACTATGAATTTAGCTTATATATATATGAAACTACAGTATATAATAGAATACTCCTCCGTGCAATAGTAGTTGTTCACCATTGACTTAACACACCCTTTAAGAAACAATAAATAACAGGGGTAATATTACCTCTTTGACTTTATTAAATTTAGGGAAAAAGGCCTGATATACCCCTCAACTTTGCCATTTAGAGCTGATATACCCCTCATTATGAAATTGGCTCATATATACTCTTACTGTTATACAAATGGCTCACGTATACCCCTACCGTTACAAAAGGAGTTCACATATACCCTTCATCTAACGGAAGTGAAAAAGTTAGTTTTAAATTTATATTTTTTACTTTTAATTTAATAAAAATATCATGCAGGGTATATATGACCATTCTAAAAAAATTCAAGGTATATTTTAATTTTTTTCATACATAAATTATTTTTTGACTTATTTGATTATCATCATTTGAGTTTCTTATTCTTATTTTTTCTTTCATTCTTTAGTGTAAAGAAAAAAATTTTTAAAACTAACTATTTTGTGGCTATATTATAATTTAAAATTATTTTTTTCGGCTATATTTTAATTTAGTTTTTGTATTTGTAAAAAAAATAATTGGGGCATCTATAATAAACTTTACAAGAAAATTAGTGAAACATAAAAAAAATTGACCATCAAAATAAGAAATTTAAATTAGTCGTTGAAATAAAAAAGTAAAAAAAAAATATTTGTGAGGAGGATCAAATATACCCCATATGGATTATATATATATATTTTTAAAAAATTAAAAATTAAATTAAAATCATTTTTTCACTTCTATTAGAGGAAAAGGGTATATGTGAGTCATTTCTATAACAGTAGGGGTATATATGAGCCACTTTCATAACGAGGGGTATATCAGCTCTAATTGGCAAAGTTGAGGGGTATATCAGACCCTTTTCCCTTAAATTTATTGCTTTGAGAAATGCGTTAGATGATAAATAATATTTAATAGCAATGGTAAAATAGACACAAAAGGTAAATTATCTCTTGATTTTCTAAACAGGACAAGTATTGTTGGACAACTATTTTTAGTATAATATACAACTATTGTTGGACGGAGGGAGTAATTTTACTTTTGTTTAGAAATAATGATGTTTATGAAGAAAAAAAAGTACAAAATCTTTATTAAAAAAATGAAAGTCTATTTTTTTAATATAAAAATACTTTAAAATTTTAAATTAAAATAATCAAATCTTCATATGAGCAAATAAAGTTTTTTTTACAATATATCTAAGGTAATATATCGTGAATACATGACAAAAATCTTATTAAGATAAATTAATTATTACCATTATAAGAAATAATATTACTATAAACAATAATATTACTATAAGATGTTTTAAGTTCTTTTATTCCATTACCTAACTAATTAGGTCAAACAGTTATTGCAAAAAAGGAAAAAAATTATTACCGAATTTTTCAAGTGCACATCAAAAACACTAGGCCGACGTTTCTTCTTATCTATTGATGTCATTCTAATGAAATATTATTGAGAAATTAATATTTTTGAGAAAAGGAATTTCTCGAATCCTAGTAGCGTATTTTGAGATTTGATGTCTTTCTGTTCTCTTTGTGAATATTCAAGAATTTATGGGATGAATACTGTAGTGTTGAGTATTCTTCAAAAACCTAATTGAAATTGAACATGTCTTGTAGAGTTTCCATTGAAATTAAACATGTCTTATAGAGTCCAATAAAATTTCGACGTCTACATTAGTGAATGAGAGAGAAAATAAAAAATAAGTAAGGAGAAAAATAAATATTTTATAAAGAAAGAAAAAAAACTAAATATATATACTAATTAATTGTAAAATATCCAATCAAAAGAAAATATGTGTTCAAAGGCGAAGACTAAGTGAGAATTTACTCCACCAAAATAGAGGTGAGAGAATTCTACTCGTCTGAGTTTGGGTGGTAATTGGACGATGGTTTTTTTTTTTAAAGAAAAATAATTGTTGAAATATTTTTTTGAATTAGTTAAATAGGTTTAAATTAGTTTTTATTTTTACTTCTTCTTATAAATAATATTTTAATCGTTTTTTATCCAAAATACACAAATTTATAACACACATTTTATACTTTTGGCTAGTGGTTATTTGTTAAAAAAAGTCTAATAAATACATACTTTGAGTTGTTTAAATGGTAGATCGAAACATATCCGACATCAAATGTCAAAAATAAAAGATGCGGACAAAGTAAAAAGATGTCTTATGACTTTATCCATTTATCTTTTTATATGTCTTTGCAGTTTGCATCGTAGAAAAGGAATATAAAAACAAAACGAAATTGATACAAATATTATATTGGAACATTGGAAAGATCACGAACAAGATTTCAAATAATAAATTCAATCGCTGCAAAATTCACACTCTCTTTACCTCAACAAAGTAAAACAAAAAGTAGGTAGCTAGGCAGAATAACGACCCAAAAATTGCCCAACTAATATTTATTGTCATATAAAGAATAAGATATATCTTTTCTTGTATCAAAAATATGATTTCAAAATCAAAGAGCTCCAATACTTATGTTAACGCCATCTTTATTTGTTGTCATTGGAGGAGAATGGCCTGCTTGAGATTGAACTTGAGGAGGTGGCCGTGAAGGTAATACACCAATAGGTGGCTTTGCCACAAAAGGTGCAAAAGGAGGACCTTGTGAATAGTTTCGAAGATGAACACGGCTTTGATTCTGGAAATTGACTATCGGAATCCATGATATTGTTGGTCCTACTTTGGATGATGAAACGCTTTGGATATTCCGAGGAACTCCCACCTATATATACACAAGAGATCAGTGATGTATTTATAATTTTGTCGACTTATTATCATAATTTGGCTTGTAAATGAAAGTGAATCTAGGACTATAGTAGTTTGGTAACCTTTTGATGAAGCGTTGTCAGATGACATTATAGTGATATAAGCCAAGAATTTTGTAAGGAAATCGTATATGTTACCATGTAAGGCATGTGGGGTAAGTTAGGGACTCCGAAAGGTCTACTAATAGGTGACGGTGAAAGTGGGGGCCTTTCTCTTGTTGCACTAAAAATGCGTTTGCTAGCCTGCAGATAGCATTGTTATAAGTATGAGTTTAACTTGTATACACACAAAACTATAGTATATATAATTCAAATTTGACAATTAATGTGAAAATCAATTACTCTTGCAACTTATAATAATATAAGTACCTGTCCTTTAATTTGGCAAGTGTCGAATAGTTGCTCCAATGGTGAACTTGTCTGTGCAATAATCATTACCATTTCAAATTAATAAGCTAATTGCCTGTCTCATTTTATGTGGAAGGTGTTTGAGGAAAAAAAAAATTAAAATTTGTAATCTAAAATAATTATTAGATATTTGGGTAAGGTGACACTTTTTTAAGACGAAATAAAAAGAAAACGATGCCACATCAAATGAGACAGAAGGAGTATTTAATATTGTGGCATAAAGATAATAAACTTACCTCCTTAGAGACTTCAGGAATAGAAGGTGAAGATTTGGAGGAAATCTGTGAATTCTGCAAATTCACAAATCCTATCAAAATTCAACCCAGTAAATCAAAGAGGCTATCCCAAGCCAACAAATTTTCATAATGTATATTATAATTTTATTTTTGTTTAGAAATAATGATGTTTGTAAAAAAAAAAAAGAACAAAATCTTTATAAAAATATGAATGTCTATTTTTTAAATATAGAAATATTTTAAAATTTTAAATTAAACTAATCAAATCTTTATATTAGTAAATAAAGTTTTTTACAATAAAATCTAAGGTAATATATAGTGAATACATGACAAAAATCTTATGAAGATAAATTAACTATATCTATAAACAATAATATTAGTATGAGATGTTTTAAGTTCTTTTATAATTTTGCTTTACCCCACTAATTTTATCAAACAATTATTGCAAAAAAGAAAGAAATATTTATTACCGAATCTTTTAAGTGCACATCAAAAACACTAGGCCGGCGTTTCTTCTTATCGATTGATGCCAATCTAATGAAATATTTTTGAGCATGACTAGCTACTTGTGTTGGAGTTCTTGAAGGCACGTAGTGTTTGGATATTCCTCTCCAATCACCTTTTCCTAGCTTTTCTAAACCAATTAAGAAATAGCGGTGTTCTTCCTCATTCCAAGATGTTCCTGAATAAAATTATATTATTATTTATATGAAATTCTGATTTACCCAAAACCTAAATTTAAAAAAAAAACTAAAATAAAAGAGAATAAGAACACATAAAATTACATTTGGATAACATGATATAGAAAAAAACAAGCAACAAAAGTTAATGACTTTTTGGTCCAGTTATGTTGATGTTGTACGAGTTCGATTTCCATGAGAATATCCAAATAATTGATTCGAAACTGAACTAATGATTTTAGTTATTGGGATCGGAACAAGATTATGAAGAATATCCAAATAATTGATTCGAAACTGAACTAATGGTTTTAGTTATTGGGATCGAAACAAGATTATGAATATAATCTCCTAATATCATAAAATACACAAGTTAATTATTAGAATGGTAAATACATAACCAAAATAAATCCAGACAACAAAAAATTATTTGTTTGTTATATAACTATAATGTAATTTGTAGTGTTATGTTTAATTGCACCAGGGTAATAGATATGTTATTAGAGAAAATGCACAAAATTCTTTCCAAAATTTAAATCGAAAACACCTAATAGAAACACTTTATTATGTATTTAAGTTGTCGTTTGAATCAAGTCGAATAAAGTATTTAAGTATATTCACTGAATCAAGTCATAGTTCAAGTGTCTAAAAGAAATTTATTAGTAAATTAAAATCCATGAGAACAAAAGAAATATCCAAAAATGACAAAAATCTTATTAAGATAATTTAATAATTCTCTGTTCATCAACCCGTTCATTTATCACCCCAAACCCAAATAATTAATACAAAACTGAATCAATGATTTTAGTTATTAAATTCGAAAAACTAAGACCCTGTTTGGATGGTTGTTACCCGATGTATTGTATTGTTAGTCTAAATACAAAGTTTGTTTTGATTGATACTTAAATTCTATTGTATTGTATCGTTTAAATATACATCGTTAGGTAACGATGAAAAGATTTATTCTATGTAACGACCGATTTGGTGTGATCGCGTCGTTACCTTAATATTTTCTTCTCATTTTGTCTCTACTTATTATTTAATAATTCTATTTTATTATTTACCCTGCAATTTATAGTATCTTTATCCCATACACTATAATTTCTTGGAGGTTAATCCATTTCATAGTATCTTTACCCCATACACTACAATTTCTTGGAAGTTTATCATTCAAATTATGGATATATGACATTATGTAATGGCGGAGAATGATACAATCTATACAAACATCGTATTCATTAAAACAATACAGTACTATACAATACAATACAATAAGATACATTATGAAACAATACATAACAACCCTCCAAACAAAGTGTAAAAATACAATTAGAAATTTTCATATACAATACAGAAAAACAAAAGAAACAAAATCTCAAAAAAAACATAGACAAGCTTAATTAAATAGATCAATAATATTATAAACGACATAACATAAACATAAAAATAATGGTGAAGATGAACTAACCTTTTTTCCTATGTCTGGGTGAATGAACTGGCCCATCAGAAAGATATCCCGCCTCAACACCACCGTTGTGTTCATAATTGGCCGCATGTTCTAAATTACCCAGACTTTTGCTCCTCCTTATAGATTCATAATCTCCCATCTTCAATATCTTCATCTTTGTATCAACATGACTATGGTGATTATTATTATTATCGTCGATTCGAACCCCAAATAATTTAATTCCACCAACACCTTTTGAATTGCATGTTCTTGAATTATGTCCATTATGTCCACAATGCGAACACTTCCTTGCATCTTTCGCCATACTCACCATTTTTGTCTATGTTTTTTTCATTAGTAGACGAAGTTTTCTCGAATTCTTGGCAGTGCAAGAGGATATAGAACTAGAGAGAGTGCATATTTATAGGTTACACCAGTGATTTTGCCGTGTAAGTTTTTACCTTTGACTTTTCATAAAAAAATAAATAAAATTTGTACCCTTACCTTTTTATTTTCTTTTACATATATACTACTCTATTTAGCATAAATAGATTTTTGATTTTTCAATTATCATTTAGTTCATTAGGAGTTTCATAATTATCATTCTATCGGATATATACATGTAGCTAAATCCCATGGGATACTGCTAAAGTTAAACTCTTAGTTAATTAAATTTTTTTGCCGACTTATAGTTTTATTCCGTAATCCAAGTTTTGTAATCTAGTTTTAAAATTTTTGGACCTTGGTTTAAGATATATTAATTATTGTGTCAACACAATCAAGAAGAACCATGCATGTAAGGAAAATTGTAATTTAGGTGGAAATAAAGAGGAAAATAAATCTATGCAAATATATTTATATATGGATAATCGTGGATTCTGTTGAAATAAAGAATTATTAAGACATTTTTAAGTGTTACTTGGGTATGAAGAAAGAAATTACAACTCACCTTATATTGTTTAAATATTCTTGAATTTTAGATATTTTTACCATGAATGAAATAGTCTGTTTTATTAAATAAGGTTAAAATTATTCCTTAATAAATTGGGATGGAGCAGGATTATTGATACAAAATTAGAAGGCATATCGTCATCCATAAGAATATTATCCTATGTTAGGTAATTATTTGAATGGTAAATACATAACCTAAAATCAATTCAGACTAATAATTACAAGAATTTGTTTGTTCGTTTGTCGGTATATAATTATAATGTAATTTGTAGTGTTATGTTAAATTGCACGAGGGTAATTATGTTCATAGATATTCTTTATTTGAGAACACACACAAAAAAATTCAATTCGAAAACGTAAAATAGAAACACTTTATCAGATGCTTAAATTGTCAATTGAATCAAGTCGTAGTTTGAGTGTCTAAAAGAAATTTACTGATAAATTGAAGGGGACGTCAATATATTATAAAGGTTAATTTTCAAAAGATAAATATGTTTTTTAGAAAAATAAATAGTCATATCATTAAATAAAATTATAATTCAACTTGAATTAATGAATAAAAATTCAAATAATAAGTTTAAATGTTTTACAAACTCAGGAGAATATAGCGTGAAATTCATGTATTTTTCCACCATTTAAAGTAAAATAAAATAAAAGGATAAACATGAGTTTTAAAAATTACTTTCTATAATAAATATTTACCAATAACAACATAGATAATGTAATTTTACAAGTAGAGTCTGGAGAGAAATAGAGCTATCTTTGTGGGAATAGAGACACTATTTCTGATAGACCCTATACTCAAAAGAAGTGTAATCACAGCATAATCAAAAAGAAAATAACAACAAAGAAAAAATAAACAAAGTAAATTAATGACAGAATACGAATTGAAGAAGATACTAGCTAAATACTTGACAATTAAGTTTCTATAGATAACCAAAACTTCAATTAAAGGAATTCCAACAAACACCTAACTCTCTGTCTTTCCTTGTTATTAAAGTTTTGTACTCTAATTTACTTTTACTTTATAAAAAAACACAGCTTTTGTAATGAAAATCCCAGTTATCTTCATCCTTCACTTGACACATTTGATGTCCCCATCTCGATTGCAAATCAAATGACTTGGGTTTTACTAAGAAAAATCACTAGAATGTATTGCCCAATTATTGAAATTTGAGTTAAAATACTAACAAAACTACACATCAATGGTGGATCTTAACTGAACTGTGATGAATGAATCATTACTCTGACCTAGAACATTCTAGAGAGAACTGTAATTTTGATGAATGAGAATCGATAATTTCATTGACTGGTAATTGGAGTATATATATACACAAGTGTGACAGATGTATTGAAAGAAACCAACAAAAAAGAAACTAACTAACTAACTGACGGCTAACCAACTGACATATAACTAATTAAAGGATCAACTAACTAATTAAGTCTAAATCATGATTAACACGTTAATTACAATTCTCAATACCCCTCCTCAAGTTGGTGGTGATAATCTCACAGCCAACTTGTCCAAGATGGCTGAATGCTTGACACCATTAAGAGCTTTGGTAAGAATGTCTGCAAGTTGATCAGTAGTAGAAACATGTTGTAAGTGTATGAGCCCCTCCTAGAGTTTATCTCTCACAAATTGGCAATCAAATTCTATGTGTTTAGTCCTTTCGTGAAACACATGGTTATGAGCTATGTGTATAGCAGACTGACTATCACAGTAAACAACAATGGGAGATGGATCAGATATAGTTAGTTCAATGAGCAATTTGTGAAGCCAAGTCAGCTCCCCTACCACCTTTCTGATGGACCTGTACTCTGCTTCAGCTGATGATAGTAAGATGGTTTCTTGTTTTTTAGATTTCCAACTAATAGGATTGTTCCCAAGTAAAACTACATAGCCACTTATTGATCTCCTGAAGTCTGGACAAGAGGCCCAGTCAGAGTCACAAAAAGCTTGGACTGTGCAATCAGGATCATTTGACAAATGCACTCCTAATGTTGGATCTTGTTTTAAGTATCTGAGTAGGTGAAATGCTGCTTGCAAATGGGGAGTTCTGGGATCTTGCATAAACTGATTTAGTTGTTGGACACTAAAGGCTATGTCTAATCTAGAGTTTGTGAGAAATTTCAGGTTCCTTATCAATTTTCTATAGTATGTAGGATCAGAGAGGTGTGGTCCTTCCTTAGCTCTGAGCTTAACATTAGGATCCAGTGGAGATGATAAGGGAGCACAATTGAGACAGTCATATTCTTTCAATAAGTCCAACACAAATTTTCTTTGGGAAATGAGCACCCCTCCTGGTGTATCAAGGATTTCCAGGCCTAGGAAGTAGTGAAGCTTGCCAAGATCTTTAATCTTGAAGGTGTCATCCAGGTACTTGTTGAGTTTTGTAATCTCAGTGGTGTATGTGCCTATGAGGAGAGCATCATCTACATATACTGCCACAAAACTACCAAAGGTCCTGATTTTTCGTAGAATAATGAATAGTCATGGTGTGAATGTGAATAACCTCTAAGGGACAAGGCTTCAGTTAACTTAGCATACCATTGCCTGCTAGCCTGCTTGAGTCCATATAGTGATTTGTTACGTCTGCGCACCAGACTTGTATCATGTACCTCAAGACCTTGTTGAACTTGCATATACACTTCTTCATGTAGATCACCATGAAGAAATGCATTGTTAACATCAAGTTGGAACATGCTCCATCCCTTCTTTACAGCACATGCTATCAAGGTCCTAACAATTGTCATCTTCACCACAGGTGAATATGTTTCTGTGTAATTCACCCCAACCTATTGTGTGTAGCCTTTCACTACAAACCTTGCCTTGAATCTCTCAATGCTCCCATCTGCTTTGTGCTTAACTTTATACACCCATCTGTATCCAATTGCTTGGTTCCCTGCTGGTAGTGGAACAAGACTCCAGGTGTTGTTGGCATAAAAGGCTTCAAATTCTTGTGTCATGGCCTTTTGCCAAGTAGGATGGAGAGATGCTTCTTCATAAGATTCTGGCTCACTGTCATGACAAACATTCTCAACAAGAACTTGATTGTTAAATGCAAGGACATTAGAGGGAATATGATGGTGGCTGGTGAATAAAGCTTTCAGTGAAAAGTGAGTGCTGGGATCAAATGTTATATTAGTGTTAAGAGGTCTTGGGGTAGGAATAGAAACAATATAGTCTTTTAAGTGCAATGGAAGTTTGTGTTCTCTATGAGATTTCCTTTGTAATGGTTGAGAAGGATGTGGGGACTGATGAGCATCAACATGCAATGGAGGATGGTTAGTGGGATGTGAAGGTGAAGGTGGTGATTGTGAGTGTGAAAGTGGGAAGTTTGGTGACTATTGATCAATGACAAGCAATGGTGTAGAGTTAAGAGATGAATTGGAGTCTGTATTAACTTCAGCTCTAAGATCATTCACAGAGGTGTTAGAGGCCTTGACTGTACATAATCAGAAGAATCAACAAAAGCAGGAGGAACACACTTAATAGACCTAAGAACATAAGGAAAAGTACATTTACCATATGACAAAGTAAAAGGAAAGATATGTTCATGGAACACTACATCTCTAGACACATGTATTCTTCTTGTGGCAAAACTCTTGACCTTATAACCTTTGGTTCCAAAAGGATATCTCACAAAATATGAGGTGTGGTTTGTGGTTCAAACTTATCTCTAAGTGCATTGGGTACAATAGGGTAGCAAAGGCATACAAAAGATCTAAGTTGGTCATAATTTGGCTTTTTGTTATAGAGCAATTCATAGGGACATTTATTGTGAAGATGTATTGAAGGGAGCCTGTTTATCAGGTGAGTAGCAGTGAGAACATTCTCCCCAGTATTTCAGAGGTAGTTTGGATTGGAATAAGAGTGCTTTGGTTGTTTCTAATAAGTACTTGTGCTTTCTCTCCACCACACTGCTTTGTTGTGGTGTATATGGACAACTTTTCTGATGAATAATGCCCTTATTTAGTAAAAACTGGGCTGCCTCATTGTTATTAAACTCTAAGCCATTATCAGACCTGATGGTTTTGATTGTGGTCTTGAATTGATTCTCCACCATGTTGGTGAGCATTTTTAAAACATGTAACTCATTACTTTTGGTGCTGAGGAGGTGGGTCCAGGTAGACCTACTGTAGTCATCTACAAGGGTGATGAAATATTTATATTTGTCATGAGTAAGTTCATGATATGGTCCCCACAAATCAACATGAATTAACTCAAAAATGAAATTGGTTTGGTTGGTGCTTTGTTTGAAGGGCAACCTTATTTGTCTGGCCATTGGACAAATGGTGTATAAAAAAGGTTGTTTGGAAGAAAAAGTAGCTGGAAGAGTGGTGATAGTCCTCATCTTAACAAAGGGTACATGATCAAGCCTATTATGCCACAACAAGTCAACATTGTCCTTTGCAACACATGAATTATCATCAAACAAAAAAATTTCATTACTTGAAGTAGAAGTACAAAGGAAAGGTTTTTGGAAAACATGAGAAGACATGCTATTTACAGAAAGTATCTTACATGAAGAAGTGCATGTCTTGCTCTCAATGGGAACAAGAAAGGAAACATCACTATTAACAGAAACAGAAAAAGAACTAGAAAAACAATAACATGTTGAATCAGAAGTGACACTATCAGCAGCCTTTAAGGATCTTGAGCATAGAAAGTAGAGCCCATCTTTGCAATTACCAATCACCTGAGGCCTCTTCACTGAAGGGGCTTGTAATAGACACAATGCACCAGTGAACAAAGCAATGCATTTCATAGAGGATACCAAAGAATGGATTGAGATAAGATTGTACTTGAAGGAGGGCACATACAACACGTTATGTAATGTAATCTTAGAGTTAATTAACACATCACCTAATTCAGTAACTTCAACTCTGTACCTATTAGGCAGTGAAACTATATAGGATATGGTAAGGGTGTAATATTGATTAAGCAGTTTCTGTTGAAAGCTATGTGATTGGATGCCCCTATGTCTAAGATCCACATGTCAGAACTTGATTCAAAACATTTGCATACAGGTTTGGCAAAATCAGTAGAAGAAGAACAAACTACAATACCTGCAAAATTCATAGCATTGGCATTAACATTAGAAGAGCTGGAAGTCTCCCCTACATTCTCATTCTGGAAATGCTGAATCAAGTCCATAATCTGTCCATATTGCTAGTTAAATTGGTATTAGAACAGCCACTGCCTTGTGGATTTTCATTCTCAATAGCAGAATTAGGCGGCAACACTTCACCAAGAACACCATGCACATTAACTATCACCCTCTTTCCTTTGAAGTGTGGAGTACTCTGTCTATAAGGTTTATTATTGGAGTTAGGTGGTTTGTTAATGTTTGGAGGATAACCATGTATCTTGTAGCACCTGTCTCTAGTGTGACCTGGTCTCTTGCAGTATTCACAGATCAAGGCATTTCTTCCACTACTATTGCCTTGGTAGAAATTGTTACCTGATTAGGTATTGTGGCCTCCTGAGTTGTTGTTGTGTCTAGCATAATTGGTTCTGAAATTCCTTGGTAGGATGCCTTTGTTGGTAACACCAGCATTCAAGGAAGTTGCATCATTGAACAATCGACCAGTAGGTTGAAATTCTCGTTGTTTTTCCTCTTGAATCAACAGAGAGAAGTCCTGGGCCATTGAAGGAAGGGGGTTCATCATGAGAATGTTACCCCTGACCACCGTATATACCTCATCTAAGCCCATAAGGAACTGAATCAAGCGACTATCCTGCTCTGCTTTGTGCATATTGTCCTTAGCACCACACACACAAGTGCAACTAAGGGTGGCAGCGGAACCAGGAGGTGCCGGTCCCGGTACCGTTCCGTCCCGGTCCGTTACCTGTCCGGGTGCCTTTGATTTGGGTCGGTAAGGGAGGGGTCCGGGATAGGGTATGGGACGGAAATAGGGAAAATAACGGATCGTCCCGGTTCGGTCCGGAATTATTTTTTTAAAAAAATTTCTGGGTTGATTTCAAATTGTAGCCATTGGGTAACGACTATTGGGGCCCACCCAACGGCTATTCATACATCTAACCCCCCAAAACACCCCCCTACCCTCCAAAATTTTTTAGGTTATAAATGTTGTGAAATGCATAAAATCGGTAGTTACATATCTCAAACTATTGTAGATGTTTTACAAAATTATGGAATTTGTGATAAAATACTTAGTGTCACCTTGAATAATGCTTCTAATAATACATCTGCTGTTGAAATGCTAAAACCGACACTTTGCCCTATTTATATTGATGGTTTTCATATTAGGTGTGCTGCTCACATATATAATTTGATTGTTAGAGATGATATATCAATGTTTAATAATGGTTGCATAAAATGTGAAACTGCGTGTCATTTGTTTTAAATGTCAGGTAAAGGCTAGACGTAGAGAATTTGAAAATCGTTGTCGTGAATGTAATCTTCCCCCTAGAAAAATTCCAAAATCAGTGTGTACTAGATGTAATTCTTTATTTGAAATGCTTCAAGTCTCTTATGAATATAGAAAACCTTTACAAATGGTTTGGAATGCTCATAATTCAAATATGGACTATAGACTTAATGATAATGATTGGAATGACGTAAAAGATCTTGTAGACTTTTTAAATGTTTTTTATTTAGCTACAAAACAAATTTCTAGACTTTATTATCCAACTATTTGCTCAGTTTTATCAAATATTTGTGCTATTTCTAGTAAAATTTTTAAATTCTAAAATAAACCAAGGTTTGCAGATACTGTGCTATGATTGAAAATTTTAAAAATATGTTTTTCCTATTCCTCAAATTTATTTAACTGCTTGTTTATTAAACCTATTTTACAAAGAAATAGGTGCATCACGAATGGTTGATAAAATATATTTCAATTTAGATATTCAAGATTATGAAACACCTAGCTTGGCAACAGTTAAAGATAGTATAAAAATTGAAGCTAGAAAATTGTATGACTTGTATAATTCAGGTATAATAAATGAAGTAGTACGTAATCAACAACCTGAAGCTTCTAGATGTAGATATGAACAACTTGAAGATATTATTGATGATATGCTAGAAAGTTATCTTGATCTTTCTTCTAATGAAAAGAATGATTTTGATGAATATCTTAATCAGGCAACGGAAACTATTAAGGATGATCAAGGTGTACCTGACCTTTTAGATTGGTGGAGGAAACGCGACAAGTTTTTTCCAAAACTTCAACCGGTGGTTAGAGATGTGCTAGCTATTCAAGCATCTTCAGTAGCTTCGGAGGGCGCTTTTAGTGCTGCAAGATTTCAAATTGGAGAGCATAGACATTCATTAGCAGCAGACAGCTTGGAGATATCAGTATTATTTAGAGATTAGATTAATGCCGAAAGAAGAAATTATGGGCGTCCAGCTTTACCTACTCAATTTGAAACTGATGTAGATGAAATGTTGCAAGATTGTAGTGACGACGGCATTGATGCATTGGAGGAACTAGCCGATCAACCAATTCCAGACCATGTTACTAGAGAAATGTTAAATGATTTAAGACAAGACTTTGATAGAGCCTTCAAATATTAGTATGATAGTTCGAGGTGTATTTCAAACAGAACCCTTCCTAGAAGGTGGCTGCGTAGATTAGGTTCTCTACTAATATTTGTAACGCAAATAGTAGTATTTAGATTTCATTAATATAATTATAGGCTATTTGCCTTTTTTTAATTATTGTCTTCAATTTAATACAAATCTTTTTATTATATTTCAATTTTTAAATGTTTCAAAGTTGAAACTTAAGTTATAATTTCAAATTTAAAAAATTTGAAAATCAAAAGTTTGATGTAAAATTTAAAATTTTAAAGTTTGAAATTAAAATTTTTAAAAATTAAAGTTTGAAATTTAAACTTTTTAACTTTCAAAGTTTGAACTTTGAAATTTTAAACTTTAAACTTTTAAAGTTTGAAATTTAAACTTTAAGAATTAAGAGTTTAAATTTTATTTTATAAAAAACTTAATAAGTTATATATATATTTTGAAATATTTTATTTTTAACTTTAAGTTAAGACTTTAATTAGTATTGAATTTTATTTTTTTTTAAATTTAGGCAGTTGTACCGGTCTACCGGTCCGGTCCGGTCCCGGTATATACCGGTATGGGACGGTAAAGGGAAAAAATACCAGAAATCCTGGTACCGGTTCCGAATTAATTGTTTGGCATAATCCCGATTCCGGACCGATTATGGTGAATCCCGGTCCGGCCTTTCCGGTACCGGTTCCGCGACCAGGCTTAGGTGCAACTACACTGATTCCTTAGGTTTAGAGTACTTAGTTCCTCCCAGAGCTTCTTCATCCGTATGTAGTAAACAGTGATGTCGAGGATCCCTTGTATGAGGTCATTGATTTCTTTCTGAATTTGGTACAACTTAGCTCCATTGGTCTGGTCATAATGATCCTCTAATTCCTTCCAAAGTTCTACAGAGTCGTGGACATATTCCACACTATCTGAAATTTCCTTAGTTAGAGAATTCAAAATCCAGAATGTTACCATATCATCGCACCTCTGCCATTGACGGGACTAAGGTGAAGTGGCAGGTGGCTTTACATAGCTTCCATCGATGAATCCGAGCTTATTTTTCACTAAGAGAGCTCGCAATATGCCCCTTCTCCAGGATCGATAGCTTGCACCATTGAATTGGGCATGAACAAGTGTCATCCCAGGACTATCGGAGGGATGCACATATAAAGCACTGCTAAAGTCAATGCTAGTAATGTTGATACCCTCAGAAGCAGATGAACTTTCGCCAACAGCCATGGATGTGGTGATCGAAGAGATAAAGGAAAAAAAATAAGAAGAAGAAGAAACACAGATCGAGATAACTCGATGAACAGAATTAGATCGAGATAACTCGATCGAGATGAATGATTCCGCGCTCTGATACCATAACAAAACTATACATCAATGATGGATCTTAACTGAACTGTGATGAATGAACCATTATTGTGACCTAGAACATTCTAGAGAGAACTGTAATTTTGATGAATGAGAATCAATAATTTCATTGACTGGTAATTGGAGTATATATATACACAAGTGTGACAACTGTATTGAAAGAAACCAACAAAAAAGAAGCTAACTAACTAACTGACTGCTAACCGACTGACTTCTAAGTTCTAACTAATTAAAAGATAAGCTAACTAATTAACTCTAAATCATGATTAACACGTTAATTACAATTCTCAATACTAATATCAATTTTTTCGAAAATAAAAATAGTAATATTTTTGTGGAGAAACTTATTTAAAGCATTACAATTCTCACTATCCCCATTCTTAAAAATCAACTCATGACGACTACAGTCTACATGAAACGGCAGAAACCAACATTCCAACATTGAGTCGCAGTGAAAAATATCGAATAATTCTAAAGATCAACCCTTATGATTTGTACAGGCAACCAGAATACTGGCATATTAAAAGAATCACTACAAGAAACATGATTTTTTGCGACGACTTTTAGTGGCAAGACCTACAGTTGCTACAAAATTTATGATTTTTGTGGCGACCTGAAAAGGTTACCACAAAAGCTTATAGTATTAGGGGCGACCCTTATAGTTGCCACTGGAAAGGTCATATGCAGTGGCGACAATGACTGGATCGCCACAAATATATACTAATTTTTCTAATAAATTTTGAAGAACAAAGTATTAGTGGCGATAAATAAACTGTCGCTACTAAAGGTTACTTGTGGCGACTTTGTCGCTACTAAAAGCAGATCTTTGGCAACAACCTTTTCTATTGCCACTAAATCCTTTGTTTTGTTATTCATTGCAATTTCGTATGTAAAAATTAAAGTTTTATGAATAGCTATGAATCATTGAATGTTTTATTTTATTAGTGCTAATAATAAGTACTTTAAAGTAATTTCATATGAATAACATATATAAAATATCATACCTATACTTTTAAATATTTTAATAATTATACTAATAATTATTTAAATAAATAAATAGAGTAATTTATTATTTAAAATAACATTTTTTTATAATTAGTATTTTTTGAATGCAACATACACTTGACATACTACAAAAATTTATAAGAGCTTACTTGTTTTCATTAAGATTGAAACGTCTTAATTTAAATACACATTTAACTATTAAGATGTCTATTAAAATTAAAAGGTATGAATATTTTGAATTTCACAAGAATATTCAAAAATTATATATCAATATAAAAATATTATTATAATATGATAACGTGAAAATTTATTCGGATGGAAAGATAAAAATAAAAAATAATAACGATAATAAAGATATAGAATAATTTATGAATATTTTGAGTTCATAAAAGGTCATTTTTTGTTTTTTATTTTAGATAATTCAAGGAAAATAGAAAAGACAATAACAAAAGAAATCAAAAAAGAAGGAAAGTTGAGCAACAGACATATATATCTTGTGAGATATTAACCGAATGTAATGAACACCACAAAAGGTTTGATTTCTTGTAGTTTATGTTGTTGTTGTTGAAACTAACTAAGAGAAAATGGCCAAATGAACCCTTAACCTATTATCAGATTCCCAACTACACACTTATATTTCACGGGAGTCCTATTACCCCCTTATACTATTTTAAAGTGGAATTATTTGCTCCCTAAATGCTATGTGGCAAAGGTGTAGCTCACTCTCTTTGACAGAGTGGAAGGCAAAAAAAATAATAATTAAAACTTTAATAATATTTCTTTTATTTCATATTAGCTTTTTATTTTGTTTTCTTTTTTTTTTTAAAATTATGTTTCCTTTTATTTTATTTTTTACTTTTTACGCCCTTTCTCTTCTTTCTTGGTCTCTTTGATAGAGAAACAACACCGGCGGCGGCAGGCAACAACACCAAGACGGTAGCATCTTCGATTGCTTCGCTCCACCACCATCAGGACCCCGCCTCATCAACCTTCTATCACTAAGCCTCTCACCTACAAATCACACTCCTCATATGAGCTCCACTAAAAATCCACCAGAAATAACCTTTGTTACTCCACCATGTGAGAACATACCCATCAACCACCAGTTTCGCTGGGAACCACCACTTAAACCACCATCACCGCTTTCTCTATTTTTCTCCATAGCTTCAAGATATTCGAAGTTGGAGATGCAGATTCAACCACAAACACAAAATCTAATTTAAAAAGTCAAATGCTCATCTTTTTCCAAATTTGAAAAGACCCGACTACCAAATCTACAATGAACTTTTAATTGTACAAAAATCAGATAAAATCTTCATATTTCAAGAGTCCTACCCAACTAAACTAAATTAAAAAAAGAAAACTTTTGGACATTCAATTGTTAATGATTTTGGGTGAAAATTTCATCAATCGAAAGAGGGAAAATAGGAGATCGTGTAAAAATAGAGAATTTGACAGGTAATTTGGTGATTATTGAAAGAAAATTGGGCATTTTTGAAGATGGAATTGAGAGGAACATAGAAGAGAATTGATATAACATTCCGGCTGGTGGAAAAAAGCCATAGCTATATTGAAAGAATTTGAAGAAAAGTGTGTAATTCCGGCGAAAATGCTACGGTAGATGGCTGCTTCTATGAGGATAGAATAAAGAAAACGAATTAATTTGTTTTGAAATATAAAAAGTGTAATATTATGTGGCAGGCGCGTGCAGATCACTCCATGAGACAAATCTGGGTATGAGTTTTTAAGGGGCTATATATTCCATTTTAAAAATGTTCAGGGGGCTAATAGGACTCTCACGAAGTATAAGTGTGTAGTTGAGAATCCGGTAATAGGTTGAGGGGTCATTTGGCCATTTTCTCAACTAACTAATATAATTTGTGGTCTAATATTTAATTGACGCATACATATACTATATATACTCAACGTGAACAAATAGAGACAATTGATTCAAGTAAGTCAATTCCTCTTTTCCCATGGTTGTGAAGATGTCATAGATGTTGGAGTTATATTAATAATAACATTGGTTTATCAATTATCACCTTGATTATGTTCAAATGTATTAAATTAACTTGATATTGTTGGTAAGAAGACGTTGTAGATCAATCTAAATATGCATGATATTTTAGGGACATTCGAATTCTTCAGGACTATTTTAGGATATTCCAAGTTGAAAAATATAAGCAACATTAACAATTTTTGAAGATTTGACAATCGATTATGCATATTATATGCCTTTTTCGTTGACATCTAGGATCGTACTCTGGTTTGAAATACGATTGAAAATTTCCTTGATCTTTAGTAGTAGAAATTGGTATACGGACTAAGAAAACATTGTGACACCATAGATATAAGTTCTGATTCTTTTATGTTATCTTCCAGTGTTTCTTTCTCTGTAATAATTGTATACTTAGTATTATTTCTAGTTTTTTAATGCTTAAGTTCACCTGATGCTTAGACAATCCCATTGGATATAAAGTCAATATCCAATTTAGTGGTGTTTAGATGCTCAAAGGTCCATTTTATATTTGAATTTAGTTCTTTTTAAGTTTTCATGTTTGTGGTATTGGACATTAGTTATTTTTTTGCTCCACTGTTCCTCCTGGGAAATGTATTTGTCAATTTATTAGAGTTGAGCTTAGTATACTAGGATCAAACTATGGTGTGCAATTTTCATCGGACATATTCATGTTCATTTACTTTCTTAAATGCTTTTTGCCAATCTTCTATTCCAAGGTTACCTCTTTTATTTTAGTATTACATTATGAAAATTGTCAAAGTAATCCTATTCTTTTACTCTTAATTATAGGGACAAGATTCTAGAACACAAATGGTGTCGAAGAACGACGAGTTTGAAGGCCTTCACTGTTTATTTTTATCACATATGTACAATGACATTGAACAATATACTATTGTGTAATATATGTAATTGACATTTTTATCATTTAAGTATTTGCATTTTTCAACTTGAGAATTTTATGTGTTTATTAAATAATATTGGATGCTTTTAATATTTGTAAGCAATTTATTGAAATGTACATGTATATTAATTTCAGAAATTAGTGGTCATGAAAATTAAATAAAATATTGAATATTGAAATTGTTGAAAAAATTGGTTTCAGTGGCAATCAGAGTTGCCACTAAATATATAACAAGCTTAGTGGTAACAAAAGTTGCTCCTAAATCACACACTATTGTGGCGATAAAACCTGCCACTAAATCTGTAACACAATTTGTGGCAAACTATGTTGCCACTAAAATTCATTTACAGTGACGATAACAGTTGCCGGAAATGAATATTGCTATTGTGGCGACCCTACTCGTAACTGAAAATCAATTTTCAGTAGCGACTTATGTAGCATCAACTTTGTGGAACCTTCTTTTGTGGCGTGTTTCTTTAGTTTTTGCAGCGAGAAAAGTCGCCACAAATATGTTCTTTTGCGGTGACTTAAGTAGGTCGTCACAAAAAACCTTTAGTTATGGAAGTACTTGCCACGGTGCTAAAGTCGCCACTATAAGTAATCTGTGGCAACTTTTGAGGTTATTGTGGCAACTTTGGTCGCCGCTAAAGGACTGATTTCTTGTAGTGAATATAATAACTGGCACAGCTTCAAAAAATTTAAAAAAAGGCTTGAAAGGTGATTCTGACTGGAACAACAACCACTCTTCTGGTGAATCGGATCGTCGCCGAAGATATTGAAATCAACAAATGTCGGGTTGAATAATAAATGTGCACCGACGACAAGGATAAAATAGTTTCGGGGAGGCTGTCTTTTCTCCAACTTTTGATCGTTTTAAAAATAATTACAAATTTTGAATCAACAAATTAAATTAAAGTAATTAAGATAGAAAAAAAGGAGTAAAATATTGAATCAACAAATTAAATTTAAAGTAAGTAAGATAGAAAAAAATGAGTAAAATAGAATTATACTGTATGAAGCAACATATCATACAGAGAATGTGAAGAGTATTTCGGGAAATTCTCATATACGCGTGGTCGTTTAGGATAAGGGAATATCTTATATCAAAGTGAATTTGAAAAATAAGTTATTAGAATATAGATATTGAGAAAAGCTTCCTCGGAGGAGTCACCGAAGGAGTATTCACATTAATGTGTATCCGATTTAATTGCTCATATGTTGTGTATGGAACAACTAATTGCTTTTCCCTCCTCGACCCTCATTCCCATCTTTGCAACCAAAGTGATAGCAATTGTAGCATCCACCGATAATGTGTAGAAATTCTAATGAAGAAAAAAGGCAGAAACTTATGGCTCGAAATCATGAAAGAATAAGAAAAAGATTTGTGGCCCAAAGATGCGTTAAAAGGATGAAAGGATAGAAATGTCAGCTAGGTTTGTACAAGACGTCACGAATCAAGAGTGGTTTTACAATTAGCATGTTTAACGCTATCTCCAAGTAGAGTATTTCTATTGAGTAGCGTGCTATAGGATGGAGCATTTCTATTGATCGAAGTAGTTCTTTTTTGCTTATAAATATTTATTTTCATTTACTTGTAAAAGTTGAATTTTTGACAATACTAAGCAGTATATTAATATTCTTATGCTACAAACTTTCTATCCCGTTTTATTTACTGATTAAGTATTTCCTCTCAAGAACACATACATTAAGCATCTTTGTTTTCGAAACAAACAACACAAGGAACTAAAGTTGAATCAACAAATATCTGAGTTTTACTATTTCATTTGTTTAGTTCATTTATATTATTATGAGTTAATATCTTAAAAGATCATTAACTATGAGAAATTATCTAAGAAAGTCATTAAACTTTGTTTTGTATCAATAAAATCACTCAACTTAAGACTTTTATCTTCAAAAATCATTCAACTAAATTTATCATTAAAATAAATTTAATATGACAAATTTTTTTTTTTTGTATATACTTACCCTGTTTGTATATTCGCAAGAGAAATATACAAACCGCAACTTCCATAGCAAACAAAATTATAGCTATGAAGCGTAATTATTAAAACTATAATTATAGAGCTTTATTATATCTATTATCTTTGATATTTCTCAATGTTACTTGTTTGAGATGGGCTTTTATTTTGTTTAAAATGGAAAGTTGTGGGCTTTTGTTTGGGTATTGTAGTTTACTTTGATCCAAAGCGGCTAAGGCCCTAAGAGCATAGAGTTGGAGTGCAGTCATGGCGGAATCGGAAGACAATGGCGAATTCTACCTGAGGTACTATGTAGGTCACAAAGGGAAGTTCGGCCACGAGTTCTTAGAATTCGAGTTTCGTCCCGACGGCAAGCTCCGTTATGCCAACAACTCTAACTACAAAAACGATACCATGATTCGTAAAGAGGTTTTCCTTACCCCTGCTGTTCTTAAAGAATGCCGCCGTATTGTTGCCGATAGCGAGGTTTTTACTTTTTTTTTGAAAACTTCTTCCATTCTCTTCACCTTTTAGGTTAAAAGGAGTTAATTTTTTTTTTTTGGGTCTTTATCTGTTTGTAGATTATGAAGGAAGATGATAACAATTGGCCTGAACCGGATAGAGTTGGCAGGCAAGAACTTGAGATTGTCATGGGAAATGAGCACATATCATTTACCACATCCAAGATTGGTTCACTGATGGATGTGCAGACCAGCAAAGATCCCGAGGGACTTCGTATCTTCTATTATCTTGTTCAGGTAATAATTTACATGCTTCTGTTGTCTGAAATTAGTTCAGTTAATTTTGCACCATATTATACAGGGTAATTTGTCTGAAAAAGGGTCACAGATAAGCCAGTTATTCGAATTATTTCAACCACGATTAACCTCACAATAATGTGAATCTAGTTTAAACTATATAAGACAAACGATAAAGAGTATAATAATGCTGAAATAAACAAAAGAGTGAGGATTCTTACTGAGAACTCCTGATTTCGTCAGTTACCAGCCTGGTTGAATAAGAACACAATAGGTTGTTGTAACTTGAGACCTTAAGCAGTAATAGTCATGAAGGTATGTAGGACGGCAAAAGGGGTATATATTTATAGTAAAACCCTAGAGTAACGTATTTCTAATATTCCGCTCCTCATTATGATCAATATTTGCACGTCTTGTACGTAACACATACTTATTTGTAATCGCCATAGAGGATCCCGAATATTCTGGATTCAGTAGGTCTGGGATGCCTATCCTATCCTCACATTTGCCAACCGACCGGACACTCGCCTCTGGGACAACACCATCTTAGTACGGTATGATGGGTCTGGGGTAAAGCACGTTACAGACCCGGAGCAGACTTCCTGAGTTATTCCCTAACCTCTTGTCAGAGCTACTTTTGATGACTTGGAGCTGACTAGACTTGTGCTGCCACACGTCACGACCATATTTCTCGTCCTCTGAGTTGTCCATGCATCGCGACCATATTTCTCGTCCTCTGAGTTGTCCATGCATCGCGACCATATTTCTCGTCCTCTGAGTTGTCCACACGTCATGACCATATCACACCAATACACTATGCACATGGACCACATCCTTGTACACACAGAAAGTGGAAATAAAACTAATCTAATATGACAACTCTATGTTCAAAAACCACTTGTTTCTCCTTTCAAATGGTCGTCATATATGCTATAGGGTTTGATTGCCAAAGTTCAACTAGATTTATATAGGAAGTTACTGAAAGCAGACCACAATGTCTGTTTCTACTCTGTTGAAAGGCCTCTCAACTATGAACTTATTTACTACCTGAGAAACTCCTCTGCCGTCTAATTCTTAATTGCTAAATTACCTATTATGATCAGTTCCAGCAATTTTAATCTTCAGATGGGACTAGATATGCCCTCCTATCAACCTCCAAGGTCAATACATTTGGGAATGCTCTTTGTATTTGCAGCTGGATTTGATTTCTTTGCAAAGTTTCTGGCTTATGTTCATAAATGGGTTGACTAGTTGTATCATTTATTCTTGTTCTCTTGTCACCCATTTTCAACCATTTCCCTTCCACACTTGGTCATGATGTAAGAGAGGAGTATAATTGTTCTAGGTTAAATAAATAAAAATGACTAGCAGTAAAAAGGATAAAAGAGGAATAATAGCTGTTTCGATTGGCTTATTTTAAGTGTTTTTAAAGCCAAAATAGCTTTTAAGCACTTTTGGAGTGTTTGGGTGAATTAAAAAAGTGTTTATAAGCACTTGGTTTTAAACTAAAATGATAAAAAATAAGCCAAAAACTAAAAGCCAATCCAAACAGGCTCTAAAGCATAGGAGTCATGTCAAATGATGTGTGGGGTCTGAGGTAGGTGATTCAGAATGGCGAACATGTAAGTTTACTTTGAGGGGCCAATAGGAAGTAGAACGGGTTGTGATATGTCAAACATAGAGATAAAAACCTACCTTCAAAAGAAAAATGAAAAATCAAGGCTTGATAAAGAAGGAAAAAGGGTAAAAGGTAGAATGTGATACTTCTATGCATTATGCAGTAAGTTGAATGACCACGATGAGATGTGTCATTTTCTGTTTCTCTTACATGTTTACTTACACATTCCTTGCCTATGCAAACCGTTTGATAGCCAGAGCTGCACTTGTGAAATTTTATTATCTTCTTCTAATCTTTCCTTCAATGGTCGAACAAGCTCCAAGGTGATTCCATGTTCTTTATGTAGCCTCGTTCTTCCATTATAAAACAATGTTAGCTATCAGTAGCCATACTCTTTTAGTTGAAATAATCAAAGAGCTTTAGAATCAAATTTGATATCAGCTCGAACTAGGGTAGGCGAGTTGAAGTGATCAGTTAGCTTGCTTTGAAAGGAATGCTGTGGCTCAGGCTTTATTGAAACATGTTGTAGTCTGGCAATGATGGTCAAAGAGGATTTGGTTAAATGCAATGCAAAAACATGTGACCATTCAATTACAATCTTTAATCCTTCAAAGCAGATGATGATCCCTTCCGTGAAAGTAAAGTTTCTGCTTTGATGGTTTCTAAAAGGAATTGCAATTTGTTTCCTACCCCTCTCCCCCACCAGATATATAGAAAAATGAGTCCGGAGCCAAAAGAGCCACTTTTCCTTAACTAAAATGCATAAAGGGCACCTTATTTTCCCATTTAACCAAAACAGACAAGTCATTGGGCTTTGAGTGACTTGTCCTAATTTTTAAGGGATGGCCAAACGGCCGTTTACATTTAAATATTTTTAGTAAGTCGTTGGGCATTGAGCGACTTACCTTTATTTTTTAATTTTTTTTAGTGAATCGTTGGAACTTGAGCGACTTGCAATTATTTTTTTGTTTTATTTATTTTTGGTTGTTGTTAAAAATACTTGCCTTTTGAACTCAAAATCACATGAAAGTTTTGAAAGATCTTCTGAATAGGTAAAAAATCACGTGAGTTTTTTTTCTTTTTTTGAATATGCAAAAATTTTAAAGACAAATGTTTTTCTAAAAATAGGTAAAAAAATCAAAAAACTGCTGAAAAGGTAAAAGAGTAAAAGTACTTCTGAAAAAGGTAAGAAATTTTCTGCATATGCATATCTATAGACACGTGGAGGATACATATCTATAGACAAAGAAAATATAAAAATTTTGCTACTATTATTCTCGATACTATTATTATATTATTATTATTTTTTTGAAACTGGTAATGTTTACTATTATTATATTATTATAAATAATAACAATTAATAACTTACAAATACATCAAAAGAAAAATACAATTATTTAAAGAAGAATACTCTAATAATATAATATAGTATAATAACAATTAGTAACTAATTCTTGAACTTTAAAATAAAATAAGAAAATATAAAATTTAAAACATACCTCACATAGAAGACTTCGACGTAAAAAAAGATGAATTTGATAGACGGAGAACGTTGATTTTTTGAAGTATTGAAAGAAGAATGAAAATTTGATGGAGTATTTTCCTAAGTTGCTCGGACTCGGGTGTGGGTGTCCGATATGGGTGCGGATCTAGAGGTCGGATCCTTCATGATCTAATTTTTAAGATTCGGGGATATGGATCCATGTATGGATACGGGTGCGGGGATTCCCCTAAAAATAGTTTAAAAATCTAAAAATAGAGTTATAAAACCTAAATTATGAGATGTTATGTGAAGAACTTGAGGAGAATCTTCGAAGGAGATTAAAGGAAAAGGAGTGACATAGAAATTTCTATATAAAAGGTATTCCATTTTCTTCAATTTCACCTTAGCTTTTGTATTGATTATAGGAGTCATTAAAATTGTCCAGACTTTACCTATCAATTTTGGTCAAAGTACCCAAAATCCGTTGACCAAATCGGACACGGATCCCACACCCACGCCCACACCCATGTCGTGTCGACACGGGTGCGGCACCAAAAGTGAAGAGTCCGAGCAACTTAGGTATTTTCAATCAATTGAGAGGTTGTATAAATAGGGTGACATGCACTAGTCAACGGCTTGGAAGTCGCATGACTGTCAAGTGTCAACGACTTACAAGTTGCTTGACTACCAGCGACTATGGCTTCACTGTGTCAGCTTTCATGGGAATTATTTTACGTGAATTTTGAATTTGAATTCGGAAGTTGTGAACTTGTTCCCAATAAAACTTGTTAGCTTTTTCACGTGAAACCTAGATTCTTTTAAATTTTTTTGTCTATTAGTAAAATGTTTTCACGTGAACTAGAAAATTTCTTACCTTTTCAGAATTACTTATATTCTTTTACGTTTTTCAAAAGTTTTGATTTTTTTACCTATTTAGAAAAACATTTTAGTCTTTAAAATTTTTTACATATTCAAAAAAAGAAAAAAAATTCCCGTGATCTTTTACCTATTTCAGGAGATCTTTCAAAACTTTCACGTGATTTTGAGTTTAAAGGAAAGTATTTTGAACAACATGCTAAAATAAATAAAAATAATTGCAAGTAGCTCAAGTTCCAATGACATACTAAAAAAAATAAAGGTAAGTCGTTCAAAGCCCAGTGACTTACTAAATTAAATAATTTAAATGGATAAACGACTGTTTGTCCATCCGTTAAAAATTAGGACAAGTCGCTCAAAGTCTAACGACTTGTCCGTTTTAATTAAAAGGGAAAATAAGTGGCCCTTTATGCATTTTAATTAGGAAAAGTGGCCCTTTTGGCTCCGGATTCGAGAATAAATAAAATAACACATGATTTCGCTACACTAAATGGTCACTTTTTTTTTTGAACTTGGTAACTTCTGCTCTAAATGGTCACACTTTAAGAGCAAATCTGAAAAAAAGGTCACTTTGAAGAAGATGATGTGCTCATATGTTTGAGTCATTCATCTGCCATACAAGTTTAGCTTATTTCTTTTAGGCTTAAGTCATATGCGGCCCCTTAAAGTTGTCCGTATATTTCACTTAAACACCTTAACTTATCTTTGTTCCTATTGAACACCTTATTTGTTTAAAAGTCATTCCTATTAGACACAAAATGCTGACATGGCAAAAACGTCTGGTTCACTCTCTTTAAGCGCGTAAAACGGTTGAAAATAATATTTTTTCTTTTTTTTTCCCTCTAATTTATATACCTAAATTAATAAAAAAGGAAAAAAATAATTTTTTTTAAAAAAGAAAAGAAAGTCTTCTTCTCCAACCAATATTCCTCTTTCTCTTTCTTTTTCTTTACCTGTAACACTTTTTTCAACACCATCAATTTCCGGCGACATCGCCACCGTTGCCCCTATTGCCATCCACCCTTCTCTTCTCTCTATTTTCTTTAGCCACTCCTCCCTCCCCCTCACCACCATCATTTTCTGGCGAAATTTTATTTTTTCCAACAAGGTTCGATCCTAACATATACTTATATCAATATAATTCAACAATAAAGAATCACATCAATTAATTAAAATTGATGGTTGAAAAGAAGCGAAGAGTTCTTCAACTCTAAAATACATCAGTTATGGAATTCAAAAAAATATTTTAGGTAACTCTATTTTTTCCGGCCATGGTGATAGGAATTCATAATTATTCGGCGAAACTTTATTCATCTTCCTCGTACCAAAACTACATGGAGAGAAAAAGATTACAGTTAAAAAATAGATTGAGGGAGGGATTGTCCTATTGGAGTGTTGGGATGTTACGGTTGGGATCAAATGGACAAGAAAAAGAGGGGTTGCCGTGGGGTGGGTGGGTGGGTGGGTTTTTTAGAAAATTCTTTTTAAATTTTTTTAGTTAGTTAAATAGACTAAAATAGTTATTTTATATAATTTCATTTTTTAAATAAATTTTTGAATTCAAATGCCACATGTCATCATTTAATTCATCAATTTGCCATGTCATAGCGAGTGTAGTACACACATCTCATATTTTTGGTTGATTGTCAAAAAAATGTCAAATGGGTATCAATTTTAAGGGGCATAGGTGTTCAATAGGTACAAGCCTTAGTTGAGGTGTTTAAACAAATTATGCGGACAACTTTAAGGGGCTGCGGATGACTTAAGCCTTTCTTTTAAGAGATCATAGGTTTAACAATGTATCGGTTGAGCAATTGATGTTGGTTCCTACCACTGCGCTTTATTCTTGGAGTTCTTGTGCACCATTTAACACTTGTTTTCTCATTGTCTTGTCATTACAGGACCTCAAGTGTTTTGTGTTCTCTCTCATCTCTCTCCATTTCAAGATCAAGCCCATTTAAGTCATGCTTCAGACGAGCTGACACTTCCCGAGTCTGTGGTTTGGTTCATGTTCCTAATGTTGTGTTAATGGTGTATCCTCTGTTAGAAAAGTTAATCTTTATGGTGCCATTTGATGAATTGTTGGGCGAGCTCTCTTCTTTAGACCTTATTTTCTGATGAAAGGTCCTGTATCTCTCTTTACAGTTTGCCCTTTATCCAGCACATTATTCTACTAGTCTGTTGTTTGTAAGTACAAGGGAAGGCACCGGGTTGTTTTAACTTTCATTTTAGAGGACAGTCTCTGCGCCAACTTGCGCTCAATTCAACTATTCTATCGGGTGTTTTCTACCTCCCCACTCACCGAATTTATTTTAGGAGCAATCTATTGCCTATTAGAGAAGTAGAGTAGTAAACATTTACATACACGGCAGAGGTGATAGCTGTAAGATGGACATGCTAATCTCACAAATACAATCAATGTAGCGTGAAAGGTAGTCTTCGTGCCATTAACAAGATGCCCCTGAGTGGTGTCTTATTCCAGTCACTAATCAGCTACACCTTTTATTATTATTCCCTTCCAGATATTGGTGATGTTGGATCATGAATATTTCTCTTGATAAGAATGTATCTACGTGATAAAATATGTATCACACGCATCAAGGGCTATAGCCTATAGATTAGCTGATTGCGTAACTTGTTTACACACGCTCCAATATTATTTTTCTAGGAAGTTCATCTTACAATTGGAAAAATTGAACATGTTGAGAAATCGATGTCTTACTTCATAACTTTGAGGGAACCATAACCTAACAAAGGATTCGGTCCAATTTGGAAATATGCAGTTGAAATTGAGCTTAGTTCCACACCAGACTATTTGTTAATAGTTTCTTTTCGCGTACTCCATGGCATGTACTTCTATTCTTACTTCTCTAATTTGGTACTCACATTAGAGCCTGATTAAATTTGGATTCGTGCCGAAAAGGTCCACATTGGGTGGTAAAGCGCTTCCTACCAAAGGCGACTCCATATCGATTCAAACTCGAGACCTCTTAGTTAGGGATGAAAGAGTACTTACCACTCCACCATAACCTTGTTGGTGTCTAATAAACAATTTATCTGCAGAGGAGTGGAATTTGGTCGTATGAAGAAATTGCAAGCAACTTGAATGGAATTTTCAATCCCATTAAAAAAGTGTATTTTTGGAATAAAAAAAAAGAAGATGACGTCTTATACTTAAAAATTTGCTGGTGAAACTTCACCAACTCTTCCTCGTGGCTTTAGTCGCTATCAGAGGACTTCTATATTGTCTGTTGATTAAGGATCTAAACTTTAGGGGGTCGTTTGGTGTGAGGGATAAGAATAAATAGTCTTGGTATAAAAAAATAGTCATGGGATAAAATTTTATTGTCTTGTTTGGTTGCCATGTTTGAGATAACTTATCTCACCATTTATACCATAGTGATGAGATAAGTTATCCAATATACATGGTGGAATAACTTATCCCAGGATTTATAATCGTGGGATAACTTATTCCCAACCAAACGAGAGTTGATATAAGGTAAGGAATAATGAATATTTTATACTATTATAAGTTATTTTAAATATATTATAATACGTAATATACTTTGTTTGTAATGTAAATATTTTAACAGGAACACATAAAAAAAGTTTTTTAATAGAGAACATTTTCTCTCAAATGAGGCTTTATACGACTCAAAAATAAAAAAAGAACGAATATATAAGGTAAAAATATATTGATAATTAAATCATATAAAGCCATGTCATAGTAAAAACTTACCCGCACACTCTTAACTCACCTTTAGGAGTTGTTTTAAGAAAAGTATTTTTTAACTCCTTGGTACCAAATACACCCTACCTAAATAAATATTTATTTATTATATTCATTTAAAGTTTTAATTTCAAATTCCTAATAAATATTTTTTTTAATAAAATAAAATAAAACATTTCTCATAATTGTCACATCACAGTCCAAGATCCATCTCAACACGAAAGAGAGAAATGCTTATTCTTAAGATCACTCACCACCATAACCAACTTCTCTCTAAAATTCCCTTTTGTCAAAATCCTCCCAACTTCACCATTTCCTTCGCTCCATTCTTCCCCAAAAATGAATTCCCCAAGGATGAGTAGTTGGCTCAATAAGTTTGGTTTCGGTGCTCGTACTGAATCTTCCATAGATTCATCTTCTTCTGAAATTCCTCAAGGACCCGATCATGATGTACCCGACACGGGACAACAGTTTGCTCAATTCGGGGCGGGTTGCTTTTGGGGCGTTGAATTGGCGTATCAGAGAGTGCCGGGAGTTACAAAGACTGAAGTTGGGTATTCACAGGGTTTTGTGCATAATCCTAGATATGAAGATGTGTCTTCTGGTACTAGTAATCATTCTGAGGTTGTTAGAGTTCAGTATGATCCTAACGAATGTAGTTATGAATCATTGCTTGATGTTTTCTGGGTTCGTCATGATCCTACCACCCTCAATCGGCAGGTAGGTTTTCAAACTTCCTCTTCTTGTTTTATGTAGTAATTAGTAAAATTACCTATCATTTTTTTTTTTTTGATGAATTGATGTTGGAATGATGTCCTTACTTTGATTGATGAATTGAGTCAGTTACTCTTTTAGTTTTTGTGGCTTTAGTCCGTGAGTTTTTCTTACAGTTACAGTCTGTCTCACCTTTTGCCTCGAGTGAATGCTTTAAAGTCAATTGGGATAGAGGAGTGATCCCTCTCAAGCGAAAACCCATTTCTGAGATTGGGAATCCTTCTTGCCAGTTTCAGAATATCCATTCCTGTGGTCAGCTTCTAATTCTGTTTTTTTCTAAAAAGAAGTAACCAAGGCTACGCCCTGCAGGTCAAACATCTTGATTTACAACATGAAAGATTCCTTCGAGAGCGCTATAGTTTCATCGTTAGATCCTGGTATTGATTGAATAGGCAATTAGGTAAATATTTCTATCTTACACTTACCCGGTATAAATCTTTTGTCAAGCTTTTTTTGATAGTAATAGAGCTATTTGCCTAACCTTAAATTTCTAGGACATCATGTAAGCCGTTTGGAAAATTCTCGGTGAAGTATTTTCGAGCAAGTGTTTCAGAATAAAATTTGGGTATGAAGAAATTGTGTTTGACTAGTTGTAAATCTTTAAAGACTTTTTGAGTATTTTGTGAGTTGAATAAAAAGTTTTCATTGGTAGAAACCGTCAAACCTCTTTCCGAAATATTTTATTTGAGAACATCCTCAAACCACTTCTTAAGAAACAGTCTTTGAAAAAGTTCTCAAATAGATTGGAAAAACAAGTTCTTGCAAGATTTCAAAAAAGCTTCCATAAACAAAAGCCACCTAATATTCGAAAGACACTGTTTTGGTGATAATATGATGAAGGTCTCCATTTATTGGTAACAGCCTCATAGTGTGCATTCTTCAGAAATTGTTGCCATGAAGATCCAGGCTGTAAAATGTCTAATTAAACTTGATGTGCCTAATTTGCTTTTTACCCAATAAAGTAATTTCACGTAAATATCATCAAAATTTTCTGGTTGCTTGCTTCCACCTGATGTTGATATTAAAATATGAATCTTGCTTGTTTGCTTCTGCTGTTATGGTTATGCATGTAGTTTGCGTGTTCCAATTAGGAGGGACAGTAGCAGAGTAAGCCGGAGTTGTAATTATGTGGGACCAAAAGGCTTGCCAACATTGTTGCATGTTATTTAAGTGGTTGTGGAGATACTCAGACGATGTGGAGAAGTATTGTAAATGCTAAATATGAGTGGAAAATTGAAAAAAAAGAGGGTCTACAGCCACATGGATGAGGTTTATGGAAACATATTGGGGATTTGTGGCCAAAATTCAAGAGTTATACTCGATACAAGTTGGTGATGAGCAAAAATAAAATGATGGATTCATGGATTGGACATTCCCTCTAAAAAGATATATATCTAGGTCTATAAACTCCCCATATATTCAGATGCATCCGATAGCACAGTGTAGAGAAAAGAGCAACTGGAACATTGTATTAGTGAGATACTTTCAGGACTGTGAGGTTGAAAGTTTGATGCAACCTTTTTGCAGACTGGCTTAGAGGAAACATTGGTAACTACACCAGTGAACTCAGGTTTTTAGACTAATAGATGGCCATGGAATGCATTGTAGAATCTAAAGGTACCTTAAGGGGTCGTTTGGTTTGAATATGAGTTATGATGGGATAAGTTATATTGGGATAAGTTATGTTGGGATTAGTTATGATGGGATAAATTGTGCTGGGATTATTTCTGATTGAGTGTTTGGTTTGTTGTATCCAAAATAATTAAATTTTAAGAACAAGTTGTTTGTTTACAAAATTACCCTTCACTTTATTTAATTTTTTATATTTTCTTTAAAAACTTTAGTTATTCATTTTTAAAAATGAAACTTTCATTTTATTTAGCTTAAATATTTTTGTTTATGCATTCCATGATAAGTATCATATGTATTTAAAAATAAAACTTTTTTCTTATTTAGCTTAAAAATAGAACTTCCCTCTTAAGTTTGTTAAAGTGAAAGAAGATTTATGAGAAATCAAAATATACATAAACATAAGAATTAGTCAAATAAATTCATAAATAAAAATTATATTTATAGTGTAATTTTTTAATAGAAAAATATGAATAATTATTATAAAATAAGGAGTAGTGAATATTGTTATACATGGTATTAAAAATAATGTAAATATACATAAATATGAAAAAGGGTTTAAAGGGGTATATTTGTCATTTACCTATTTTATCTGGGGATTACTATACCACCAAATGGGAGGGATAACTTATCCCGGTACTAATTCCTAATCCTGGGATAAGTTATCCCAAGTTTTTCAACCAAACAAGGGAATAAAGAATACTTAAAATTTATCCAGGGATTAACTGCCATTATCCATCACACCAAACGACCCCTAAGTGTGACTTGTTTGGTAGAATAGCTTAAATGAAGCATGCATTACATTAGATAACCTAGCGAAAAGAGGTTTTCCTATGTACTTAATGGTAGTCATGCGAAGTAGAAGCAGAATCTGTAATTAACCTGTTTTTCCAGTGTCCTGTTGCTGGGCAGTTAGGTTCCTATTTTTAGACCTGTCTAAAACCAAGCAGGGATTACCTGAAAAACTTGGAGCAGGTATTTGTAGCTGGAAAGGGAAGAGAATCCAGAAGAAACCGGCGGTATCTATTCCTCTATGTATTAGTTGGGTGTTATGGAGAGAATTGTCAAAAACAGGCAACTAGAATATACTTATCTATATCATTTGTCCTTTTTTTTTGTCCAAGTATGATAGACTTTATCACCTTCCTTCATAGCTATATGGAGAAGCTTTTCCTCACTTCTAAATAGTTTTGCAACTCCGCATCCTCATGGTGTGAATCTTAGAAGTTTGCAACTCCGCATCCTCAAAACAGTTAAGATTTTATTGATTATCATTTACCCTCTTAGGTGCTCTAATAGAGATCACTACTAGCAAACATTGTTGGGAATTTTTCTTACTTCATCTAATAGAAAACAACATTATTGGAACCAACCTTCTAGCATCTTTACCTTATTGCTAAAACATGCAGCATTTCTCTATTGGCTATTCCCCTCACCCCTATTATCTTTCAGGTACTAGTATTCCCACAGTTTTAGTTACGTATTATTCGAATTCCTGGTCATATTTATTTATTTTAACCCCATATTATTGCACGCTTCTGCTCCTAATAGCCAGGCAAAGAAAATCTTCACAGTTGTTCGAGGCAGATATAGACATACTTTCTGCTCTCAGTTGCCAAGTCCAATTAGGGTAGGGAAGTCCTTTTCTTGTGGAAAGAGTCCTTTTGCATAATTGCATCCAAAGATAATGAACTTTTATGGATCCAAAGACCACGAATAAGCCCTGTCTCACCACCTCTCTTGGTTCTCTCACTACGATCGAGTAGCTATTGCAGCCTCTCTTTACCCTCAAGTTTTGTTATTTGAAATTTCGCTTTTAATGATGAGATTTACATTCTTCAGTAGAGTTAGTTGTTTGACAGGTCAGTGTTTTATCCTTCTTATAATGCATTAACACAATGCTTCTGTTAATTGTAGGGGAATGATGTGGGCACTCAGTACAGGTCTGGAATTTACTTCTACACACCTGAGCAAGAGAAGGCAGCAGCTGAATCCCAGGACAGACAGCAAAAGATTTTGAAAAGGAAGATTGTTACTGAGATTTTGCCTGCCAAGAAATTTTATCGAGCTGAGGAAGATCACCAGCAGTACCTTGCAAAGGGGGGTCGGTTTGGCTCAAAGCAGTCTGCTGGTAAAGGCTGCAATGATCCTATCCGATGCTATGGTTGAGACCTTTCCATTTGCAGGATAAAAATAATGTTAGTTGTGTCTATTCTCCTAAGGTATGGTTGTTATAGGCCTTAAATGTGCTTCTGCAGTGATGTATTTAGTCTACCCGCTTACACTTGTTCTGGAAAATCCAATGTTTGTAGATTCACCATAGATTTGTAATGTATATATGGTTGCAGATTTGTGCCGTTTGTTGTTCGTATATGTTTATTGATTGATGATGCTCTGGCCATAAATTGGAATAGTGCCTGTCAATCAGTTGGGTCGAATTTGAGTTATGAAAGCCAATGTCGGGCCTAATTAATGTCTAGGAGTTATTAATGAAGTGATGTTGCTATTGATAATAAACATCCTGCCCCAACAAATTACTGTTCTCCACACCAAGGGTGTGGCCTAGTGGTCAATGAAGTTGATCGAGAAGTGTGAGGTCACAGGTTTAAATCCTAGCAGAGACAAACACACTAGGTTAGGTGGTATCGCGTGGAATTAGTACTGTTCTCTGTATTTCTATGAAAGTGAATTAGATCTGCAAGTCTTTAAACTCTAGATCTGTTAAGTCTTAGGATTTCTTTGCAGATTGAACTTAAAGATTTTGTAGGTTGACCATGTGATCCCTGGAATATAATTTCTGCATTACTACTTGTGAACCAAAAGGTCCTTAAAACAATAGCAAATGCGTCCTGATGCCCATTTATTGAAAAACATATACATGTGGGATCCAAATGAGAATTTTGAAAAACATCATTAGAGTATTATATGAAACCAAGTGTAAGCCCCTTCATAAATCATAGTAGTCGTCATCTACTGTCACACAAATATATCCTCTAAATTAGAGTTTCGGAGGATACTCGATCCACCATTATTTTCAGGGATAATAGGAGCTGCCTTGTGCAAAGGATGTTCATGACTTGTGGTTGGAACCTTTACAATAATATTACTGAATCGATTTGTAATCGTTCCACCATTATTTTCAGGGATAATAGGAGCTGCCTCGTGCATAGGATGTTCATGACTTGTGGTAGGAGTCTTTACAATAGTATTACTGAATCGATTTGTAATCGTTTTGGAAGTCTCTTGATTAATGCCACTGTAATCATAGGCTGTGGCTGTAACAACACAAAGATGGCTACTGTGATTTCTTTACCCATGTTGGACACTATTTTTGGTTTGTCAAATGATAGATATTTGTGGAAGTTTTGTGTGTGCACATTATATAGGAATCTTGAGAGAAAGTGAGTCCATTGCAGCATTGGAGTTATGTGCCTTTTGCAAGGCAAAATCCATCCACTTTTAGACAATATTTGATCCTTGAGCAACAATAGTTAATCTAAGCAATTTAGACAGGAAGAGTTCATTGTAGAATTGTTTGTACATGCCTTCACTATAGCAAGAGTCAAATCACTACTGGACAATCTTGAAATATACTTGATCCCCATTAGTTAGAATAATTTCAGAATGTCTAATCCACTCTCGTGATAAGGATTCAAAGGCATAGCATGTATAAATATAAGTTTTGATAAGAGGCATCATTCAATAATATTCCCTTTCTGTAAATACCTATGTGTCATCGAGCATCTAATGGTATATTATGTATAAAATACAAGGGTAGAAGTGGATCATATAAGTCTCGTATATTTTAAACACCCATAGTAGGACCTCGTTATGTTATTTTGACACTTTTTATTATACATTTGTCATTTGTGCGCAAAATAATTCGCAAATGAGGGAAACTTCAAACAAAATGGAAACTTTCACACATAAATGAACAGATTCTACATAAGAAATCAAATATAAATGGAATTTCCATACACTTGTGCATATACTCATGAAAGAGGACTTGTGTGAATATTCTCCAAATGATGGGAACTTCATTGTCTTGTATTCTCCAAATCTAAATAATTAGTTTGAGAAAAAAATTATTTTGCCATTCTTTTTTCTAAGTTCCTGTCATATTTTCTCAAACTAATTCGAGGAGGAAGAAAGACAACAGAATAAGAAAAGATGTTTACGCTTGGAGAAATCTCTTGCTGGAATCCTTTCCTTCGTCTATGACACCATCAAATCTATAACACCAGGAAAGGTGTTTAGGTTTGGGGTAATGGTGGTTGGAAAATAGGAAAAATGAAGAAAAAAGAAAAGAAAATAAAAATTGGCTAAATAAGACTCTCACGTGTGGTTAATGAGTGTATCATACTTACTATGTCATGCCAATTAAAAGTGTAAAAATGATATAATGGGGCTCTACTATAGGTGTTTATAATGTACAAGACGTATTTGAGGTATTTAAGTAAGACATCGAGTCAACTTTAGGGGGCAATCGATGGATTCCGCCAAGATAAAATTACATTTCAATATATTTGGGTCATCTAGTTTACAAATATGTACATATTGCATACTGTATATTAATATACATACATATATATAGACCACACACAACTGAGTATATATGTAGTGTATATTTTACCATGTTTGGAAAACTAGATGACCAAATGATATATATTAGTAACTTTCCTTGATACAATATGATATGTTTCTTCCGTACCAAGAAAATTATTTAGGAAAAAAAACCAAAAATATCCTTGAACTATTTGAATTAGCTAGGTCAATCTGACCCTTCCTTACATTTTTTACCCAAAAATTTCCTTGGCATTAGTCAACTAGATCAAAAAGTTCCTTCCAACTAGCTAAATATCTTTAAAATATCTAACACAATTCTATTTTAATTTGTACTTTGGTGATTGTAAATCTAATTTGCATTCTCTCATGTAAAATTTTTAGGAATCCTATAGTGTAATGAGCAAATTACATCCTATCCCTACTCTTTTCTAATTTACAAAAATTCTCTAAAATTGCTGTCATCCCGATACATCTCATTCTTCCGGAAACATCACATTTGATACATTATACAACTAGTTTGTTAAGATTAAAAAGGAAATTAAATATAAAATTAAATGCCAGTTCCCCAAATCATGCAAATCAAATTGATGTCAATCTCTCCCAAATAACAACTCCAAACAATTCAAATTTCAAGTTTTCTTCTCTCAAATCTCTCCAAAATCGTAATAGATTAAAAAAAATGAATATTTTATATATTTGTGTATCATATACAAAGAAATCCCTATGAATGTGATATACACTGATTTATTTATAAAACAATGTTGCAGACACTTAACAACATGTGATACATCACAATATCTTATACATAACTAAGTTATACACATAACACATAACTATAAATATGATACAAACTGATTTTGTTATAGTATTTATGTATCAACAGTAATTTGATAGTCTACATATACATAGACTTCTACTAGTTGAATAAGGCTAGGTGTATGTATCGGTAGTAAAAGATAACGAAATTTGTAATAGTTGTGTATCCAATACATAACTATGAACATGATACATACTAATTTGTGTTTCAATAAATTAGGGTTATGTATCAAAACTAATATTTGAAAACGATATATTATACATGATAAAATTTTAATGTATCATAAAAGTGAAACGAACGAATTATACATTAATTTAAGAATCAAAATCAACTAGATACATTAAAAGATCTGCTGAAAGAAACGAAAAAAAAAGAAAAAATCAACAATTTGATATGCTAAAAGCAAAAAAGAATGATGAAGAAATCCTTCCACACTTTCTCCTTTCATCTGTATCGACTCTTGTAACTTTTTTTCACTTTCAACAATGGCGTCACCCATGGATCTCGACCCAAAGCCCTTACCGGAGCCACCAACAACTCTTGATAAAATTGTAATGTATCATGATGTTGAAACGAATGCATTATACATTAATTTAAGAAACAAAATCAACTAGATACATTAAAAAATTGAACCCATATGTATCAGAAAAAGATGAATAACAAAAGATCAAAAAAAAAAGTCAACAATCTGATTTGGTAAAAGCAAAAAAAAAAGATTAATAAATCTTTCTACACTTTTTCTTTTGCTCTGTATCAATCCCCGTAGCTTTTTTCACTTTCAACAATGGCGTCACCCATGGATCTCGACCCAAAGCCCTTACCGGAGCCACCAACAACTCGACTTTTTCCTCGTTTTTTTGAGCGTTTTTTCCACAATCGATTTTGAAGTTGAAGATGCATCCTTCTTCGACTCGACTAAATTTGTAGATGAAAACGCTAAAAAAACAAATACCGAATGAAGTGGAAAGAAAAAATGGATGAAGAAGAACTACTTTTTCAATAACTTGTAATCATAAACCGGAAAGAGAAAAGATTTGAAATCCAAAAATAGAGTGGTGAAGATAATTGGTGATACATGGAGTGATTTTAGGCGTGAAAAAAGAAAAAAAAATCTTTGGGTGTTTACTATGATGTATCCGGAAAAGTGAGAGAAATTATGGAAAAGAGGAATTTTTGTAGTTTTTTTAGAATGGTAGAGAATAATAGAAAATAGGGAAAAAAAGATGTGTAATTAGGTAATTTTTCCTTCTATCATTTGCAGACTTTCAGCCTCGTATGTTTTGGGCCAAAGTTCTTAATAAAAGAGACTGATTTCAGATCCATTATAGGAAGGGAAAATTATGTAATTAGACAAATATGTTTTTATATATATATATATATTCCCTCTCATCTCTCTTTCATCTCTTCCCCGCCTCTCTCCTCTCCCCCCCCCTCCCCCCTTCTCTCTCTCTCTCGCCTTTCTTTGCCTCAATATAAATACAAAATGATAACAATCAATTATACAAATATAAATGATAAGTATCAACTATACAGATCATCTGCAGTGATATAAAATACAAATATACATGTATTCGCTGATACAAATAATATAACAATCAATTATACAAATACAAATGTTGAACTTGATACAATATTTATACAATTGTATTCAGATACAATATTTATACATACTAATTACATATATACAATTATCCAACACATATACAAATACAATCGATAATCCATGTATATACTAGTTACATATATACAATATCCAGTAGATATACAAATATAATTCACCTCTCTCCTCTCCGCGCTCTCTCTCGTTTGCCTCTCTCCTCCCTCTTCCAATCTTGCTCGCCTCTCTCCCCTTATAACATATAGTTATGAATTATACTTAAACAAATTATAACTATTTAGCTTGATTATATTTCTAGTCTTAGCTATATTTTAAAAAAAAATTCTTATAGGAATCAATACTCCTTCAACTCATCTCTCTCATCTCTTCATTATGGAGTGAACTGTGTGAATTCCAACAGTTTTTTTTATTAATTTTAACATAGCCAGTTAACGTGTAACTTAGTCAAGGGCGGATCCATGTTGACGGGTGGGGGTGCCACGGCACCCAGCGATCTCGGAAAAAATTTGTAAATATATGTATATATATATAAAAAATCAATATATATTAACTTTGCCCACCCACTAAACAAAATGGTGAATGGTTCAATTTGTAAAGGGAACAATTTGCTATATGAGCATTAATGCGGGTTCGAACCTTGCTGCGAGCACAAATTTTTGGCAAGCTTTTTCTTTGTTTCTTTTCTTTTCTTTTTTGTCTTTTTCATTAATGTGTGAGAGGCTTTAGTTTTTTTTTCTTTCCATTCATTCTTATTTATTTACTATTCTTTATTAATTCAAATTGACTCTTTTTCACCGTAATTAATTCTTAATTTTTCTTACTTTCTCTTTCATTAATTATTAATCTCTTGATATGAATGTTGAGTGTTTATTCTTTTATCAATTAATGAGTACTGAATTATGAACGTCATATAAATATTATGAAGAATATATTTAAATAGTAGTTTTAAAAAAATATAAGTTTTAAAAATGATGAATATTATTATTAGAGTTCTTTTAATTGAAATGTTCTTTCGATCTTCATCGACGTTCTTGCTAAGTAAGATGATTAGGTTGAAACTACAATTTTTATTCTCTCTACTATATAGTTGCAACAATAGATAAAGTCAATGAAATATGAATATATTAAGTTAACACTAGTAGATGGTTTATACAAGCTCAATTTTTAATGTGAAAAAACTTTTTTTTCCGCAAAGTTTCAACGAATAAGGCCGCTAATTCCTAAAAAGAAATAAAAATTGAATTGTTTAGCTATCTCTAATCTCAGAATATCTAAAAGGAAATATTAATAACATGCATGTTTGATCGATATATTTATAAAAATCGAAAAAGATAAATAACCCAAATTGTAATCCAAAATTAAAACAACCGACCCGTTTATTTTACTTGATCGATGTGGCACCCAAGACCTCCAAATCCTAGATCCGCCTCTGAACTTAGTATCTTAATTTCTCAAGTTACCAATCTACACAAATCAACATGTTACAGATTATATTGTTACATGTACGTACGTAGTTGAATTTTAAATCATTCTAATAGCGTAAACACTGAACATATACAAATTGAACTTGATGCAGAATTTGCTACATGTAACAATTATTTTATTGTACTTCAACTTCAACTTCAACTTGCTATGTATAATTATTATTACATATAGCAAATGTCAAGAGATGATCAATGCATGTTTGCCTCTGGGCTGGGGTTGCTAAACTAAGCTATGTAAAATAGCCAAAAAAAGAAAAATAATGCCTTTAAATCAATTTTTAAATTGCCAAATTGGTTTAAAGAAAGACGTGAGGATAGAAAGAAATTCAAACGTCAATATTTATCTAGATAAAATATTATATGTCATTCATGTAGATACATATGAGCACATCTTTCTTTTTTATTTTCCATATTCGATTAATATTTTGACCGCATAATATTCTTGATTTATGAGTTAACAAATGATTAGTGCAATATCCAATTATAGGATTCATGTATCTTCCCTCTTAATCTCTCTAGTAATCAAGATTAGTTAAATCTTTATATAATTGAACTTTGGATGAAAGGACAAAGAAATTCATGTGTAAGAAAAATAGTGACTTATATTTCCATTATTTTTGGAATATTATGGGGATCCCAGAAAATCACAACAACATATTGGGGACAATGACATTTACAGGTTTTACTTTGACCATTTACCAGCCTCACGTGCTGTTGAAGAATTCTACTCACTCCACAGACCACAGTAATTGGAAAGAAAGGAAAAAGACCAAATATATTTATATACTATCTTTTTTCTTATGAACATGATGTCCGGGCTAGCTTTTATGCACCTCGATTAATTTTATGGGATACTTGCCACCTCACATCACCATCATGTATCAGGTATTCCATTATTTTTGGAATATTAATTATTATGGGGATCAACAATCGCAGAAAATCACAACAACATAATGGGACAATGACATTTACAGGTTTTACTTTGACCATTTACCAACCTCACGTGCTGTTGAAAAGTCCTCCTCACTCGACAAAATATATTAATTACCTGAAATAGTTTAAATATATACTCTATATATTTGTTTAATTATAATGCTTTGGTACTAACATTAAGGACATATATGAACCTATAGTATAACAAAAGAAAATATTACACCTTTTTTCAGTATTAGAGGGACAAATCACAAATATAGCACTTAACATAAATTAAAGGGCTGTTTGGTTGCTATTAGGGATGGCAAAATGGGTAATTTATATGGGTATTCATTCTTATTTACCCATTTTAAATGATTTGGGTATCCAACTTATTTAAAAATGGGTAAAAATGAATAATACTCATATTATCCATTTAAAAATGGGTAGTTAAATGGATAAAATGGATAAAAATGTTCATTCATAAAAGAAAGAAAAGTGACAAGGGGTGGGGTGGTAAAAAAAATTTAATTTTTTTTTGGAATGGGGGGGAGGGGGGGGTTTTTTTTGAGATGGGGGGTGTGGGGTGGTAAAAAAAATTTAAAATGTTTTTACAATTTTTTTGGGGCGTTGGGGGGGGGGGTGGAGGAGGGCTGGTAGGGGGATTGGGTGATAAATTTTTTTTTTTAATAAAAAAACAAACTGATTTTTTTGGGATAAGGGGGCAGGGGGCTGGGAGGGGGAGGGGGTAGAGTGATAAAAAAAACTTTAAAAAGATTTTGTTTTTATAGTTTTTAACAAGATCTCTATTATAATATGGGTACCCATATTATCCATTGCAGGGGCGGACCCACCTTATACCAAGGGGGGTCACCCGACACCGCTTCGTTGAAATTTTTTAGTATATATACATATACAAAAATCTGAAAAAATAGAAAAATAAGTACAAATATTATTAATGACACTCCTTGAACAAGACACCTTCTTGGCTTGTTGGTTTGCACAGCGAGAGAAACAGTTGTTCCAATCATTGTGCGAGTTTGAATCCTAGTAACGGCGACTTTTATTTTTATTTTTGGGCGTTTTTAAAAAAGTTTATCAAAAGGATTTGAACCTCCAACCTCACTATTCCTGTTTAAATTAGTCTAAAATAAGCCAATTGAACTAGAATACAACTTTTTACTTACTATGGAAATTTTATTACTTGATCAAATTGGAATTGGACACAATAATAAGTTATAAAGTAAAACCTAAGTTGAAAAGAAACCTCCAAGTTTGCAAATTGCAAGTGTTGTTGTGTTGAAAGCTTGATGCTATTGCGATTTTCTCTTAATCGTAAGTTCACTTTTTTTTTTATCTCCCATCATTATAGTTTTAGTTGGAATTTCTTGAATATTTATCAACTTTTTATAGATTTAATTTCTTGAAATTGTTTAGAGTTATCTAATTTATTTAAATTTGTAATTCAGATCAATTCAATGGAGATATATTATTCTAAAGTATCTTCGAAGCTTTCAAAATCAAGACTGATTTACGGAATCGAATGGATGATGATCTTTGAGTGGTTTTTGGTGCCTTATACAGAGAAAGAAATATTTAGTTACTATCTCCAATGAGGCTATTATGAATACATTTCAAAATATGAAAACTCGTCAAGGAGATGTGTAGTAGTTCACTTGATTTATTTTTTATTAGTACCTTTTAAATAGTTTTTATATTAATATAGTGTTTTTATATCAATTATTTATTATTTATTTATTTTTAAATATCGACACCACTTACAAAAAATCATGCGTACGCCACTGATCCATTAGGTAACTCGTTTTTATCCATTTAAAATGTGAGTCGAGTCGAGTCAAGTACTTTATCCATTTTTATTTAACTCGTTTTCGATTGACTCATATTTGACTCGACTCGCTCGTTTGCCACTCCTAGTTGCTATTAAAGTTATAATGCAAGTATTAGTAATACATTAAATATGGATGAATTAGTTATACGAGATTAAATTATTTATGTATTAATTTTTTCATCTTCTATCATGCATGAACAACATGCATAAAATAATACATGAATTGACTCATAACTTACACATTAATGTGCTAAATTTATACAAAACAACTAAAAACATACCTTAGATGGTACTCCGGTTCCGTTAAGTTTTTCATTTTACCTTTAATGAGATTATTTATATTTAGTCACAAAAAATTATATGACTTATTTTAGATAAAAAATTTCAAAAAAAGAAATAAATAATTCTCTTCTCTTAAATCCTATGCCTAGTTAAACATCTTCACATAAATTAAAATATAACAAATATTAAATATGCTTATTTTAAACTTTTAATAAATAAATAAGTCGCTTCCTAACCAGCAATCAAACAACCCTAAGGTTACTGTTTGGAACTTGTCTTGATAGTATACAACTATATATGAATACATAAGTTCAACAAATTAATGTCTGACGTTATAAGATGTATTTTTCATATGAATAACAAACTAATCTCTCACGTCTTATGCTTTTACCTTTAAAAATATACTTAATTATCATTTTTATTAGTGCAAATTATGCAATGTAAAGTCAACATGGTAGGAACAAAGTTGGTTTCAACTTTCAAGCCTATGAACATGGAGTAATTAATAAGAAAGTTAGTCATTGTCATAAAACAGAAAATACAGATAACCACAATGTATAGAGAGGAAGAGCTAGGGAGCAGAAAGAAAAATCTTCATTTCTGGTAGAAGAGAAATCAGTATATGATGAAATTGAATTACTTGGAGAATACACTAAATGTTCTCCCTTATATACACAATTAGTTATTTGCTTCTAGTGACAGCTGTACACCATTAACTAACTAACAATATAACCGAATCTGTTAGGAACCTTCTAGTGTCAACTAACTAATATTAGTACTAACTATCAGCTACTCTGATTTGCTAAGTCACTGCACCAACTTCATTACTCCCCCTCAAGCTGGCTAGTGTGAATACATTCAGAATGCCCAGCTTGGACACTAAGTACTCATGCTGTGACCTGATCAACCCTTTTGTCATTATGTCAACTTGTTGTTCATGTGTTGCTAAGTATAGTGGTCTGATTAGTCCTTTTTTGTATTTTCTCTCGGATGAAATGGCAATCTATCTCTATGCGTTTTGTCCTTTCGTGATACACTGGATTTGCAGCTATTTGCAAGGCTGCTTTACTGTCACAAAAAAGATCCACTGTCATTTCCAGTTCTTCTCCAAGTTCTTTAAACAATGCAAGAATCCACACTAATTCTGAAACTATAGAGGCCATACTTCTGTACTCTGACTTTGTTGAGCTCCTTGATATGGTTGTCTGTTTCTTTGACCTCCATGATCTTAGGGAACTTCCATATTTTATCAAGAACCCTGTCACAGACCTTCTTGTGTTGGGGCATGATGCCCAATCTGCATCACAAAATGCTACTAATTTGTTTTCCCTTCTACTGCTGAACAAAATTCCCATTGCAGGTTCCCTTTTTACATATCTGACCACCTTGATAGCTGCTTCCATATATGATTTCTTTGGTCCTTGTAGGAATTGACTCAATGTTTGCACTGCAAACGCAATGTCTGGCCTTGTTAATGTTAAATATAACAGCCTTCCAATTAGTCTTTTATAGGATCCTATGTCTGTTAAGAGAGGATCATCTGTCACTCCTCCTGCTTTGTCTACTTCAGCTATTATAAGCTTCAAGTTGATGTCTAAAGGTGTCCATGATGGCTTGGCACCAGTCAACCCCAATTCTTCTATCATTTCAAGTGCATATTTTCTCTGGTTCATCAGTATCCCTTTGGATGATCTACTGAACTCTATTCCCAAAAAGTACGTTAGAGTTCCAAGGTCTTTGATTTTGAATTTAGCATGTAGTTCTTCCTTTGTTTGCTCAATCAACCTTAGGTCACTACCAGCTACTAACATGTCATCCACATATACCAACACAACTACAATATGTCCATGAAGTCTTTTGGTGAATAAGAAGTGGTCCAGACCACTCTGCACAAAACCAGAAGCTATTAATGCATTAGTGAGGTTAACATTCCACTGTCTGCTAGCTTGCTTAAGGCAATATAGGGACTTTACTAGCCTGCAAACCAATCCTGACTTCTCCCCCTGGCTAGAAAATCCCTCAGGAAGTGACATGTAAACCTCATCATGTAAATCACCTTGTAAAAATGCATTGTATACATCTAATTGATGAATGTGCCAGCCTGAAGCAACAACAATAGACAAGACACTTCTCACTGTAACAATTTTCACAACTGGTGAGAAAGTATCCTGATAATCCAAACCAGGTCTTTGATTGTACCCCTTGGCAACCAACCGAACCTTGTATCTTTCCAAATTTCCATTTGCCTTGAATTCAACCTTATAGACCCATTTGCAACCAATGGGAACCTTACCATGGGGCAAAGGAACCAATTCCCAGGTATGGTTAGCTTCAAGGGCCTATATTTCTTCCTGCATGGCTGAGATCCAGTGAGGATTAGTGCAGGCTTCTTGATAGGATTTAGGCTCATAAATGCAAGAAAAGGCATGGATATATGACTAATATTGTGAGGACAAATGAGCATAGCTTAAGGATTAGGAGAAAGGATAAAGAGTAGAGCCAACAGCTGCATTAGTGACAAAATCATTCATCCAAGAGGGTAATTTCCTTGCTCTAGTGGATTGTCTGAGGACTTCAGCAGCTAGAGTGTCAGCTGCAGGTGCAGCTACAGAAGGATCATCTAAAGGGGCTGCTACTGCAGAATCTGGTGGAATAACCAGAGATGGACCTGCCTGTATATCATCAGCTACATCACCTGTAGATAAGACACTTCTCACTGTAACAATTTTCACAACTAGTGAGAAAGTATCCTGATAATCCAAACCAGGTCTTTGATTGTACCCCTTGGCAACCAACCGAACCTTGTATCTTTCCAAATTTCCATTTGCCTTGAATTCAACCTTATAGACCCATTTGCAACCAATGGGAACCTTACCATGGGGCAAAGGAACCAATTCCCAGGTATGGTTAGCTTCAAGGGCCTATATTTCTTCCTGCATGGCTGAGATCCAGTGAGGATTAGTGCAGGCTTCTTGATAGGATTTAGGCTCATAAATGCAAGAAAAGGCATGGATATATGACTAATATTGTGAGGACAAATGAGCATAGCTTAAGGATTAGGAGAAAGGATAAAGAGTAGAGCCAACAGCTGCATTAGTGACAAAATCATTCATCCAAGAGGGTAATTTCCTTGCTCTAGTGGATTGTCTGAGGACTTCAGCAGCTGGAGTGTCAGCTGCAGGTGCAGCTACAGAAGGATCATCTAAAGGGGCTGCTACTGCAGAATCTGGTGGAATAACCAGAGATGGACCTGCCTGTATATCATCAGCTACATCACCTGTAGATAAGACACTTCTCACTGTAACAATTTTCACAACTAGTGAGAAAGTATCCTGATAATCCAAACCAGGTCTTTGATTGTACCCCTTGGCAACCAACCGAACCTTGTATCTTTCCAAATTTCCATTTGCCTTGAATTCAACCTTATAGACCCATTTGCAACCAATGGGAACCTTACCATGGGGCAAAGGAACCAATTCCCAGGTATGGTTAGCTTCAAGGGCCTATATTTCTTCCTGCATGGCTGAGATCCAGTGAGGATTAGTGCAGGCTTCTTGATAGGATTTAGGCTCATAAATGCAAGAAAAGGCATGGATATATGACTAATATTGTGAGGACAAATGAGCATAGCTTAAGGATTAGGAGAAAGGATAAAGAGTAGAGCCAACAGCTGCATTAGTGACAAAATCATTCATCCAAGAGGGTAATTTCCTTGCTCTAGTGGATTGTCTGAGGACTTCAGCAGCTGGAGTGTCAGCTGCAGGTGCAGCTACAGAAGGATCATCTAAAGGGGCTGCTACTGCAGAATCTGGTGGAATAACCAGAGATGGACCTGCCTGTATATCATCAGCTACATCACCTGTAGAAGAGTCTACAAACATAGAATGAGAAGGGGCTGGAGCTTTAAAGGGAAAAATCTCTTCCTTAAAGCTCACATCTCTGGAAATGAAGAAACAGTGAGTATCCAAGTTGTATAAAACAAAGCCTTTGGAGATCTCAGAGTATCCCATATGAACAGCAGGCACTGCCCTTGGTGCAAATTTATCCCCAGGTGGCAAGGTTTTGACATAGCACAAACAACCTAAAGTCTTGAAATGATCCAAAGAGCCTTTACAACCATGAAACACTTCAAAATGGGTCTTCCCTGTTAAAAATACAGAGGGCAATCTATTCATCATATCAGCAGCACCCAATACACAATGGCCTCAAAATTTCAATGGAATGAAACCTTGAAATCTAATTGCTCTAGCTAACTCCAAAATATATCTGTGTTTTCTCTCCACCACCCCATTTTGTTGTGGGGTGTAGACACAAGATTTTTGGTGTATAATGCCATGATAATGAAATAAAGAATGGCATTCTGAATTTACATACTCTGTCCCATTGTCTACCTGACTATCTTTATAGTTTTACCAAACTGAGTTAGGACTAATTGGATGAAGTTTTTCAAGACTATGACAACATCACTTTTCAACTTTAATAAGTAAATCCAAGTCATCCTAGAATGATCATCCACAATTGTGAGAAACAGTTTATTACCATCAAAAGTAGTTACATGAAATGGTCCCCAAAAATCTAATTGTAGTAAATCAAAAACACAAGTAGCCCTATTCACTAACAGGAAAAGGCATTCTAGTTTGTTTAGCAAGGGGACAGATATCACAACTATCTAAAGCCTGTTTACATTCACTGTGATCAAGATTAAACAATTGTTTCATAGCTCCAATGGATGCATGACCTAATCTCCTGTGCCATAACAGGATGTCAACTTTATTCTTAGAGGCTATCATTCCTCTAAATGGCGGATTGTTAGTGTGGACTGGTCCTCTATGTTGCATCAAATATAGTCCCTCCTTTCCTTCACCAATCTCCAACACCTTCCCACTTGATAGGTCCTGGAATATGTAAAAGTTAGGGAAGAATGTGACTGAACATTGTAACTCCTTAGTTAGCTGGAAACATACATTAGATTAAATCTAAAATCTGGAATGTGTAGGACATTGCTCACTATTTTCCCATCAATAATCTCACAAGTACCAATATGTGAGCAACTACTGAGCCACCATTGGGTAAGTGAACCTGTTTACTACTGACATTAACAGGAATTTTCACTTCATTTGTCAACATATTCTTATTAGAGATCATGTGGTTAGAGGCTCCAGTGTCTATGATCCAAAGTCTCTTTAGAAGTACCCATAACAGGATTAGACATATTACCTGCATGTGAAGCAAAAGTATTACCTCCCATATTGGATGGTTCTGCGAGATTGCTCATGTTGACTGAAGATTCACCTATATTCTCCTTGCAAATTAACTTTTGAAACTGAGCATAATGATGTGGATTATCCATGTGATGCTGCATCTGATTGTACTAATTGTGAGTGTAGCTAGAAGGACCTGGCCCTCTGCACCAATCTTAAGAGTACGTGCCAGAAGGACCTCCACCTCTATGGTTATCAGACAGTAGTCCACTCTGACTATGGTTGGGCAAATCTCTATTGGAGTCGGTGTAAGTAGCTTGACTAGGACCTGCATCATAGTACATCCTGTTAACATCATTCTTCACAAAATGAGCTTGTGTCCTCTGATCTCTTCCCCGTACATGAGGATCATTAGGATTCCCAAATTTTTTCTTAAACTTGAAATATGGTGGATAACCATTGAGTCTATAACAGTCAATGTTGGCGTGTCCCATGATTTTGCAGTAATCACATTGAACATTCCAATTCTTCTTAAATTTGGGATGTTGTGTGGTCTTTTAAGTTGTGAAAGCAGCAATGTCAATGTTCATGGTTGGCCCCGCAGCAGTTGTCATATTCCTCTGGCTTTCTCTTTCAATCATCATGAGGTAGGCCTGATTCACAGAAGGAATTGGGATAAGCATCAAAATCTGACCTCTAGCCTGCTCATAAGTCTCATTCTATCCCATAAAAAATTGCAATAATTTTTGTCTGCTCATAAAATCTACAAAACCTCGTGAACCTTCACAATTGCAATTAGGAAATGGAGCTAAGCAATCAAACTCAGCTCAACGCAAACGTAACTTTGTGAAATACTACTTGTTCCTTGAGACAGAGTCACAATTTCACGATGTAGTTGGAAGATCCTTGAGAAATTTGCCTTGTCAAATCTCTCTTTAAGGTCATTCCAAACTGCACAAGCATCAGATGAATACACGATCCCAGTCAGTAATTCCTTCGAAACACAATTCATGATCGATGAGAGCACTATCGATTGCAACGTTCCCATAGATCTTTCAGATTTGGACCAAAATTCTCTTTTCTGCACCTTACATCGATCAACCCCAATTTGTTTCGACCGAGTATGGCAATTCTCATCGACCGACTCCACACGGAATAATTTTCTGAGCCTGTCAATTGAATAGAAACTAAAACCACTCAAGATGTATCCGAAGTATTCAAATACAAAGAATGATTGTGACTCAACTTTTCAGGAAATTCATTATCAACCACGACTGCCATTGATTCTCCAGCTCTTCACCTGTTTACACACCTAATCTAGACCATATTAATGGTCGGCATGCTCTGATACCATGCCATTAAACAGAAAATACAGATAACCACAATGTATAGAGAGGAAGAGCTGGGGAGTAGAAAGAAAAATCTTCATTTCTGGTAGAAGAGAAATCAGTACATGATGAAATTGAATTACTTGGAGAATAAACTAAATGTTCTCCCTTATATACACAATTAGTTATTTGCTCCTAGTGACAGCTGTACACCATTAACTAACTAACAATATAACCAAATCTGTTAGGAACCTTCTAGTGTCAACTAACTAATATTAGTACTAACTATGAACTACTCTGATTTTGCTAAGTCACTGCACCAACTTCATTAGTCATTTATTCATAAATCCTTGCTTTTGTGTGTTTAAGCACTTTTTTCTGAAATTTATGTTTTGATATCTTCAAAAAGTATTCATTATTGTGATTTGTCGTACCTCATCATTTTGCTAAGTCAAAATGGAAGGAGAAAAAAAGGTTCGATTTGTGTTGTTTGTTCTGCTATTCATACTAAAAAATGTAAAAATAAATACTAAAAGGTCTTATTAATTAAACCTTTAATTCCCTAAAGCCTTCTAATTAAACATATCATTAGTCAACTAAAAGATCTCTCATTTCTCCAAGCAAGCCGCCTTGACCTTTGACTTATTTAATTTGCATTATTGCATTCTTTGGATGTAACAATCTATGGAATATGGATCATAGGTTAGGAGCACATTGGGGGAAAATGGGATTGTACTCTATAAATTCACAAGGCGTATATGAGGAATTCCAACTTAGAGACTAGAGGTTTCATAATCAGATTCAATAGAAGAAACGAATTATATGATTTGAATTCAATAAAAAGAAGGGAAAATGGTCAAAAATGCCTTTAAACTATGGGAAAGGAACAAAAATGTCCTCCAATTATAGTTTGGTCCAAAAATGCCCTTGTCATCAATACTTTGATCCAAAAATACTCTTATTGTTATTTGATGGGTCAAAGTGCTTATTTTCCAAATAAATATATTATTTATTTTCTTTTTAACACATTCTTTTTCTAATAATATTTTTTAAAATTAGCAAATGTTTATCCTACTTCAATTCAAAAAAAATAAAAAATGAAAATATTTCTTATTTTATTATAATTATTTTTTATCGTTATATCAATAAAAATTAATGATGGATATACTATGATCATATATACATTATCCGTCGAAAGGATACATGAAGTTATTCTATTTTAATTGATAAAATGAGATTAAGAAGAAAAAATTATTTGTTAAAGTGATTTTATAAGAAAGAAAACAAGAATAGGGTTCTTTAATAATATTTTAATTAGGAAGAAGATGTGTTCAAAAAGAAAATAATGGAAAAGGGCATTTTTGACCCATTTAATAACTATTGGGGCATTTCTGGACCAAAGTATTGACTGCAAGGGCATTTTTGAACCAAAGTATTAACGGCAAGAATATTTTTGAGCCAAACTATAAACGGAGAACATTTTTGTTCTTTTCACATAGTTTAAGGGCATTTTTGACCCTTCTCCCAAAAAAGAATAGAGTATGAAACTTCAATTAGATAAATTCTACATCAAAATGAGAGAAAATGTTAGGGTAACATAAGATTGGGTTTATAATTCAATTATAACGAACTTTTAGGTTAAAAAAAGCCTAAGAGCACAAAAATATGAGAGCCCAAAAGCTTGAGGTGACCCAGAGAGATTGCGGCCGAAGAGTATAATAATTTCACAATTTATACGTGTTATTACTTATTACAATAAACACTCCTAATATAGTTAAACTATATCACATAAATTGTGATAGATTTTTTGTTATTCCAATTATTTTTAAGTAAAAGAAAATTTTCCTTGCAAACTTTTAAAAAGATCAAGTGAAATAGATGTTCAAACAATATTTTCTTTTTAAAGGAGGCATTATCCCCTACCTTGTAAATTAATCACGAATTAGTTACAGAATTGGAGGGGGACATAGTGCCAAAAACCTCCATGAAAATCCCTTCTACTTGGTGAATATACATCACATACCATTCAAATGCAAAAGAGCCTACAAACTATCCTAATGGAAGTTTAGCCTAAGGTATCAACAAAGAATTAAGGTGGTTCAAAATGCCATTCTGAGTGTTTTTTGAGTCTTATTTTGAGTCTTATTTTGAATGCAGGGATTTGCATTCTGTCTATTTTTTAAAATAAAATTTTCAAGATTACAATTCTGACGTGTATATATAAATCATGTGCCAGAAGCACAACAAAAGAAGGGGGAAGGGGGAAGGGGGGACTTCGCCTTAACTCCGAATATACATCATAAATTGCCAAGCAATCCTTGCAAAAAAGGAGGAATATTTAAGCATGTCACTACTTTATATTTCCACATAACTAGAGGTTATACATATTAACTTGCAATTAAATTGACTTTATCGTATCTTATCCTCTGGAAATGGACAACGCTTCCACAACTAGAACTAGGCCTAGTATGGCTAAAGTGAGAGTAGAAATAGAGAGGAGTATCTAGGATTTCGGAAGGGTGAGTGCACTATTACGAAAAGCTACATCTAAGATATAAATTTGATCGATTTGACCTTTAAGTTCTTAACATTGAACCGTTAAATTTTAAAAATTATAAGTCCAACAAATATAGTACTACTAGTTTTAAATTTTAATATACATATTTGATTTAATTGTATAAAAATTTACCGTGCTAAATTGTTTTAGGAATTTCCAATGTAACACACTTGAAAATTTTGAAAGATTAAAGCAAAAAATCAAAAGAAAAATTGATTGAAATAGCCAAAAGTGTTGGAGAGGTATTACTAAAAAAAAACAAGATAGATATAAGATTTAAATTTTTATCCTTACTTAGAGAGATGCACCCAATCATCATTGTATTATTATATGCTACTTTAAACGTGGATTCACACCTCTATATTTAAGTATTTTAAAAAAAAATATAACACGACTATATATGATCTAGAGAGGGAAGCATGGGTTAACGTGAACCCACAAAACCCCCTCTAGATACGCAAAGAAATAAATTTGTTGAAACCTATTATATATACAAAAGAGAATGATGCATACTTATGTGATATTTATAACCCAATTGATCTGACTTGATCCTCTAATGTGTTTGCTTTGTCTGTTGTGCTTTAAGCGCAATGGTTTGTCAATATCAAAAAGGGGGAATTTGTTAGATCGAGAAAGATTTTGATGATTGACAAATAGAAGAACAGATGAAAGGAACAATTTGCGCCGACATGTTCCTTTCTCCGACTGGGATAAGGAGAACGTCAATCACGCGAAGCAAAAGTTATAAGGCGGTGGATAAATTGCTTTTTCGAGAAGAAACCAGTGCAAAAAGATGGGGTGTTTGCCTTACCTCAGAATACAACGTACGGTTGACTGGAAAACCAATTCAGTCAAAAAGACCAAAAATGGAACATGCTGTGCAGGGTTCTTGAAAGGCAAATTAATCAAGCTGCTCAAAAGGAACTGGAGAGGGCAAAAAATGGTAGCTCTGAAAGTGACAATAACAACAATGATGCTGAGTCGAAAGTCGGAAGACAACAACAATAGAAAAGAGTGGTTTATAAGCTAAAGGGAGTTTTTTCTCTCTAAAATAGAAAGGTCCAGCTTCTCTCTAGTTACTAAATAAGGAAAAAGGAAATGGACATTGATCAAGACATGAGTGACCAGGAAATGGAAGACAGCGACAATTAACAAAGCAAGTTTTCTAGATTGCCTTAAGTCAAAAATTTCAGAACCTGAGATAAACTTTGTTTAAATTTCCAAGACGAGCAGGAAAATCCCCATAACATGTAGCGAAAAACTCAGAAACTATCTCTCATCATCAAACTCGTTGGGAAAAGAAGAGGGATACTTACATTTACATACAAACTGAAAAAATAAACCTTGGTGAAGATTTCTATCTAATAAAACTATGAAAAAATTCTTCATCATGGACCATGGTTTCTAGGAGCGCAATTCTTATCCATCCGTAAGTGGGAACCAAAATTCAATCCCTCCCAGGCCCAAACGACAGTTTGGTTCGGAATTTTACCATCTCCATATTCTCCAAAAAATAGGGAAAATTCTTAAAATAGATGTAGTTACAATGAATACATCCCGAGGCCGATACGCTAGGCTAGCACCACTTTCGAAACCCTTACCCACAGACATCCTAATAGGAACACATCTCCAAAAAAATCCATTAGGAACCGTCAACACCATTATGTACACTCTGTGGAAGACTGGGACTCGAGAGTAACATTCCATCCACATCAAAAATTCCCCACCAAAAAGTTAACCCAATTAAAGCAAATGATAACGAGGGGTGGACGACTGTAACTTACCCAAAAAGGAAAAAAAATAGCTACTACAAGACTACATACGAGGAAAGCAACCACTTATCCAACCCAATAACCCCTGTTGAAGAGGAAACATTAGACCAAATTCACAATACCAAAGCCAATGATTCCATGGGACCACAAAAGAAACAACATCCACTCAAAATTCACACTACCAATACATTCCCTAACATTAAGGGAGATAAATAGGCCACGTCAGGAAAAAGCATAAATAAAAACACTCCTAGCAACGTCAAAAGCCTTGTTACCAAGTTTTCAACAAATGACAGCAAATCCAAAAACGTGGTGAAAGTTAGCCTAAACAGGAAAAAAGTACAAGGAAATCTCAAGGTACAATCTACCATAGATACAAACAAGTTGAATGTTCAAAATGAAATCTTAAAAACCCATCCCCAAGGCAAGCCACTACATACAAATTCCATCCAAAATTCAAATAACAATGTCACAATACAATCGTCTTTTCCACCACCACAACCAACGCCAAAACCAAAGAACCAACATGAACAATCATCTTCCGCACCACATGATGATGAACAATATCAACTTCCAGCCTCCAGCCACCTTACCCAGTAGAGAACCTCCAAATCCTAAATATTCCAAGCTACATCTCTCGGAACCCTGTGTTCCAGAATCTTACGAACCCCTATACCACGTTTGGCCAAGACTATACAACACAGAACCACCATCTACTAGCAATATTTCCACACTCAGTTCAAATGACACCTTATGCGACTTGGGAAGGGATGCTCAACTTAAGTCAGAACGACTACAACCCTACTCCACTACCAAATCTAATAGAAGAAAGGCTAACAAACAGCCTTATACGGCTAGCCTCGACACAACTCGAACTGACCCAAGAATTAACCACCTTGGAGTTCTACCACATCCTCCACTTTCCCACAACCCTCTCCAACTTGAACATGCAGCATCTCTCGCTTATACTCCAACTCAGTAGCTTTGCGAGCTCCTCCTTACAACAAATTCTAAACATGCACAATCCGGGTCAGGAAAACGAGAAGACAATGATCGACGAGGAGGATCAGGATATGGAGGATCAAGTAGTACCTCAAATGGCAATTGGAATGCCATTGTCCCCTATAAACCACCAAACTACACGAACAATGGAAGAAGAGGCACCAAACATGCTAGATCACTGTAATGACCCTCCAGGTCATTTCTGTGTTAATGCCTTCTTTCTGTCGTTTAGAGCATTCCTATAGTGACCCCGAGTCATTTATGACTTGCTGGCACTGACGATTCGGTTGCCTGGTCGTTCGTTTGGGTTTTATGCCCATTTTTCTATTTTGGAGCTTTTGAACCTTGAAAAGTTGACTTCGGTCATAACTTCAGGTAAACGACCTTAGATGAGAATTCTGACGGTTCCATCAGCTTCGGAAAGGCCAAATTAGGCTAGAAGCATGGTTCGCATGAGTCCCAGAGTTTCCGGTGTGAATTTGGGGCCGATTAGCTCTTTAAGCCTTTGGAAATTGGCCTAAGGTTGACTTTGGTCAACTTTCTTGGAAAACACACTCGGATGAAAATTTCGACAGCGCAGTTAGTTCCAGAATGCCAAGTTTGGTCTAGAACGACCTTTTGAGAATTACCGGGAGCTTCCGATCAAAATCCGCGGCCCTTGGTAGAATTTGGCTAAAATGGCATAATGGGTGTGGGACCCACTTTTTGTCGAAACGATCTCGTATGGAAATTTTGACTGCGCCATTGAGTCCATAATATCGAATTTAGTGGGGTAGCATATCTCGTTTATTTTTATCGGGTCCCGAACGAATTCCGAAGGTCCGTTCGGAGACTTTAAAAAAATAGCTAAAATTTGATTTCTGGTGCAGACCTTTAGCGACCAGAAATCGAACTTTTAGTGACAAGAAATGGTCTTTAGCGGCGAGGTTTGGGTTTTATAACCCAGAAATTTTAGCTCTCTCCCTCATTTTCAAATGCCGATTTCTCCCTCATCCGAGCTCCGATTTGAGTGATTCGAAGTCCTGTATGATCGTGGAGATTGTGGCTAGGAAGTGGAGTGATCGGAATGTGTTGGTGAACCCTCGTTTGTGGTGAAATTCAGCTCGAAGCTGCTGCCATCAACTTATGATTTCTTCATTTCAAATTTTGATATCTCAAGTTCTAGAGCTCCTTTTTTGGTGATTCAAAGTCCCTAGTGTTCAGGTTTTCTTTGGCTTCGTATATTTGAGGTTGGGGTTCAATGGGTGCACCTCGTTCTGCGTGAAATCGGAGGTAAACCCCTTATTTGGCCTATTTTTGTTAGTTTTAGATTTGTTATTGTTTGGTTGATTGGGAGCAGATCCGACCCCTATTTGATAAACTAGTTTAGGATTAGTGTTAGGAGAAGGATTTGGGACCTTTTGACGGAGGCAATTCCGAGAAATACGGAGCGGGTTCCACTTTGCCAGATTTTGACCCAAAAATTGGTCTGTCTCCGAATTTGTTAATTTTGGTGTCTAAACCACCGTATTGACGCTGTGATTCCATTTTTGGTAGCGTTGCAGTAGTCTGAGGCCGTTCAAAAGGGGAAATCTCCAATTGAGTGACTTGGAGAGCGTGATCGGCTTTTTGGTAGGTTACAACTTCCCTTCTTTCTAGACTGAGCCTGATTGTGTAAATGCTGGTTGATACTTGTGAATCTGGGGTGGTTAGTTAGTATTGTTTCCCTTGTTCCCCGACTTCCTCAGTTTAGAGTTGACTGTTGGGTTGTTATGAGCTAGTATCATGCTATAGGTTGGGCTGTTGATTTGATTTGCTGATATGCATGCTGTGGGGTATCTGTTGGTGGTTATCTGACGTTGCATGAGTGGGTCCGGGTGAATCTGGTTGATGATTGACTGATTATTGTGATTCTTCCTTAGAATAGGTTGTGATTTATTGACATAGTCTCATGTACCTCGTTGACTTGAGTATGTATCCGACGTCGTTTAAGATGGACTAGATCCTTGTAGACTGATATAGCAGACTTGGGTCAGATTATAAGCCTTAGTATAGGCGTTTTCGTGGCTTTCGGACCTTCCGTTTCTTTGCCCCTTATCGCTGGGATTTTTGGGATGCTGCCGGAAGATACCGTGGTTGCGCCGATTGTTGGCTGGATTGTGTTAGGCTGGGAGCCTTCGGTTGGTATATATGTGGGGGTGGCGGCCAGTGATTTTTAGTCCCTTAGTGTATTATTTTTATGGCTTATCCAGTTCGTGACTGCTGGTTCCAGTACGCGGCTGACGTTACTTGGTTATCACTCAGGATTTGCAGTGCTAGGCTGACGAGGGTAGGCTACCCACTCCGGTCCGTAGCTGACGTTACACGATTGCAGCCCGTTATTTCCAGTGCGAGTCCGTGGAGTATAGGCTACTAGTCCCATCTATGCGACCGACGTATTCGGTGGAACCAGTATTTCCAGCGTTAGACTGTTGAGTGTGGGTTGTTTGTGCCAGTACGAGACTGAGGTTGCCCGGTTAGAGTCCGGTATTTCCTACTCATGACTGATGACTGAGTTGGGCTCTGATATTTATGACTGAGCGGGGCTCTGATGGTAATGATTGGGCGGGGCCCTGGTGTTGTTCTTGAGTTGGTTATTCCTTCGTTTCTGTAGAATAGCTCTTCTGTGTACCTGTCGGGCTTATGGGGGTCTGTTCAGGTTTTATTTAAATTTGCGCACAAGTGTGCCCAGTGGGTTTTATGGGGGGCTCAGCTGGGTTTATTTTAGTTATTTCTTTGTGCTTCCTTTCAGATTTTCCGTTTCCTGTTCTGTTGACCTCTGTTTGTGCTGATTCTATCTTGTCCGCTTGTTTTTACCCTTCTTGCTCAGTCGGCCTATGATGCCTACTGGGTACCTTTTGTTTTGGTACTCATGCTACACTCTGCATCTGTTTTTGTGATGTAGGTCCGAGCACCAGCTATCAACGTTGATATTGAGCCTGCAGCGGTCTGTTCAGGAGACGAGGGTGAACACTTGGCGTTTTGGGATTACCAGTCTCCTTCTGTTTATATATTTTGGCTTGTCTTTTGTTTTCGAGACAATTGTTCCAATGGTCCACTTTCGGGACTTGTACTCTTTTTAGTAGTTCTGTACTTGTGACTTCCAGGTTTTGGGAGGTGTTGTTTATATTATTTTGGTTCCGTTCCAGCTTTCGTGAGTGCTCTTATTGTATGCTTCTGCTTGGCTATGGATTAGTTTCCACCCTTAGTCCCGTTACTGTTTAGTTCTGGGATAGGGTTTTGGCTGGCCTACTGGTGGGTTGGTAGGCGCCATCATGACTTGAGAAATTGGGTCGTGACAATCACCCCACTCCAATCCTACTTTTGAAGAATCCATTGACTTTAGACATGCTCCAAAGTGCCGAAAAGAAATACCTAGTCAGGGTCCCGCAGGAAGTGAGGAAAGCATCCATTACCATACGTTACTACAACTCACAAAATCCTCAGAAATATGTAGCCCTAATTATACCAACAACGAAGGGAAAGTAGACCATGGAGGAGAAGAATACAACAATACAAGAACCAAAGATGAACCTGGAAATGACGTTGATGCCAAGAACTCACAGGAAGGAACACCAATAAAGATACTTCTCTGGAATTGTAGAGGTGCACAATGTACGGGTTTCATAAGTAACATGCGTGCACTAGTTGAATGGAATAACCCAACCATTCTAGCTCTGACTGAAACAAGAATGGATGATCAATTGGATACTCCGGGGGAATTGCACTGCTGTGGAGGAATACTGAAGTCACCATTGAACCCTTTGTGCTGACAGAACAAGAGATCCACGCAACAATCAAGGTAAGCTCAACTTCTCCTAAATGGCTCTTATCAATAATTTATGCCAAAAATTCTTATAGCCATAGGAAGATCTTGTGGGAAAACCATTGAAATATTTTGACTAAAATAGATGGTCCTTGGTTAGTATGCGGGGAATTTAATGAAGTTACAAATGCATCAGAAAAATGGGGGGGGGGGGGGGGACCTATAAACAATTCTAAATGCTCCAATTTTATAAGTTGTTTGAATGATATGAACATGATCGATCTAGGTTTTACGGGTCAAAAATACACATGGACAAATAAACATAAGAATACTAAGACCCTTATTATGGAAAAACTAGATCGTTTTCTTAGCAACCATGACTGGCTCAACTTGTTTCCGGACTCAACTGTCATTCACCTCCCTCGTACACACTCGGACCATTACCCCGTATTGCTGAACTGTACACAAAATTACACCAAACCAAACAAACGCTTTAGGTTCGAAACAATGTGGATCAGACATCCGGAATTTCCAAACATAGTTCGAGGAGCATGGAAAAATAATGAAAATTACAATAATGCCTTGGAAACTTTCACTAAAGCTACAAAATATTGGAATAAGAAGACTTTTGGGAACATATTTAAACAAAAGAAAAATATTCTTAATAGGATAAATGGGCTACAAAAAATGGGCGTCAAATATAAAAAACCATTCCATGAGAATTTTAAAAACAAACTCATAGAGGAATTTAATGAAATTCTTAAAAGAGAAGAAGAATTCTAGAAGTTAAAGTCTAGAGTCCAATGGATAAATGAGGGAGATGCAAACACAAAATTTTTCCATATCTCAACAACCAATAGAAGACGCAGAAATAGAATTATAGGCTTGAATGATTCGGTGGGAAATTGGACTTTTGACCTTATCACTATAAATAAGACTATTGTTAATCACTTCCAAAAGATCTATACCACGGAATTATCCAAGAGCAATCTTAGCAAATCAAAACAGTGTCTTTTTGCTCTTTCAATGGAAGAAAGCGATGACATTGGTAGACCACTGGAAGAAAGTGAATAAATAGTGCTATATTCTCCTTTAAACCTCTAAAATCTCCTGGGCCAGATGGGTTACATCCCTTATTCTTCCAAAAGTTTTGGAAGGACATGGAAAAATCAGTCACCGCTACTTGCGTCAAAGCTTTTGATACCTCCTCTATTCCTGCGGAACTAAACGAAACCTTCATTTGCCTTATTCCAAAAATAAAAAATCCAAAACAAATTACTCATTACAGACCTATAAGCCTCTGTAATACTATTTACAAAACAATCACTAAAATCATCGTTAATAGGATTAGACCTTATTTGGACAAAATCATTAGCCCCTAACAATGTAGCTTTATTCCCGAAAGAAGAGCTGTAGATAACACAATATTAGTTCAAGAAGCTAGTCACTCTTTTCAAAAAGCAAAAGGGAAATTCGAAAAAATGCTACTTAAAATTGATCTAGAAAAAGCTTTTGATAGATTAGAATGGTCTTTCATAAAACAATCCCTAACCATCCTAAACTTTCCTAACATAATTAAGCTTATAATGTCTTGCATAACCACTTCATCAATCTCGATATTAGTTAATGGTACCCCTACAAATTACTTCCTTCCTACTAGGGGTATTAGACAAGGAGACCCCCTATCACCTTACGTCTTTATAATCGGTATGAAATCGCTGTCTAGGCTAATAAACTATGCTATCCAATAAAAATGTTGGCAACCAGTAAAAATTGGAAGAATAGGTATTCTGATATCTCACCTATTATTTGCTGATGATATCATTCTCATGGCTAAAGCAGACAAGGAAAATGCTTCAACTATTATTCAAATTTTCAATATGCTCTCCAAACAATCAGGGCAAAAAATAAATTTTAATAAATCATCAGTTCTCTTCTCAGCAAATGTAAACCAAGAGGATAGGAATAATCTCTCTACTGCTATGAACATTAGACAAACTAACAAAATGGGAAAATACCTTGGACTTCCTATCACTAACTACCATCCAAAAAGTGTGGATTTTCTATACAGTATAGATCACATGAATAATAAATTGAAAGGTTGGAAAATAAGATTCTTATCCCTAGCGGGTAGAACAACGTTAGTAAAGGCAGTATTAGCATCCATTCCGGCATATGCCATGCAATGTAACATTCTACCCAAAAAAATTTGTGCGCATATAGATCGCATTCAAAGGGATTTTCTCTGGGGGGTCAACACCTGATAAGAGGAGACGTCACTTAGCAAATTGGGATCTTGTGACTACTCCTACTAAAGATGGTGGGTTAGGAATACAAAAAGCAAATGGAAAATTTTTGCCCTTCTAGCTAGTCTTAATTGGAGATTACTTCAAAATAAGGACCAACTCTGGGCGAAAGTTTTATCAAAAAAATACACTAATAGAGGAAATGGTATGCTGGCTAAATACTACCATTATGTCTCTTATATTTGGAAAAGTCTTATAAAAACCTTTCCCCTATTCCAGAAGGGCTTGTCATGGAACATAGGGAATGGTAATAATATACATATCTGGGAAGATAATTGGATCGAGTCCTCATACTCTTTGCCTAGAACAATCGAAGACCCCTTAAATAAAAATGACCAGAATAAGTTAGTATCCCATCTTATTCGTAATAATAAGTGGGATTATCAAGTCTATCGTTCGATGTCCCCGGAACAATATTAGAGGCAATACAAAATACTTAAATACAGGTTTCACCTAATAAGTGTGATAATTTCTATTGGAACCAAAGCATTGATGGGAATTTTAACGCTAAAGGAGCCTATGGAATTTACAAATCCGAAACTCGTAAACCAAACATCTATACGGATTGCAACCACACTTGGGTTTGGAAAACAAAAACTTTGAATAAAATAAAAGTCTTCTTGTGGCTCCTCCTTCATAAAAAACTCCCTACTTCCTTGACTCTATATAATAGAAACATAATAAATTATAAGAACTGCCCTTCTTGTACAAATATAGAAGAAAATGATATTCATATATATTTTCGTGGATTGCCCTGATGCAAAATTCATTTGGAATAACTATAACATTAACATCACAAGTCAGAACTTCTTCAATGAGATTCACCAACTATGCATAACGGAAAACATCACCTCTATAGAAAACAACCATATAGTGCCTACTGTCTGTCTTACTCCAGTAATTCTTTGGAATATCTGGAGAAATAGGAATAGAAAATTTTTTCAAAACCAAAACAGTAATAGACTGACTAACATCTGCCATGATATTTCCTGTCAAGCGCTAGAATACTACCACATAGCACAAGGACATCCAAAAAGGCACCCAAGACATATGATCCCAGTCTCTTGGCAACGACCACCTGAAGGTACCTTTAAACTTAATATCGATGGATCTTTTGAACTCAAAACAAAAAATGGTGGGGCGGGAGGGGTAATAAGAGACCACTTGGGTCGTTGGATTATAGGTTTTGCTTGTAAAGTAAAAGTTATTAATGCGCTCCATGCTGAACTGTTAGCTTTGCTTCATGGGCTAAACATGGCTCAGAGAATAAGCATTAAACATTTGCCGGTGGAAACCGATTCCCAGGTATTGCTTAACACCTTAGAAAATACAAAACCAATACACTCACACATTTATTCGGATTGCAGGTCAACACTCCTGCAGATGGACGGAGCAACATTGAAGCACATAATGAGGGAAGCTAACTCAGTAGCTGACATATTAGTAGAATATGGAAGGAAGTCAATAGATCCAATAATGTCTATGAACAAACTCTATGTTTTTGAAGCATCTCCCACGTTTGTATTAAAAGCTCTTGAAAGAGATGCGATTGGAAGTGTATCGTTTAGATCAGTTTCTTTTTGTATGGATGAACTTCCTAATTAAGTAAATAAAACTCTTCCATTCTGAAGCAAAAAAAAAAAAAGATTGAATTATTTTGTAATAGCGCCAGTTAACATGTAAATTATTAGTATCTTAAATTTCTCGAGTTACCTATCCACATAAATCAATCGTTATAGATTATACTGTTACATGTACATAATTTAGTTTTAATTATTCCAATAGCATAAAATAATCAGCTCATTCAAATTGAACTCAAAGCAGAATTTGCTACATGTAACGATTATTATATTGTGCTTCAACTTCAAGTTCAACTTGCTACATGTATAATTTTTACATATAGCAAATGTGAAGAACATGATTGATGCATGTTTGCTTATCCATGCAAGATAACAAAAAAGGGGAAAAAATGCCTCGAAATCAATTTTTAAATGACAAATTGGTTTAAACTTTAAAGAAAGACCTAAGGATAGATAGAAATTCAAACGTCAACTCTATCATTTCGAAAATTTATTTAGACAAGAAAATACTATATGTCATGTCCCACACCTATAGATATGTCTGAACACATCTTTCTTTTTCATTCAATATTGGATTGATGTTTTGACCACACAATATTCTTGATTTATGAGTTAACAAATTATTAGTGCAACATTCAATTATAGGATTCATGTATCTTCTCTCTTAATCTCTCTAGTAATCAAGATTAGTTAAATATTTATATAATTGAACTTTGGATGAAAGGACAAAGAAATTCATGTGTACGAAAAACAGTGACTTATATTACCATTATTTTTGGAATATTATGGGGATCCCAGAAAATCACAACAACATGATGGGGACAATGACATTTACAGGTTTTACTTTGACCATTTACCAGCCTCACGTGCTGTTGAAGAATTCTACTTCCTCCACGGACCACAGTAATTGGAAAGAAAGGAAAAAGACCAAATATATTTATATACTATTTTTTTTATGAATATGGTGTTCGGGCTAGCTTTTATGCACCTCGATTAATTTAATGGGATACTTGCCACCCCTCCCATCACCAACATGTATCAGGTATTTTGTTCATCAAGATTAGGACAGATGAAAAGAACTATCTAGTGTTTTTGGTCTCTTCTGGGAATTGAACTTGAGACCTCATGGTTCTCAACCATTCCATCAAAAAAGTTTAAACTTATATTCCGTTTGAGTATTCATTCAATGACATTATTAGAAAATATGAAATTGGTTGTGAAATTTTTGATAATTCCTAACTAATCTGTTATCGAATAGTTTCTAGCTAATTGAATTTTCATATAATCAGTCATTAATCATAGCTAAATGGAATTAGAATTGAGCTTTTGATATTTAGCTACAAAATTTTATCTTGTCGCTTCTTGTTTTCTTGAGTATTATAATACTTTGATGCTAATTTGTCTCTAATTTAGATGAAGGGATACAGACAAACTCATAAACAAATAACCCACCCCAAATTTTAATAAATTAATTACTATCGTTTGGTGTGAGGGATAAAAATAAATAGTCATGAGATAAAAAAAATAGTCTAGGAATAAATTTTGGTGTCTTGTTTGGTTGCCAAGTTTGAGATAACTTATCCCATCATTTATACCATAGTGATGAGATAAGTTATATCTTATACATGGTGGGCTAAGTTATCCCAAGATAACTAATCCCAAGATAATTAATCCTGAGATAACTTGTTTCTAACCAATCGACCGTCAAGATGTATATATTCATATGAATAACAAACTAATCTCTCACATCTTACGCTTTCACCTTTTTAAATATAATTATCAATTATTATAGTGCAAATTATGCTATGTAAAGTCAATTTGGTTAAGAACAAAGTTGGTTTCAAGTCTATGATCATGGAGTAATAAAGTTGAACATTTATTCCTAAACCCTTGCTTTTGTGTGTTTCAACACTCTTACCTAAAATTTAAGGATCATTTATTTATTGATATCTTCAAAAAGTATTAATTATTGTGATTTGTCGTACCTCATCATTTAGCTAAGTCAAAATTAAGGGAAAATGGAAGAAGAAAAAGAGGTTCTATTTGCGTTGTTGTTATGCTATTTTTCATACTAGAAAATGTAAAAATAAATACTAAAAAGGTCTTCTTAATTAAACCTTTAATTCCCTAAAGCCTTCTAATTGAACATATCATTAGTCAATAAAAGATCTCTCATTTCTCCAAGCAAATTATTTGCATTCTTTAGATGTAACAGTCTATGTGGATCACATTGAGGGAAAATGGGATTGTAGCACATAGATTCAGGAGGCGTATATGAGGAAATCCAACTTAGAGACTAGAGATTTTATAATCAAATTTAATAGAAGAAACAAATAATATGATTTGAATTCAATAAAATTGAGTATGAAACTCGAATTAGACAAATTCTGCATCAAAATGAGAGGAAAAGTTAATGTTACGTAAGAATGAGTTCATAATACAATTATAACGAACCTTTTAGGTTAAAAAAGCCTAAGAGCACAAAAATATGAGGGCCCAAAAGCTTGAGATGGCCCAGAGAGAATATTGGGACCGAAGCATAAAATATGAGTTATTTTCGTTAACTTCCCTAATATAGTCAAATTACATTATATAAATTGAAATAAAAAATTATTTTTTATTCCAATTGTTTCTAAGTATTAGAAAATTTTCCTCCCCTCAAAGCCAAATATTAGGCGATTTATATCTAAAGTTACTTGATTAGCAAGCAATTAAATATTGCCTTTCTTTAATCTCCACTCACCTGTCACTAATCACAGGTCTCTTTTTTTTTTCCAAAATAGCTGCTATGCTTAGGTGGCAGGGGCGGCTACAACGTAACTTTGAGCCTTGACGTTTATTTGGATAAAAATCCATAAAAAAATACTCCCTCAGTCTCAATTTATGTGACATATTTTATTTTTTGAAAGCCAAACAATTTAAGTTTGATAGAGAATTTGTGCATAAAATTTTCAATTTTTTTAAAAAATAAAATTTATATATTGGTAAACTACGTAAAAAGTACTATAAGTCACAATAATTGACAATCCAATATATTTAAAAGATATATGAAAAATTTACGATCAAAGATAGACTTATTTGAAACTCGAAATCTGAAATGTGCCACAAAAATTGAGATGAAATGACTACTTATTTATGACAATGTAAAATATTTACATCTATTTTATTGAAATATTGAAAACTAACACACAAGAACTAGCTACCTAGCTCCGACTTAGTTATTTTTATTTTAACAGATAGAAAAATATGTAGTGGAACCACTAGCGACATTACTACGTGAGCAACGTTTATTGATTTAATAATTTAGAATTTGAGTGAAGCTTTTTTATTAGCTGATGTTTTATCCTTGTAATTTATAAATAATTTTTCTTTTATCTGTTAAGGTATTCTGAATACTATGCAATACAAAAACAACATTTTTATCCTTGAGCTTCAAATAACTTTCATTATTTACTTAGGGGTCGTTTGATAGAGTGTACTAGAGAAAATAATGCTTGCATTAGCTAAATGTATTACTAATGCCTTGTTTGGTATATTTTTTTAACCTATGCATAACTAATGCTTGTATTAGTAACACACTCTATTGTGTATTGAGGAGTGTATTACTAATACCATATATTTCTATGCATTAGTAATGCAATGGATTTTAATGCATACATTAGCATCATTAAAGACAAAATTGTCCCTCAAAATCATTTTCACGTCCTTTCCACTATATTTGTGGAGGGTATTTTTGTAAAAAACTATTTATTTTTAAAAAGTTATGCAATGCATAATATTTTTAGTACACCAAACTAAACACTGCATAAGAAAAATCTCAGCATAACTAATGCAAGCATAACTAATATTACAAGCATTACTAATGCAAGCATTCCTAATATACTATATTTTGCATTATTCTTATACACGTCTTTATCCTTTCAGCACTTTCTATGACTATTAGTAATTGTCACCATAGCTAAGATCTGCGTCTTCAAATTCAGTGCTCACAACATCGATGAAGCCTAAATTTTCATTCGATTCTTTCTTACTTGTTTACTTACTATTTTACTCATGATTAATCTCACGAAATTCGACTTTCAATAATTGAATCTAATGAATTAAGCTAAGATGCATGTTCTTGATTTCATACAAATTTAGCTTTATTTATAAATGAGAACGCAAAACAAAATTGATCATCTAATTAAGTACTTCAATTTGGAAAGAAATTAGATTCGGATCACCCATGTAGATCAACTCAGATTCATTTAAATAATAAATAAAAATATATATTTAATTTATTTTTAATAAATAAAAGGGAAAAGATTGAAGTTTCTGAAAAGTTATATCCCTTTAGAATAATAAAAGAACAGTCTTAAGAAAAAAGAACATACTTTTTCTTCCTTCTCCTTCCCCAATTCCAGAAAAATTCTTAGGTAGATTCTTATAAAAAATTCTCCTCTCATTAGCGATTAAACTTCTGTAACAAATACATAATTATAAATTGTGACTATTTTGATATAATTCGTTTTGATATGTTATTGTACTGTTTGACTAGTGAAACTATTTACCAATAGACTATGATTCTTAATTGAAGGCCATATTATATTTTCTTTGCATTTGCCACCCATGAGGCCAAATGAAAAAAATGGAAGTGTGCTGCCACTGTTATACCATCGGTTGATCACTGATGTCGGCAATATAGAAATAGTTTTTTAGATTTAAAAATTCTTTGTTAAATTTCATACAAGATATTTTTATACAAAATTGTTGTATCATCCTTTTGATACATAGTTTGTTCTAATTATATATATTTTATATGTGCTATAGAAAATCATAATATTGATAAAGATATTTAAACAAGTTTTCACAAAGCAACAAAAGAATAGGGTGAAAGCTATGATTGAAATTTTGATCAATCTTTTACTAGCATTAAATATACAAGATGATGATCTTATACTCTTTGTGAAACACATTAATTCAAGAAGTTGTTTGAGCTCGGGGTTTATTAAGTGTGAAAGAAAAATGCATATCTCTACGATATGCATTATCTAATGATTTTCGTAAAGAATTGACGGGCAATTTCTTGGCATAAGTTAGATCACCAATTGCCAGGATCTTACAAAATATTAATTCAAGATCACATTGATAGATAGATTGGCTTGAAAATTCAAAAGACTCTGTCATTCTCATGGACTACTTAAAAGAAATAACTATAGGACAAACTTAGTTAAATCTATTTTTCTAGAGGGATTTTTTTTTTTGCTAATGACTTGAATGTAGATTTTATCCTATCTATGCCATTTAGATAACAAATAATGACCTTTCTTAAACGAAAATGGTATAGATGGGCCAAACTTTTATCCAAGGACATAAATAAGCCTTTTCTTAAAATTCAATGATATATTTAAGCTTTTTTCATCATTGTTATCGTAATTATCCTTTACAAATTATCTTTTTTATGCCATGAGAAATAATTGAATTTGACAATAAGCAAAACAACTTTCTAATGTGCACCAAATAATATGCAATCACATGGATAGACTAAAATATTCTAGTAATGTTTTAATATTAGAAACACTAAATATATTTGACAATACTTTAAGAAGATTTAGTCATCACGTATGGTATACAACTAACTTCATTCCTATTATATACTCATTCCGTTTCAAATTTTTCTCTTATTCTTTTAAAAATTCATTTTTTTGTTTTGGGTTTTTTAACATCTGCTCAATTTTAACTTTCTATATGAAATAAATAAGAGTTAAAAAGAGCACAAAAGTAAAGAATATTTTAGTACATTTCATATTTTTGTAATTTAACACCACATAATTTAAAGTCTTCTTTATTTTTCTTAAACTCCATATCAAATTAAAATAGAACAAATGAAAATTGAAACAAAGAGAATAGTTACTAATTTCAAAATATTTGGGTCTTGGATACATTAACTTTTCAAAATGGATTAAATAATATGTAAAAATTACATAAATTCCATAGTGTTAAGAGCTAATTACATTCTATTCCTATTATTTTCCAAATTACAAAAATCCCTTAAAATTATAGGATCACAGATACATCAGGAAACCTGCGGATACATATCTCACGGACTGTGAATGATACATTACTTAATGGGAGGGATGTATCATAGAGGGGATATTTGTAATTTTTTTAAATAGTAGGGAATTTTAGAGATTATGGTAAAATAAGATGTGTATTTATATAATTTTTTCTTAAACAATTAATAGGTGTCAATATATGGAGTTTTAACTTAAGTTACTTATAGTAGTTTTATAAATACTTGGATAACTTTTTTAAATAATTTTCATAATTTACCAATTTTCGAAAACAATATTTTTCACTTTTGAAAACAAAAATTATGTTCTTTTTTCTCTTCAAAATCACAACGAAACATGACCAAAAGTCTACTTAAATAATCATTTAAATACCATGTAGTAGTGTCAAAGAAAGGGGAACTTTCTTGGAAAATGAAGGCTTAATCACCTCCTCTCCCTCTTATATATATATATATATTAGCAAAGCCATTAGGCTTTGTGATTAATAGTAAGTTCCATAATTATGGATTATGTAAAGAAGGGAGCATGGTCTCCTGAAGAAGACCAAAAATTGATTGATTATATCACGAAATATCGTATTTGGAATTGGAGCCACATGCCCAAATTTGCAGGTTCAACAACAACAAATAACACTATAGCTAGCTATTAGATCAATTCTTTTTGGAACATCTACTCAATTCTCTTCATTTCCTATAGGGGAAAGAATTAGACTTAACCAAACAATACTAAGCAAAAAGCAAGAAAAACTTCACTTCTTCCTATAACTTATTATTCATGTTGGTTTTAGGGTTTCATGTATTATCACATATGTATTTTTGTTGTTGTTGTTGTTGTTAGGGCTATCAAGAACCGGAAAGAGTTGTAGACTCCGATGGATGAATTACTTGAGGCCTGATCTAAAGAGAGGACCTTTTAGCATCGAGGAGGTGAAAATTGTGATCAGAATGTATCAATCGATTGGTAAAAGGTGAGAATTAATCCTTAGCCTAAGTAACATAGATATAGCTCATTTCCGAGGAACCAATTATATGTTTTAATTTGTTAAAGGTGGTCAGCTATAGCTAAAGAATTGCCTGGAAGAACAGATAACGCAATCAAGAATTTCTACCATACACATTTAAAGAAGCACCTTGAGACAAAAGTTGAAGTGAAACCTAAATCAAGGTCCAAAAAGGTAAAGAAAGCTAAACAAATAGAGATGAGTCAAAAGAAGCCTTTGTTAACTACTTGTCCAATTCAAGGTCCTAATGATCAATCACTTGATTTCACCAAGTCCTCCTCCTCTAGCTACATCACATTTGATCAAGAAAACGATGTTACTTCAGTTGTCAATCAAGTTGATGATGAAAATATAGTTATATTGGAGAGTAATCCAGACAGTACATCGTCATCAAGTGTTGATTTGTACATAAAAGATTTCATGGATGTGAGTGTTCATTCATCTAATGTGGATTTCTGGTTGGAGCTATATATGGCAGCGGATAATCTGAAGATCTAAGTGTCACCGCAAGTTTAATTGTGTTCTTTTGATGTCTTCTTAACATCTTCTTTAATGAGAGTTTGTAATATTTGGAGGTCTTAAAATTGAATAAGCATATTTTGTTTGTGAAAGATCGAACCTGATTACTTTGAAAAGTTTCTCTCTAAGTTCTACAAATATAAGGACTTTCCTGAAATAGTGTAAGAATTTTTATAGTATACTAGGGTTTTGTTGGATTCTGAAGAGAATTTCTTGTATAACCCCAAAAAGAATATACAAGAAATATCTCTTCAAAGACATAGGTATCACATCAAAACATTTCTTTTTCAATTTCTTCTTCTTATTTTTCTTACAATCTTAACGCGATATTATGTTACGAAGATGATGCGGTATGATCATACCCAAAATTGTAGTTATAACATAAGAAATATCTAGAAATAGTGAATGAAAAACACATGTGAACATGCAGCATATGACATGAAATTTCGGCATATACAAGGCAACACAAAACTAAGAACATATGTGATATGTATGTAGCTATGACGTATAAATTTGACGTATTATAAGGATCAATATATATCATATGAAGGACAAGTAACGATATGCACATGAATGTCTAAGCTGTAAATTTTTAGAATCCTGTAGATTTCACATTCAAAAAGTTACATTCTAGAGGTGGTTTTTTGTTCAAATTTCCTCCTTGAGATACAATGAGGATGAAAATCTCATTCTTGTGAAGAGTACGTCCTATACTAAGATAGGCAACAAATGATTAGATGAACAAAATCCCACAATGAAAGAAGCTAGTCACGAATTAGTTTGTGCAAAAATATATTGACCTTTGATCATATGTCTAATTCTGAGATATGAGGGTCAAAGTCCTATAATTTCATTCTTCATAAGAGCTCTAACTTCAGAAGGTAAAGAAACAGCTTGAGTGAAGAATAGAGATCTCCTAGTCTTTTCTCTTAGGGATACTATGTTTATACTTTGAAAAATAATGTACCTAACCTATGTGATATAGGCCTTTCATAGTACAAGAACATATATATCTTGCTTTAAGGGACATTGACACCTCATAATACATCTAGGGAATGTAAACTTCTCGACTTGAAGGACTAGACATTTCTTGGTGTATCAATCAAACCTTTGAAGCTTTGGAGTTGAATTGGACTCCACGATCAATAGAAGCTATAAATAAACCTCTCTGGAAAATCCAGAAGACCATAGAGATGACATTAAGGAGATGATCTCTTAGAGAAACATATTTTTCACACTATTATATGGAAGAAAATGAAATTATGGATGCTCTTGCAAAATTTGCAGTTTGAAACTAAAGATATATAGAATGTACCAAAATTTCGTTTAATCTTGTGCTCTAAATCATGTCAGGTAGAAAGTTAGAATTAAAAGTTGTCAAAAAGGTAAAGAAGTGTTCTTTTTTTAAACGGACTACAAAAGGAAGTATGAATAGGACAAAGGAATTAGCTGAAACGGAGTAAATTAGATCATTTTCCCAAAACAATTTTAATTATCAAAATATCGTATAAATTAAACAATTTCAACAAAATAAAGGAGGCAGCCAAGAGAATTTTGTAAAACAAAAAAGTCAAAGGTCAAACCGTGTTAAAGATAAATTAGCAACCTTCCTTTGATTAATACTCTTAATCAGTATTTAAGATAAGGCTTCTTAGTATTTACTTCGACTTAATTATTAAGTATGAATTATAAGAGGACAAACATAAATAAACATATTTGTTTCATCCATTCTTCCATTTTGACCGCATCAGAAGAAACACGAGGTGTACTACAAACACAATCACAAATTTAATATTTATCAAAGATATCACTGCATGGATATCATTCCTTAGTTTAATAAAAAAAATGGATATAATATTTGGTTAAAGTTCAAAAAAGTATTTAAAGTTGAAGTGGAAAAAACATTTGGAAGAGTTGGGTTACCAATTTTCTTTTATTTTTCTTTTCAATGTTGAAGATTTGTAGGATAAGCAATTATTTCACTTAAAATGGTTCACAAACCAGTATATCAACTTGTTTATCAATATTGAAGTTTCTTATTTGCAAATAGGCCAAATCAATATTTACTATACTGAAATTTTTCGTATTTTGAAAGATTGAAATGATATTTGATGGCTAAATTTGACCTTTAGAAAAGGTTTAAAAACAAATGTTTAACCTTTAGTATTTTCATGGAGATGCATGGTACGATAAGTATGTTGCTATTTTTGCCCCTAAAAATATTGACTTTTCATTGGTTAATTAACATGCTCTTGCTTATATCGAACTCAACGAATTTAAGAACGAATAGCAGTTCTTGTTAGGAATTTCGAATAACTTTCTGTATTCCTTAAGGTTATAAGTAAGTTTACTTCATGCCACTAAACATTATTTTAAAGAGTACTAATTGTGCAAGACGAAGTATTTTTCCTTATTAATCATTTTTGTATGTTACTAGTTTACGTAAGCAACTGGAAATTAAAACACATTTTTATTACCTATAGTGTCTGTTTTATGTTATTCAAATCAAAGCATATATACATCTCCAAACGTCAGAGTCAATCCATTAATTTATTGTTAATAGTGTGTGTATACACAACTAATTAAGCACTTTTGACTTCTCTATTTACTGAACTTTTTTGAGTTCACCAGCTTAATTAACTTGTGTCTTAACTTAACAAAATCCATTTTTTAATCCCTCATTCAAAAACTTTAATTCAACAAGCACGTGAAACTTTGAAAAGGTCAAAGAATGGCCTATAATTGTCATTGTCCCCATTTTGTGATGGTTGCTGTGTTTACGATTTAATTAAAAATCAATTTAGATTGAAAATTATATCAAATCGATTAAATAAATTAATTTTTATTTGTTAGGACATCATAACAGTAGCTATAATAGTTGTATTCTATTAGAATTCATGCTTATAGTTTATCTGCTGAAGAGTTTGTATTCAACTACATCTTTGTGCAGCATCGGTATATATTGAGGAAGAACTCCTCCGTAAAATACAATCGAATTTTATTGTATTCATAAATTTTTGATGGTGAATAACCGAAATCTAAACAGCATTTTGTGAGATGGGTCCGATGTAATCACCCTCCAAGCTCACAACTGCTTAGAACTCCTTCTCCGCCTCCACATACCTTGCTCCAACCACGATGAAACGCACTACAGTGTCTTTCTCAATTCTTGACATCTTCTCATTCATAAAGATGGGATTTTCTCCAGGCACATACTTATAATCCGCCATCTTCTGATGAGAGAGGTATACCTTGTCAGTGGGGCCACATCTCAAGAAGACACCGTGCTTCAAGATCTTGTCAACAACCCCTTCCAAGATCTCTCCACGGAATATCTTGAAGGTAATGCAGCTGAATTCCACAGGGAAAAGAACATCACCAGTGTGTTCTCGAACTTTCTCTTCCCCAATCCTCTCCAATGTAGTGAGAGCCATAAAGTAACCAAGATTTTTTGAGGCCTTCTTGGCAGGAAAGTCATCCATGAGGCGAATAACAATTGCCTTCTGAAGCATTAAGCCTTCAACATCAAGGTTCTCAGCAGGGATTATCACATTCCACGACAACTGAGATTTCAAATACATTTTAAAGAACCTGTCAGAAATCAAAACACAGTAGGCTTTATCAAGGGAAATATGAGGCCTTACAAAGGAACCATGCAGTCACAGCAATTCTAGTATGGAAGTTGAAGAAAATGTTCTGAATTTCATATGCCACAACCACAAGAAATGCAGTGCACATCTACTGAAATTTATCCATCAGGAGAAGATTTCTAATCCCCACAAACACTGTTAAGGTGCAAAAGGTACGGAACTGCAAGACACAGAATGGTACAAGGATTTGGAAGCGGTGTTCTTAACTAGCAGTATCAGTCATCTTTCCCTCATATAAGTTGCAGAGATTGGCTTGAAACATCACAGGCAAACATAGGAGACTACACAAGTTCACTCCTCTGATATAAGACTCAAGTATCAGCTCATACGAGAATACAACAATCAGGCTGTTGCAACGTTGTCATTAATAAGATAATACAACCCGCCACCCCAAAAGAGAGTATTTAAACCAATTTGAAACTCTTGTAACTCCGCTAAACCGACCATTGGAGGTAGAATGGTGAAATACAGTTTCCCACTGACAAAGAAAGAATTTTTCAAATAATCAAATCTTTTAGAAGCCAACTGCAGGTAAGTTACTACACCCAGCATGAGTTGGTAACTTAAATTCGTAATGTAGTATCCGCATATCCATCCTTCTCATTGGGATTTGGACAACATGTGAAAATCATCCCAACTTCGAATTTACCAAATGCCCAATATTTCAATCAGTCTCAAGAGTCAAAAAGCATAGGCATTTCACAGAGGCAATTATATAAGAGTAAATTTAGATAACCGAATAACCAAGAATATTACAAGGGAAACTAACGGAGCCAATTTTGGCCCCATATTTACCTGGGGTTAGGAAAACTTTCAATGGGTAAAATCAGCAGGGTTTCTGAGCCAAAAGATAAATTGGGACTTCACCTTTGCTTTTAAGCTTCTAAAGAGTGCGGAACAGTGGAAAAATGGAGGAAACTTAGATTTATGTTACAGTATACTACAGCATTGCATGATTGGAAAGTAAAAAGTAAAGGAAACAATTTGAAATATTCTTAACATACAAACAGAGCAAGCAAAAAGAACCGGCGACGGCGGCACAGTAGTGGGACTAACCTTTGGTGGACAACCCGGCGACGGAGAACTTTAGGAATTGGGTTCAGCTCACTTGTGATGGTGACTTGGTGTTACGTTTTTAGTCCACAAAGTTATGTTATTTTCAGTTTAGTCCCTTTTTTCATTGATAGTCTAATTAATTAATATGTGTTCCAACTAGATATTGTATCTATTTAAGCTTTTTTTAGAAGCATTGTTTAGGTAAAACCTTGACTTATTTCACCTTCAAGTTAAGGATAACTTGGAGAAGTTTCTAGGTTGCATTTCTTGTAATCTAAATCTTATTGAGGCTCATTGTTTTAGTGGAAGTTAGGATAAATCTTATAGAGGTATAGGTCATAATTTTTCAGCTTTATGAGTCAAGTGTTTAACACGTAAAAATATTGTGTTATTACTTTTATGGTATTGGTGAAAATAGTTTGAATGTGTGATAAGGAAATCGAGTACATCATATGTTAAGGTCGATGAAAAGGGAAGTACAAAATGTGCAAGGCCAATTCTTCGGAGAAATGACCCTGATGATATAGGAGAGATCCCCTCCAAGAGCGAGTAGAGAAAATATGCCCGAGAAAGGGGGACCCGTTCTAGTGACATGAACAAAGAAACAAAAAGGACAGTTACGCGAGGGTCATCATACAAATTTGCATGAGCACAGTGGGAATATTGGTTGACATCACTAATGGCTTCGCCATGCAGCCCACATCTATTGATTTCAATACTTTAAGACTTAAGTGGAGCTTACTTATTGGTGAAAACATGATCCTTTAACCTATAGATAATTTACTTCATCTATTTGTAAAGACATTTTTGTGTATTTACTTAGTCCTTACCCTTATAGCATGTTCATTCATTCACAAACGTCATCGGAGCAAAGGCTTACATCTCCGGATCCGTAGCTAGTATACAACGATAGCATAGCTTGAAGCTTCATCCATTTTACTTTCTTGTTCGTTTCAGAAACCTTTTGATAATAATTTTACAATAGTCAACTGTTAATAAGCGAATTTAAAGAGTTAAATTAGGACGTGTGTCCTTGATCTCATATAAAATTTAACAGTACTGTTTTTTCGATAAACAACTTTATTGTTGTTTCTATTCTTCAAAGTAGTTTTAATTAATAAACCGATAAAATAATTTGGTCTATCACTCAGAAGAAAATCAAGTATAACCCAATTTGCCTCTCTTGTGTTATTAGGTATTGCGTGCTGAACATCAAATGATTTACAAAGTGAGAGATTAAAAAAATACATGAATCTTATTGTATGTTTCCTGGATCATATTGATGGAACATTTATGGTCTAAATTAACCTAATAAGTTGTGTATGAAATGAAAAAAAAACAATGCACAAACGTATCTCATGCTCGATCTATTGACCAGAAAAGAAACAACAAAAATAATTAGCAGAATTCATTGATGATTACCTAAAGTTGACTCTAACTTTTACTTAGACACTTTACTAGATTTTGTTCATTTTAAACACCTCATATCAGGTCTGATGTTGTGTCATTTTGACACTTTTCGCATAAATTTTTTAAAGACTCAAACGCATGGTTACAATCACTTCCAACTTGAATAAAATGACCAATTGAATCGTGCCAACTCATTTGAAATTGCCACATCATTATACAGACACAAAAATTAAAAAGAAAAAATAATGGCCAAAACACACGCAATGTGTCCAATGAATTAATGACACGTGGAGTTTTTTTCCAAATAATTACAAAAAAGAGGTTGATCAATTTTTAAAAAAAAATTCTATTTTGCAGCTCCCCCACCCCATCATAGTCGTCTTCTCCAAGCTTTAACACCATCAATGGAGTTCGAGTTTTTCTATTCAAATTTGTTCTTCAATGGTCTTGTTAGTTGTAGTAACCAAATTGAAAGGAAATGAGTCATTTCATTATTAATTTAATATATTAAGAAAATCAAAATTCTTAAAAGAGAAAAAATAATATGTGGGATTGGATTGTTTAAAGAAGAAAAATAAAAAATGTTTATGTTCATGATTTTTGTGGCATACACTACAACATTTTAAGCCTACGGCCACACTAAATTTGGACAATGCTGGTAAAGTGTTGCCTAAAATATTTTCGGGTACGCTTGTAAAGTGTTGCCTAAAGGTTTTAACTTTTGGCTTCGATAATATTGGCAACACTTGTAAAGCATACTCTTTAATAGTATAGGCTACACTTTATAAGCGTTGTTACATTATGATATAATTGGCAACAACTATTTACATATATGGCCACACTTTTTTTTTTTTTTTGTCGAACAAACTATCTTATTAATATCACCAAGAGGCAACCCAAACTACATATTTTGTAACCGAAAGAAAGAAAAACAACGTTCTACATCCCCTATCCCAACTTCATTTATTCATCTAATTTATCTAGTATTCCCTCTATCCATACCCTATCTCTACAAGTTTGTTTCTTTGGTGCACTGCATAGATATCTCACTTTGCACTCCTGCTGAATTCGCCGACATATCACCTGGGGTTTAGATACCCTTTGATGCCATAAAGCTTCGTTTCGAACTTTCCAAATGTGATATATAGTTGCTGCAAGCATTGTCCATAAGAATGCTCGACATGTTTTCCCACTAGCTCTTTGATCTAACCTTTTCCAATAGCCTTCGAATTCCTGATTCTGCATTGTTTGTTCTGTCCAATTATTTAGTATGGTCAAGCAAGTTTTGGCAAATTCACATTCAAAAAAGAGGTGATCCACTGTCTCGTCTTGGTCTCCAGCGATAAGACAACTTTCTTCCTGACTTAAGCCCATTTTCTTGAGTCGTTTCTGCATTGCCAGCCAGACTATAAAACTGTGTTTCGGAATGCTCATGAAATTCCACACCCCTCTCCAATGTTGCCATTGCTCCCCCGGTCCTCTCTTCCATTCATACCCCTTTCTTACTGTGTATTTTCCTCCTTGGACAAGCCAATCATTACCCACATAACCTGCTTGGAACTTTATTTTTAGCCTGCATATTTTTTTCCAATACCAACGGCTATCTGCAGGTACTTGGTATTGCCTCCACTCTCTGCCCTTTATATATATGTGATTTACCCATTTCACCCATAAATTTCTGTTTTTTGAGCTACATTCCATATGTATTTGGCTACTGCCGCTTCATTCCAGTCCATACAATCAATAATGGCTAGACCCCCTTTCTTTTTTGGTCTGCACACCAGGTCCCAAGCCACAAGTGGGATTTTATTGGAGTATGCCAGTCCTGACCATAGGAAATTCCTACATAATGCTGTAATTTGCTTCATAACCATCTTAGGCATAATAAACATAGAAGACCAATACGAATGTATATGCATTAGAACAACATTAATTAGTTGCACTCTACCCGTATAAGATAAATGTTTTGATCCCCAAGCTTTGATTTTGGCTGTCATCTTATCTATGACCATCTCACAATCCACTGCTGAAATTTTCTTTACCGAGAAAGGGACCCCCAAATATCGAAATGGCAATTTCCCTTTCGCATATCCACTTAATTCACAGATGTCCTCTATAACATGTTGCTTCATATTAGCACAGAAAATATTTGATTTAGAGGCATTACTTGTCAGCCCTGAAGCTAATGAGAATGTTTTCAGCCCTTTTAACATCAACATCACTGGTTCTATTTCCCCTTTGCTAAATACTAATATGTCATCTGCAAAACACAAATGATTTAAGCCGAGGCTCTTACACTTTGTGTGATAGACAAAACCTTTTTGTGATGCCACCCATTTCATGATCCTAGTGAAGTATTCCATACATATTACAAACAACAAAGGGGATACATGATCACCCTGTCACAACCCTCTCTTCCCGATGATGTTTCCATACACCCCACCATTCAATTGAATACGTAGGTGTAGATAAGCACTCCATGATCCATTTAATGAATTGGCTAGGAAATTGTAAGCCATAAAGCATTTCCTTCACAAAGTCCCATTCCACTGTGTCATATGCCTTTTTAAGGTCTATTTTGATTAAGCAACTTCTCGTGGTGTTTTTCCTATCATACAATCGCACTAGATCCTGACATATTAAGATATTTTGTGCAATAGATCTTCCTTCTACAAAAGTACTTTGATTATCCGAAATGATACTTGGCAGCACTCTCTTCAACCTGTTACAAAGCGTTTTGGAGATAACCTTATATATTGTATTGCAATATGAAATTGGCCTGTAATCACTCACTGAATCAGCATAAGAACTTTTTGGGATCAGAGTGATGATTGTTGAGTTTAACTCTTTCAGCATTTTCCCTGTTCTAAAAAATTCTAGTACCCCTGCTACTAGGTCAGTACCCACAATTTCCCATGCATCTTTAAAGAACTGAATGGTATATCCACCTGACCTAGGAGCCTTGTCCCATTCTATGGCCCATAGTGCCTTTTTCACTTCATACACAGTAAAATCTTGTACTAGCATACTTCTATCTTCTTCATTCAACACTGATCCTAAATTAATAATGTGTCTATTTGCAGGAGTCCTCTTCTCTATTTTGTCGCCTAGCAGGCTCACATAATACTCTATAAATGCATTTGCTATCCCCTCCATGTCATTTTTCTGTTGACCTGTTGCATCTTTTATCGAGAAAATCCTGTTAGCATTCCTTCGGGCCCACATCACACTATGAAAAAATTTCGTATTTAGGTCTCCTTCCTTCAACCATTTGGTTTTACACTTTTGTCTTAAGAAAGCTGCACTAGCTTTATATTTTTTATGATAATCCTTAGCTAATCTCATTTCATTCTCAACTAAACTGATATTGTGGGGATCTGCCTATATTTGTTGTTGACATTGGATAAGTAAGTCCCAAGCCATTTGTGTTTGTTGTTCCACCTCACTGAATGTACCTTTATTCAGACCAGACAATACATTTTTCAGTTTATTTAATTTACCTAGTAATTGGTACATTAATCTGCCTTGTATGCTAGGTAGCCAGATTCCTTTTATTCCATCCTTGAAATCCTTCGCTAAGCTCTACATATTGTAGTACTTGAATTTTCCTTTACCCCTTTGAGTTCCCTCCTCCCATCTTATAATTGCTGGATTATGGTCTAAAAGGCCGTCATTCATGAAGAGAGCTTCAGATGCAGGTAACTCCATTTGCCATTCACAATTCACCATCACTCGATCAATTTTGCTAAGAACTCTATATGCACCCTACTGTTTGTTTGTCCATGTGTAAAAGGACCCTGAATATTGCATATCCTTCATTCCACATGCCTCCATACATAACTTGAAGTCTCTTATTTCAGCCAATCTCACTTCACTACCCACCCTTTCTGTATTGTTAAGAACATAATTAAAATCTCCCATAATTGCCCATGTTGCATTTATTTGTCCATTCAGGTCCATAATGTCCTGCCATAGACTTCTTCTCATGCCCTGATCATTGAACCCATACACCATTGTAATATAGAAACTCTTCCCTGTACCCATATGTTTTAACTCGCAATGGATCATTTGAGCTGTGGCTTTTTTAATGTCAACATTATAGATACTAGGTTTCCACATTAACCATATCCTGCCTCCCGGATGTTTGGCAAGGTTGGTTGTGAAAGACCATCCTGCACAAAGATTAAGAGCTACTCTGGACACATGTGCTCTCTTAATCTTTGTCTCCAAGAAGCCAAATAGGCTGACTTTGGAGTTATGCAAAAATAATTGCATCTCCTTTTGTTTGTCAGTTCTGTTTAACCCCCTGGTGTTCCAGAACCCCAAGTTATCCATTAAGGATGGGGGGTTCCCCATCCCTTCCTTTTCTAGGGGTATGACCTTCCTCGTTTCTATGACTCGAGTGTGCTTGTTCCTCCATTGTTAAACCTGTGAAAGAGTTATGAATGGGTGTTTGTATCTCGGTGACTACATACTTGTTTGTCCTGATGCCAGCCTGATTTCGTGTCGTGTTGTTGGTTTCTATGATACTCTTGCTTTCATGGCCCTCTGTGCTATCTTGATTATTCTCATTCACCATTTTCCCTTTATTCTGATTCTCAGTAGTCCTAGCTGCCAAATGATTTGGTTTATTGTCTTGTTGCTTGGCTCCTTCGTCCTTATCCTTCTTTCTACATTCACAGATTTCGTGCCCAAAATTCTTGCATTTGGAAAATAACACCGGCTTCCATTCATACTCCACCCTTTGCTCCACTATATTTCCATTCTCATTTTCAAACATGATACATGTAGGATATTTCTGATGGAGGGGTATCTCCACTAGCAACCTTGCATAGGTCATCCTATCTCTATTTGTAGTTTCTTTGTCTGCTTTGAGAGGGTTCTCCACCAGTCCGACAATCTTTGTCAATGCGCTTTTCCCCCAATACTTCACATCTAAACCCACTAGACGAATCCATATAGGGACTTTATCGACTGTCTCCTTAGTAACATCAATATTCGCCTTCCATGGTCGCACCACCACTGGTTTCCTGTCAAACATGATAACCCCTTCTTCCACTACTTTGTCCCTTTCTTCGTTGTTATGAAACCTTACTAGGAAGACACCCCTGTTGACTTGTGCTACCTTATTTATCCCTTTTCCTTTCCATATTCTATTGAAAAAGCCCTCAATTACCGATTGGGATGGGTTTGACCCCAACACATAGAAAATAGCAGCAGTAGACCAGAAATCAATTTCATCTCTCACATTCTCATCTGTGATTTTAACAGCCGTGCTTTGTTGTCTCCCCTCCGTTAGATCAAAGCCCTCAATTTCTGGGTTAGGGCTGACAATTTTACTCCACATCATTGGCGTACTTGACTTTTGGATCTGCGTCATACCTTTTTCTGTAGCAGGAGTTCGCTCCTCATCCACTATATCAGTCCAACTTGGTGAGCTTGAATAATTTCCTGAGGTATTCATACTAGCCGAGACTTGCTGATCTCCCATTTTTGCTTTCTGTGGCAAATTTAGTGGTAAAATTCCTTGTAGAACATTCACACTTTTCATCTTTTTTGCATCTACAGACTGTGGTACTGCACCCTTCATACCTTGCGTGGGTTGGATTTGTTCATGGATCTGTTGCCCTCTCCCGGTAGTCTTCGATTTCCTCGCCACGTTCAGCAATCGCCAAGAGGAAATATGGCCACACTTTTAAAGTGTGCTATTTTTATAATTGTAAAAAAAACACATTACAAGTGTTGCCTTAATGTTTTCACTTAAAAATTATATTCCCTCCAACATTTTCCGCCACTCTCCAAATCTAAAATCAGAAAAATAAACTCTCCCTCCAATATTTTCCACCTCCAAATCTGAAATCAGAAAAATAAACTCTCCCTCCAACATCTTCTCTGAAATTTTTCTTCATCATCTGAAGATTTTTCACTGATTAACAGCTATTTCTTCATCTAAAGATTTTTCACAGAACTAGATTTCTGCTACTTGAGATACGAAATTTTCGTTGTTCATCCTCTAAAATACGAAAAATCCCTCATTTATTTTCGTTGTTGAACAGGACAGAACAAAATGCGCATCACATTGAGAGGATTTTGTTGGAATAGGGTTTATTAGGTAAAAATTTTATCTTTTAAAGTCTAAATTTATGGCATTTGGGTTTATATTGCTTGGCTGTGGCTACACATTTAGCTTTAGGGTTTTGATATTCTTGTGTTGTTGATTTGATTTTTGTTGATTTTTGGGAGTCTAGCTCGTAGTTGTATTCAGTCGATTCTTTGCCCCAATTTTCTCGTTTAGATTTGTCAGTTTCCCTTAAACCCACTGCACTCTTGGCTTAGTTGTAGGGTAAATTCTATTACTAAGAAGTGAGAATCCACAACATTGACTCTTGAATTCTCATCAGCAGCTGAATCTGCTACTTGGGTGTGTCAATTTTTATGCAAATTTTGCTTTTCTGAGGTTCAGTAGCCCTAAGGTGAATGACCCATTTTAGGTAATGTTTTCAATGTTGAAGTGTTAACTTTGTAATGCTCTTTTCCTCTAATTATAGTTTATGTTATTAATTAGAGTCTATGTTATTAATTATCAATGAAAATTTTAAATGTTTGAAGAAAGGCTCTTTCTTGATGCATGTAGAAGTTTCTCTTTTAGGTTTAGTTTGGCTCAAAATTAGAGTCTCTTAGCCTGAGATTTTTCAAGATTCATGTATTTAAATGATTCTTCATATGAATGTCACTGGGAAATAGGTCTGTTAAGACTATTTAGAGACTTGTATTTTCAATTTAGTGTAAGATTGTTGAGATTCTATAGTTTCAAATTAATCCTAGTTTAATTACTTCTAAGAAAAAACTGAAAAGTTTGGAATGAAATGAGCTCAATTGGATCAAAGTGGATATTGAAGATTCGTATAGCTAACCCCAACTAATTTGGGATTGTGGCGTAGTTGACTGACTGATCATTGATATTTGTTTGAATGATTTTGAACTACTCAGTTAAGTTGTGGGTGGGCATTATGGGTTTTATATCAAGGCATCTTTGAACTTATTATCTGCTATATTGATCTTGCCGACTTTGACTATTATGCTAGTTAGTCTCATACTTATTGCATTAATCACTAAATAAGTTTGAGAATTTCTTTTTTAATAGACTGATAAGCTGATTAGGGCTGAAAACATCCATGATAATGTAGGTTTCTTTTTTTGTAACTAGCAATTTCATTCATTACCAAGTAGTCTTTACAAAATAGCAAGTTAACACAATTCGATTAGTCTAAGTAGAATCACAAATACTCAGAAAGTAGTTCTACTATGGCTACTACATCTTCATTAATACTACAATAGTCTCTAGATTTTCTTCACCTCAGAATCTGCATTGCATCAATTTAGCTTTGATTGATGGATGAGCTCTCATTGTGCAAATGCATGTTACTTCTTTGGCGTCATCCAAGAGCCTATAAAAGCACCTTTTAGATAGCTTAGACTTCTTCCTATAAGGTTTGACAAAAACGCGAGCACCACACACATAATGTGGATTTCCTGTTGACAAAACCATTTTTACAGTATTTGTGCTGAAGAATGTAACAAATCCAAACATACGTTTCTGCTGACATGGCATTCTTACATCTTGAACTGGCCCAAAAGAGTGCTGCAAACAGAGAACAAAAAGATAATGAGAGAAGTATTGAATGCTAAATAAAAGGAAAAGCACATAAAACATCACATGTTACGTTGCATACTCAAAGTAAGCAGAGATATCTTCCTCCGTAAAAGTTCTCTCAGTAGGGAATGTCAAATATATTTGACGTGAACCACTAACAATAGGACCTGTATCACTTCTTTCACCATGAGGGTCCATGTACTTTGCTGCATCTTCAGCCAGAACTACAGAGTGTTGTCCATGAGGCATTGACACATAGCATCCAAACGTATTAGAAATTACATACAAATAAGAAATAATACAAGAGTCCATGTAAAATACCTTCCAATCAGATGAACAAACTTCAATCGAGCAAGAAGCTATGTCAAATTATAGACAGTTTTACCATGTCTTTGGCTCTCGGTTAGATACCTTTTCGCTTGGAGTATTCTCTCGTATTTGTCAGAATACATCATGGGCGGGAATGCAATTGAAACAGGATACCCTTTCTTATATTTCAAGAGCTCCGTTATCTCTAGCTCTGATTTCTCCAGGATACCCTTTGCTAGCTTTCACCACTTTTTGATAGTGTTGTAACCATGTACTAGATGCTGGCCAATTTATTTGCAGCCACTTCATCAATCTCTTCCATATGTATTGAGCATTGGAGCATTCAAAGAAGAGATGGTCTCTAGTATCACCCCCATTGCAGCATAACTGGCACGAGAGGTCTATTTGCATATTCCAATTACTCAGTCTGCCAGCAGTTAGTAATCTATTTCTGAATTTGTAACCACATGGTAAATACAGTCTTAAGCCTTGCTGAGTTATGGAACATAATGCTTCTCCATAATACTTTAGGGTGTTATCCAATATGCTTGAAATATATTTTCTTAATCAGTCCTTTCTTTGGTTCTGGAATATTCTGAACATTAGTCAGGTTCTCCCTATTTTTTAGTACTTTTCGCACCATCCAGCTTGCTTGTTGTGGAATTATCACCGTCCCTAGTTTTGCGCCTTTATGTAATAGGTGTGGATCCATCAGATCCATAACTTGTCCTCCTTTTTGGCCAAATCCCAGTAGAGCTTTGTGTGTGCAGCTTTACTCCAAAACTTAAGATTGATCAAATTCATACCACCTGCTGATTTTGGTAAACACATTCTATTCCAAGACACTAGGGCTCTCTTAGTGATAGTATTCACACCTGACCAAATAAAACTTCTACAATAAGTGTCAATAGCTTTCAGTACTTTGGCAGGTAATACAAATAGTTGAGCTCAATAAGATTGTATCCCAAAAATGAATAATTTCACCAATTGGAGAGGCATAGGATAGTTGTTTGGTAGTCCACGAGGATATTTTGGCCACTATTTTCTCAATTAGTCGTTAGTTTAACTTTCTGGTCCTACAATAACCTGATAATGTAGGTTTCATGTAAATCTTATTAGTTTGTATTATGTCTTTGTGGCTTCACCTTTATTAGTTTCTGAAACTTAAGCTTCTTAGATAGACTAGAAGAGAATATATCTTGTAGTAGTATTAAAACATTAGATAACAGAGGATTCATCTTTTCCAAGATAACAAATTGAGGATTTCTCTTTGTCTAAAGGAAAATCAGACCAATTGAAGGTTTCTCTTTGCACAAGTTTAAGACGAATTCCAAATTCTGAAAGATTTCTACTTTATCAGGTATATCATATGAACTTGTTATTGTTTTCTTTAGGATTAACCATGCTTAGGATTATGTTCTATTTTTCTTGAATATGTTGAATTCCCTATGATTCTAACTATTCTTAGGATGGTTTGATTGTCAACCTTTTTTATTTTGTTAAAACTTCTATTTGACTAAGGTTGTTAATTTTATGTAGTTAGATAACACTTGATGTAAATTAAGTAGAGGAAAGTAGAATGAGCTACAAATTAAGAAAATTTGAACAAGTTTTGAGCATTCATTTAACTAAAGTGTATAACTAATTAGTTTCCTATATAAACTGTGCAAAACAAATTTGATGATGAGTATTTAAATTCACTAACGAAACTTTAACTTTTAATCAATTGAATTCATTTGTTTACTTTCTTTCATAGTTGTGCCTATCCTATTAATTTTACTTATTTTTCCTTAGAGGTATAATCAACATTCAAAAACATTTGTGGAGGATTCGAGGTTTGATACTAGGTAAGAAATGTGTATCATCTCAAAATTTATTTGTGGACTAGTTAATGATTTAATGATTGTTTACTGAAAGATGAAATATCAATATTTATTTTTAGGAATTCAAATCTCTCATCCAAGGATTGGATGGATTTAGTAAGGTATAGCAAATAGTATATTGTTGGTGTTGAATTTTTCCTAGATTTTGCTTACTCTTATGGAGATCCTCAAGGCGAGGAAATTCAGTGTCCATGTGCAAAATGTTGCAATATTTGTTGGAGTCGAAGGAATGTAGTCTATGATCATCTAATATGCTATGGATTTGCTAAAGGTTATACTAGATGGATCTATCACGGGGAATGGGATATCGAGTTGAATGTTGACGATGGTATGGATTATTCGTGTGTTGACATTGATGGGTTGTTGAATGATCAATTTAGAGATGTTGCACAGGCTGAATGAGTTTATGATGATTCAAATGAAGATGACAAGAAATTCTATAACTTAGTTGATGAGGCAAGCCAAGAATTATATTCTGGTTGTAAAGGATTCTCTAAATTGTCATTCACAATTCGTATATAGTTATTAAAAGAGGGAATGCCCGAGTTGAACATTCCTACATCTTACAATAAAATCAAGTCTATGGTTAAGAATTTCGGTATGAGAAAATTGATGCATGTCCCAATGATTGCATGTTGTTTAGGAATGATCATAAGGATGATGAATTTTTTCATACTTGCAGAGCTTCAATATATATTAAATATCCTAAAGTTGATAGTGAGCTTGAGCGTTCAAAAAAACCACATCAAGTTTCAGCAAGGACTTTGAGATACTTTCCATTAATTCCTAGACTCAAAAGGTTATTTATGTGCTCAAAGACAGCAGATTCTTTGAGGTGGCATGACGAGGAGCGTTCTAAAGATGGAAAGTTAAGGCATCCCGCTGATGGTCAAGCATGGAAAGCTTTGGATAGGTTGCATCCAGATTTCGCACTAGATTCTTGTAATGTGAGACTTGGGTTGGCTAGTGATGGGTTCGATCCATTTCGAACCATGAGTATATCTCATAGAACATGGACAATTATGTTGATGGTGTATAATATGCCGCCTTTGATGTGCACGAAATCTGAATATTGTATACTTTCTTTAATTATACGTGGACCGCAATCACCTGGAAATGACATTGATATTTACTTACAACCATTGATAGATGAGTTAAAATTGTTGTGGGATTCTGGGGTTGAAACATATGATGCTTCAAGAAATCAAACTTTTCAAATGCGAGCAGCTCTTATGTGGACAATCAGTAACTTTCCTGGATATGCTATGTGATCTGGTTGGAGTACAAAAGGAAAGTTTGCTTTCCCTTGTTGTAACTATGGCACTAATTCTCACTATCTTAAACATAGTCGGAAAATGTGTTATATGGATCATCGTGTTTTTCTACCCATGGATCATCTATGGAGATCTAACAAAAGATCTTTCAATGGAAAAATAGAATTTAGGCCTCCTCCACCTTTATTAAAGGAAACTGATGTGCTTATAGCTTACAAGATTTTGAAAATGTGTTTGGAAAGAAGAGAGAGATCAAATGATAGCCCATGGAAAAAAGGTCAATCTTTTTTGAATTACCCTATTGGCAGCACAGCCTGTTACGTCACAACCTTGATTTAATGCACATAGAGAAGAACACAGTTGATAGCATACTTGGAACTTTTTTGGATATTTCTGGCAAGACAAAGGATAATGCAAAATCCCGGTATGATTTGAAAGAGATGGGAATTAGAAAGAATCTTCATCCAAAAGATATAGGAGATAATAAGTGAACAAAGTTTGCTAAATCTTGCCTCTCAATGACAAATGGAGAGAAATCAATTTTTTGTGGAGTTTTAAAGACAGCCAAGCTACCTGATGGTAGTGCCTCCAATATATCTAGGTGTGTGCAATTGGATGAAAGAAAAGTGTCTGGTTATAAGACCCATGATGCTCATTTCATGTTACATTACTTGCTTCCAATACCAATTAAAAGCATCCTTCCTGATCACGTGGCTATTTCTTTGATTCGTCTAAGTTCCTTCTTCCGTCATTTGTGTCAAAAAGTTATCACATTGGAGGAACTAGATTACTTAGAAGTAGAGATCAGAGAAACAATAAATCAGTTGGAGTGAATTTTTCCTCCGACATTTTTTGATATCATGATTCATTTGCCTATTCATTTGGCGAATGAAGTGAGATTAGGAGGTCCAGTTCAGAACCAATGGATGTATTCCCCTGAAAGAGAAATGGGTACATTCAAATCATATATCCACAACAGACGTTATCCAGAAGGTTGCATAGCAGAGGCACATGTGGGTGTCACGACCTAAAATCACAAGTCGTGATAGCACCTATGTTCCCAACCAATAGGTAACCCAATACTTTTACCAATTCAATTCAAGAAAACAAAGCGGCAAGTAGAACATCCCAACAACTAAGTCTTTCATAAGTATTAAATGCGGAAAACTAAACTACCTCCAAAGATTTAGTGTCATAAGTACAAGAGCCTCTAAAAGACTATACAAGTCTGAAATTATATGACAAGTCTAGACAAAAGAAATATCTTATCAGAATACCAAAACAACCTAATAAATAGAGATAGATGAAGGTGTGGGCCGCAGAATATCCAAGCAGCTCTTCACAACTCAAAGATGATCCAAACTCAGACTCAAGCTCCACGAGATGCACTCGTACTCGAAATCTAATATGCACCACAAAAGAGAGCAGTAGGTGTAGTATGAGTACAAAACCACGTGTACCCAGTATGTACCATAGACCGACAATGAATAAGTAGTGACAGGAGTATATAAGAAAATAATCCTTTAATTTTACAAGTCCACATCATACTTATCAACCAAATTTTCATCAATAGAGATAATCAAATGTCACGTAATGTCCAACATCAATAAAACACATACTCAAACAAAAATGAAGGATGTAATGAGATGCAATGCAATGTGACACCATGAAATCATATGCCTCAGATTCCAAGTACTCTCTTAACCGTATATACATGATACTCCTCGGAAATATATCAAGAGTTCATGACCCATGGGAGACTCGCGAGGTCCATATATCGACATTGACGATCTCCACGTGTCTGTGCGGACGATCTCAATACGCTATCATAAAATCACATAATCCCCAGCACAGATGATCTCCATGTGCCCAACTTATAATCATAATAAATCCCTCGCACGGACGATCTCCACGTTCCCAATTTATAATCCTAACTTGATCTCAACACGGACAATCTCCACGTGCCCAAGTTATAATCATAACTCGATCTCAACAAGGACGATCTCCACGTGCCCAAGTTATAATCATAACTCGATCTCAACAAGGACGATCTCCACGTGTTAGACCTTTACTCATACTCAATCTTATGTTAATGCATGTGCACAATATGATATCAATAAAAGGGGGGGTGATGTAGCATCTCAATAATTCAAATGTCTCTATGACATATAATCACCTCAATTATCACAATTATACGGGTTCAATAAAGAAACACAACCACACAAAAGAAATCAAGTCACTAAATACATCAGCTAATGCCCATATGCTTTGGAATTCTCGCATTATAATCTATCATATTATGGTAATAAACTTTCCCTTTAATAACACAAGTACTTGTACCAATGTCCGTCACACCATTGGCACGAGACCCCCATCTTTCGCCCTTACCCATTATCTATTCCACTTTTAATCTTTAATTAGAAAAACGTTCCTCAACGAAGTCTAGAAAGTCTTAACATACCTCGAATGCTGAACACATGTCACGAATCCTCGAGATCTTGTATTTTCCTTTTCATAAAGCTTCAAAGCGTTTCCAATCTATCAAATATATAATCCTCATAAGAATACGAATCCAATGACACCTATATTACTGTATTTAATTTCGGCTAAAAAATCAGGTCAAAAAGTCATCCCGAGTCACTACATTCGAATCTGAAATTTTCTTTCAGATTATGTTCACCCATGATGAAACAAACCCACATGCAAAATTTCAGCTAAAACAGATCATTATTCGACCCCCAAATCAAGATTTTGTTCTAAGAACCCTAGGGTTATATTTTTTTACTTAATTCAGCCCAAATTCTACATGTTTCTACCCTAAAAATCTGCTCATAATCACATAAAAACTTAATGGAAAGGACAAGAATCATTACCTTAATACTTTGGGATGAAAATCTCAATTTTCCTCCATTTTCCTCTCTTTTTTTCCTTTACCCTCTGTGCGTTTTTCTTTTCTTTTCTGTTTGCCTGCATCATTTTTTTTTTCCTTCTATTTGCAGCGTTTTGCTGCTTTCTTTCTTTTTTTTTTCTCTTCGTTATTTATTTATTTTGGGGTTGGCCCTTTTATTTTATTCTATTTTATTTTACTTTTTTTTTCCATTATTATTAGTAATAAAAATAACTCTTTATTTAATATGAAAATTATACCACTCATTCTCACAAGTCATAAATCACATATAAAAGCTACGAGAAAAGTTAAAATTAGAAATACGGTAAAATTCATAAAACGACTAAAATGGTCATTACATCTTCCACCACTAAAACACACGTTCGTCCTCGAACGTAAAGAGAAAGAAAGTACATGAAATGTCGAATAGTTTAGAATATCTACTCTGTATGTTGGACTGAACCTTCCAAGAGGATTCCCAATATGTACATTCATAATACCTCTAGGACCTTCCTCAAATGTCAAATTCTTGGTCGAACTCTATTGAGTCACATTGTATCACACAATAATTATTAACACAATAATTCTTCAATATCAAAACATGGAAATTCAGATGAACACCTGATGAGTGTGGTGGAATATCCATCTCATAAGTCATTTCTTCAAAATGTGGAAGCACCTCAAATGGATTAATGAATCTAGGGTTGAGTTTTTTTTTTTTTCATTTTTCCCAAACCTCATAACACCCTTCGTGGGCGATACTTTCAACAACCCTTCTCTCCACTCATAAACTTCATATCACAATCTTTCTATCCACACAATTGTATTTTTTAAAATCTTGGGCTGTGAGAAGTCTATCTTGAATTAACTTGATCTCTATATATTAGAAGAGTCTACAAGCAGGCATGTCTTCGTCAACATGCCTGCTTGTATGACAAGGATATTTTTGACATTTTGTATATTTTATTTTTCAAACAATTCGTACTTTGCCTTTTCATACCTGTACCTTTCCCTTGATTTGACAAAAAAAACAGCCAATATTACCATACTGACCCATATGTCCCTAGAAAATTTATATTCTTAGTATGATGTGAAGCTTCTGGGCTAAACTTTCTTTATAATGTCGGCTGAGTCCTAAGGCGTCATTTAATACTTAATAATTTGTACTACTATATCTCTGAAAAATTTAACATAACATAACTTCTTAGAAACATTTATCTGATTCAGCTATTACTAATACTCCCTTTATTCTATGTTAATTGAATTTGTGAGGCAATGTATACATATTAAGAAAAATATTGAAGGACATAATTTAAATCATAATTTTCACTATTGTTCTTTGTAAAATCATAAATATAACTTTATATTTATTCCTAGAAAATATGAAACTTCAATAAATGAAAGCGCAAATATGAAAAAAATTCAAATATCCATTTTGAACTTTGAACAATTCAATTATTTTGAACAATGAAAAAAGCCTCAAAAATTCACTTATTATGAAATAGAGGGAATATTTGGTATTTCGTTTTAATTTAGTTATCTTACTTTCTTACTTATTTTGTTATATATTTTAAAAATATATAAGAAAATATTACTCAATAAATTACGCAAAAAATACTATAAATCACAATAATTAATAACTTAAAATGTTTAAAAACCACATAAACATTTTATTGACTGGTTCTGCATTTCATTGTGCCACATAAATTGAGATCGAGAGAATAACATACATTATTTGAAAATGACGTAAAAAGTTAACAACTTAAAATATTTTTAAAAATGACCAACTCTTCAAATTTCATCATTATCACATAAATTAAAAAATAAAGAGTAACATGTGTTGGGCCCGTGCTGGCACGGGCTCCAATGTCTGGCTTATCTAAAAAAATTCTCAAAAGATCCATGCCCTAATGTCTAACCACAATACATCGAATTAATAAATTGGAGAAAAACATTTTCTATCATATAAAACCTCAAATAGGACTATCCGGATGTTGGAATGACAACTATTGTTAAAGCAAACTCCACTAATGATAAAAACTGATCCCATCGACCACTAAAATCAATCACGCACATCGACAACATATTCTTCAACACTTAATAATCTACTTGGACTGACCATTATCTGTGAATAAAAAATATTGTGCTAAGATCCATAGAATATCCAACTTCTTGTGTATAGATTTCTAGAAGTTAGATGTGAACTAAGTACCTCAGTTCAAAATGATGAAAATGGACAAACCATATAAACACACTATCTCTTGAAAGTAAATAGTTAACAATCTCACCACATTATATGAAACCAAAATCAACACAGAGTGTGTAGATTTGATTAGTCTATCCATAATGACGCAGACAATATCGAATTTGCTCAAAGTCTTTGTCAATCCTATCACATGGCAACTCACTCCAATTTCCACTCATGTATAGACATCTTCTAAGTCTCACCACCCAGTCTCTGATGCTTATACTTTACATGCTGGCAGTTCAAACATCGAGAGACATACTCTACAATGTCCCTCATCATTCGACATCACCAATAATGCTTCAAATCATAATACATTTTTCGCTACTCCTCGAAGAATAGAATATTTAGAGCTATGAGTCTCTTTTATAATTAACTTGGTCAAATCACCAACTCTTAAAAGAAAAATATGATTCTTCATTCTTAAAACACATTTCAATTCTAAAATTTCATTTTTTATAGTCATCGTTTAACAGCTTGTCTTGAACTATATTCAGCTTCTAAACTTCAAACTGTCTAGTCTTATTTGATCCACTAGATGAGAGTGTACCTCAATATAAGCAACAATCCTATCAGGATTCAAAATATCAAGTCTCATAAATCTATTATCCAAGTATTGAACATCTATTCTACTCGCTACAAAATCAGGCTATCCATACTAACTAACTTCTGACTCAACGCATTTGCTACTATATTTGTCTTGCTCGGGTATATAAGATAGTAATGTCATAATCCTTAAGCAGCCATAACCATCTCCTCTGCCTCAAATTTAGATCTCTCTAACTAAAAATATATCAAATACTATGATAATACGTGGACACCTCAATGTGCTCTCAATAAATATTGTCTCCAAATTTTCAAAGCAAAAATCATTACTATCAACTCTAAATAATGAGTAGGGTAGTTATTCTCCCACCTTCAACCATCTCAAAGCATACTTTATTACCTTATTTTTTTATACATCAAAACAGTCCCCAGATCAACCTGCAAAGCATTATAATACTTCGTGAATTCCTTATCTTTCATTGGTAAGGCCAAAATCAAGTCTAAAGTCAATAAAGCCTTATGTTTTTGAAATCTAGTCTCACACTCCTTAGAAAGTTAAATTCCTTTGAGTTAGTTTATTTTTTCAATACTGACACAATAAAAGAGAAGTCATTTAAATTTTATTTGTAGTAATCGGTCAAACCCACAAAACTCTAGATCTCAATAGGTGAAGTAGATCTAGCTCAATCTCTAACTGTCTCAATACTCTAAAAATCTACCATATTGTCATCCTTAATCATCACATGCCCAAAAATGTCACAAAATTGAGATAGAGCTCACACTTAAATTTTTTTACATAAGGTCACTCCTTCTTCAAATTTTGGAGTATAATTCCTAAATGCTACTCATGATCTTCTCTAATATGAGGGTAAATCAAAATATCTTCAATGTAGACTATAGCAAAGAAATTCCAAAATAAATTATGAATATCCCATTCATCAATTTCATAAAAGTTGAGGGGGAGTTAGTTATCCCAAAAGTTACAATTAAGAGCTCATAATCTCATAAGAGGTCCTGAAGGCTACCTTAAAGATATCGTTCGTCCTAACCCTGATTCGATAGTAATCAACTCTCAATTCAATCTTAGAGGTTACCAAAATTCATAGACCAGTCCTCAACACGTGAAATATGATACTTGTCCTTAATAATCACTTTGTTCAATTTTCTGTAGTCGCATCACATCCTTCTTTTTCACAATTAAGACTAGAGCAATTCAAGGAGAAATACTTGATCGAATAAAAACACTTACTCAATAAGTCTTATTACTATTCTTTTAATTTAGTTGGAGCGCTCCAATTAGAAGTGATAGAAATGGCTAAATTTTCAGCTCTAAGTCAATACTGAAATCAAAATCACAATTGGGTGGGACACCTCCAAAACTATTTCATCACTTATACTAATTCTAAAAGAGAAGTATCGATACTCATATCACGAACATAAGTCAAATAGGTGGGACATTCCTTCTCAATCATACACTAAGTCTTTGAAAATGATAATACCTTCCTCAAATAGGGACTGAGAGTGTCTTGTCACTTAAGTTTAAGAGTGACCGGCATATCTAAGGTAACAATCTAGAATTTCATATTATGGATGAAGTCAACCTATAATCAATGTGATATCAACGTCTATCATATTCAAAATAATTAAGTATATCCACGTATTTTTTCTTAACAAATCAACAACTTAAGATCGATGTAATAGATCCACCACTAAGGACCATCTAAGGGTATCTGAATACGTACAAACCTAGAAGGTGAGTCACAAAACATATCCAAATTTAAAATAAGGTACATAAAAGAAAATAGATCCATAGTCGAAATAAAGATACAAAAATCGAGAGCATACTGAACAATGCTTGGGACAACCTTGATTACTCCAATAGAGTTGGTTATTTGTCGCTATAATATTTCCAACCACCAAAATATTAGTCCTTGAATTGTAGGGCGATCCTTCACCACTATACACAAGTCTCTATGAATGTTCCCACATAGATTCATACAAGTTTCCTTGCCCAAAAATCAAATTCTATTTTCCATTAATTCCAACTAATATTGTTGATCCTCACTTCAATCTATAAAAGACATTTGACAGTTCAAAAGTGTCAATATCTACCATTTAATCACCACTTTAAGTATTCTTACTGATTGACACTCAACTTGGCTTCATAATCTCATACAATATTATATTTAGTCCACATTGTGGCTCCCATCATAAGAAACGTTATCGTTGTGATTATCATGTTATCCAACTTGAACTATTTAAATTCTTTTTAGTATACCTCCACTCTAAAGGATAAAAAGAATTTTATATAAATCTTATAACAAGTCTTACCCTCTCAAACGTCATTAGAAGTGCTCACAGTTTATGTCTTTGTCCTTCCTAAACTTCTCCTCACAGCCTTATCATAATTACTATCCTCTTATTTGATCAATTGATCTTCCTAATCTTACACTACCCTTAAAAACATCAATACTATATCATTCCATTATTCAATTAATCACTTATTATAAACATAGGTTATAAACTTATCGTAATAAATTCAAACGAAGTTAAAGTGTCCTTGTCTAAATCACACCTTGAGCAAATCATTTTTTTATTCTCAACCTTCTCAATATCAACCTTAGAATCAAAATTCTCATTACAAAGTTATTTTGACATCCGCTCAACATTAGTACTATATCTCATAATGCCATCCCCAACCACTGGGTCCACATTTGAAAATGTTTTCTCATCATTGATGAGAGAATGGAACGAGAAAAAATTTGACCTTAAATTAAATAACATACGTACGATAAAGAATGGAAGAATAGGAGTTTCCTAAAGTCAGATAACCTCTCGAAAATAAGTAACGGACATCTCCTCACCGATCCACAAGACTCTACTAGACTCAGTTCATGTACTCGTGAGACCGATGAACCTAGGGCTTTGATACCAATTTGTCACGACCCAAAATCACTAGTCGTGATGGCACCTATGTTCCCAACCGATAGGTAAGCCAACCCAACACTTTAACCAATTCAATTCAAGAAAACTAAGCAACAAGTAGAACATCCCAACAACTAAGTCTTTCATAAGTATTAAATGCGAAAAACTAAACTACCACCCAAGATTTAGTGTCATAAGTACAAGAGCCTCTAAAAGACAATACAAGTCTGAAATTATATGACATGTCTAGACATAAGAAATATCTTATCGGAATACCAACCTAATAAATAGAGATAGATGAAGGTGTGGGCCGCCGAATATCCAAGCAGCTCACCACAACTCCAAGATGATCCAAACTCAGACTCAAGCTCCACAAGATGTACTCATACTCAAAATCTAATATGCACCATAAAAGATTGCAACAAGTGTAGTATGAGTACGAAACCACGTGTACCCAGTATGTATCATACACCGACAACGAAGAAGTAGTGACAGGAGTATTTAAGAAAATAATCCTTTAATTTTACAAGTCCACATCATACTTATCAACCAAATTTTCCTCAATAGGGATAATCAAATGTCACGTAATGTCCAACATCAATAAAACACATACCCAAACAAGAATGAAGGATGTAATGAGATGCATTGCAATGTGACACCATGAAATGATATGCCTCAGATGCCAAGTACTTTTTCAACCGTATATACATGATACTCCTCGAAAATACATCGAGAGTTCATGACCCATGGGGGACTCGCGAGGTCCATATACCGACACGAACGATCTCCACGTGTCTCTGCGGACGATCTCAACACACTATCATAAAATCACACAATTCCCAGCACGGACGATCTCCACGTGCCCAACTTATAATCATAACTCGATCCCAACACGAACGATCTCCACGTGTTAGACCTTTACTCATACACAATCTCATGTCAATGCATGTGCACAATATGATATTAATAAAAGGGGGTGGTGTAGCATCTCAATAATTCAAATATCGCTATGACATATAATCACCTCAATTATCAAAATTATACGGGTTCAATAAAGAAACACAATCACACAAAAGAAATCAAGTCACTAAATACATCAGCTAATGCCCAAATGCTTTGGCATACTCGAATTACAATCTATCATATTATGGTAATAAACTTTCCATTCAATAACACTGGTGCTCGTACCAATGCCCGTCACACTATTAGTACGAGACCCCCATCTTTTGCCGTTACCCATTGTCTATTCCACTTTTAATCTTTAATTAGAAAAATGTCCCTCAATGAAGTCTAGAAAGTTTTAACATACCTCGAATGCTGAACATATGTCACGAATCCTCGAGATCTTGTATTTTCCTTTTCATAAAGCTTTAAAGCATTTCCAATCTATCAAATATATAATCCTCATAAGAATACGAATCCAATGACACCCATATTGCTGTATTTAATTTCGGCTAAATAATCGACTCAAAAAGTCATCCCGAGTCACTACATTCGAATATGAAATTTTCTTTCAGATTATGTTCACCCATGATGAAACAAACCCTCATGCAAAATTTCAACCAAAACGGATCGTTATTCGACCCCCAAATAAAGATTTTGTTCTACGAACCCTAGGGCTATACTTTTCTTAATTCAGCCCAAATTCTACATGTTTCTACCCTAAAAATCTATTCATAATCACATAAAAACTTAATGGAAAGGACGAGAATCATTAGCTTAATGCTTTGGGATGAAAATCCCAATTTTCATCCCCCTTTTTCCTCTTTTTTTTTCCTTTACCCTTTTTTTTTCCTCAGTGCATTTTTCTTTTCTTTTCTGTTGTGTGCTTCTTCTTTTTTTCCTTCTATTTGCAGTGTTTTGCAGCTTTCTTTCTTTTTTTTTTCTTTTCCTTATTAATTTATTTATTCTTTTTGGGCTTGGCCCTTTCATTTTATTCTATTTTATTTTACTTCTTTTTTCCATTATTATTAGTAATAAAAATAACTCTTTATTTAATCTGAAAATATATCACTCATTCTCACAAGTCATAAATTACATATAAAAGCTACGAGAAAAGTTAAAATTAGAAATACTGTAAAATTCATAAAACAACTAAGAGGGTCATTACAGTGGGAATAGAGTGTATGAATTTATTCTTTAAATATATGGATGGGGGTGTATGTACCAGATTTAACAGAAGAACCCGAAATAATGATGAATGTGACCCAAGTGATGCTGCAACTGTGAATTTGTTTCCTAACAAAGGATGTCCTTTAGGAGCAAAGAAATCTGATACATTTATTTTAGATAACAAGTCACTAAGTCAGGCACATGCATACTTATTGGGTAATTGTGATGAGGTTCAAGAATATATTAGGTACTTTAATTTAAATATAATATTTCCTTTTGTATAATTAATTTTTAACTTATATTATTTATCGTTTTAACAAAAAGAGTACATGTTGTGTAGAGAGCATGAGCAAGAGGTTAATAATCAGCCGCGAAGATCTAAATGGAGCAAGGCCAAGAATCATTGTCAAAACTTCTCTCAATGGTTTGAAACTCGTGCTTTGCAAGAGGATGTGCCTGATTTGATAAAACAATTGTTTAGAGGACCAAATTATGTTGCTAAAAGATACTCTGGGTATCTCATTAATGGATATAGATACCATATTAGGCAGCGTAATGCAAGGCGTAAAACACAAAATAGTGGTGTTACACTAGTTGCCTCAACTACAAGCTTTGCAAGCTCCGGAAGTGCCTTTTGTGCTTGCATCTCAAGTGTATCAATGTTTCTATGTGCAAGATCCATATGATCAAGATAGACATTATGTTATGAAGACTGTTCCGATAGACTTGTTTAACATGAGTGATCAAGTTGAATCTAGTCTCCCACAAAGTTATGAAAATGAGTTGTCTGAACATTTGATGGGACCATCTATACCAGAAGATAACGGTAAAGTTCTCTTAATAGGGACTAATATACCAGAAACAATTATTGATGTGCCTTTGGAGGAATTTGTTACTCAACAGCTTGAAGTCGAGTATGAAGAGGAGTTTGAAGATGAGCATGAAGACGAGTCTGAAAATGAGTATGAAGACGAGACTGAAGATGAGTTTGAAGATGAGTTTGAAGACGAGTTTGAAGATGACGCACCTTGAATTTTATTATTTTTGTGATGACCATATAGTGCTGACTCACTCTTTTTGTTATTTAACTGTTGTTTTTGGTACAAACACCTTAAGATATTTAATATGTGAATTGAAGATTAGATCGATGCAATCTTTAAGTATTTTGTCGGCTTCTTTAAGTATTCTGTCGGCTTCTTTAATCATAACACTCTTTCTAGCTTACTATTTTTTATTTGACTGTTTTTGGCACAAACCTATATGACTAAGGTTAGTAATCTCTGAAGTATTCCTGGTACAATTATCAAACTGCTTTCTGATCTGTAAATATGAGTTTTTGTTGTTATTTAAACACTAATTGTTTTTCTATTATTATCAGGCAGTGGAGTACATTAGAGGCAGCACAGTGAACTCTGCAGTGCCTTCGAAGGGATTTTTTTTGGGTGAACAGTTGCATACTAGTGAACTCTTTGTGAAGTCAGGTCCTCTGTAGGTAGTACTCCCTTAACATTCTAGAAGCTAATCACTAGTTCACTACTCGTCCTCAATTATACAACGCAATTCCTTTTGAAGTTAGTATTCTCTATTGGTTTTTTTAATCACCTGATTATTATTTTGTAGGTTAACTTACTCTGGGGAAAGAAAATAAAGAGATTAAAAGAAAGCGGGAAGAATGAATCAATCAACAACACTAAAGAAAAAGGGTTCGAATCCAAACAAAGCTGAAAGTCCATTGAAGAATCTGAATTCTGATATGCAATACCGATCAAGTGCTGAATTGGTCAACAAATTCAAGATTAAAAGAGAACAAATTGTAAACGAACGTAATGTTAAGGCTAAGAAAGAGCATGCACCAATAGTACCTAAAAGAAAATTTTTTGAGGATTTCATTCCACAACAACGAATGAGTAAATTACTTGGGCACAAATCAGTAATTCAATCATCTTCGAGGGAAGAGCTTAGTACCTCACATATGATTACAGGGAAAGGACAAACTAAACAGAGGTTATTTCAATCTGGAGATTCCATTCAAGAGAAAGGAATTAAACTTCCTATGCATTAGAGGACGTTCCAAACGTCTTCCAAGGAAGGTGTTACTGTTGCTCCAGTACATGTGACTGGAACAACACTAGCTAACGGAGAGGAACGACATGATATTCAGGATCTACTAAACTTTAAACACGTGAAGAGAAAGTCAGTCCTACCAGCCACCAGTATTGACTAGTTTCTGGTAAAACAACGGATACATAAAGAACATGATCTTCATGATCTACCAAACTGCAAGTAGGTAAAGAGGAAGTCGGTCATACCAGCTACTAGTCATGATCAGTTTTAGAAAAAACAAGGGAGACACATAGGTGATGAAACAAAACATGGTAACCACACAGTAGCTGATGTCGAATTTATGCATGCTCCTTTTACTAATGAACATAATAAAGGATTGGATGATCTTGTGGATCAAGAAGAAATCGGGGGGGATGAGTGTGTTATAGAAGAGGAAATTGACAATGATTGTTGTACAAAAGGTATGTTTTAAACCTTGTAAGATTTATTACTCATTATAAAAGAAATTTCTTACTTCCTGTTGTTACATCAATCTAGGAATATCGGAGCCAAAAAAGGTTCGAAGACAAACAACATGTAAGAATATTCGCGCAAGAAATTTGGAAGAAAGAAAGGAGGTGACATTTGATAAAGGACAAGCAGTGGGACCAACTGATAAGATAGTGTCGGAATTAACAAACTTTATAGGGAACAAGTGCAAGGAATCCTAGATTCATCAACTTGATGTACACTAGTTGGCATGCGGCGCCAAATGATACTAAAAGACGCATGCGGAAATATGTCAATGTAAGAACAATCAATTTTAAGATTGCATATTTTATCGTTTGTTTTTACTGATTGAAGTTAAATATATATTATTTTGCATAGTCCAAATTCCTAATTCCTGTAGAAGGAGAGAAGTGGGTGATGAGTGGTCTTCGTGATGCTTGGAGGCGACACAAACAAAATATTAAAGAGAAATATTTTGATAAAAATAGTACTGTTGAGGATATGCCAGCAAAACGTCCCAATGACATTCCAGAAGTTCAATTCCGCCAGTTAATCGAGTATTGAAAACACTCAACTATTCAAGTAAGGCTAATGTAGTGCATTTTTACTCTTCGACATACTTTGCATCATATATATTCTTTTTTATATATATAAATTCAAACATCTCTTTTTATTTAATAATATATAGGTCATGTGTGAGATGAATTCTCAAAATAGGAAAAAATAAAAGTGGAGGCATCGAATGGGACCTATTAGTTTTGCAAGAGTACGCGTGGCATTGGTAATACTTAGCAGACATTTCGTAAAAAATCTGAATTTCATTTTTTTTGTACTTTATTAAAACATATTGATGTTTTTTTAATTTCTTTTGATATAATTTGTAGCGTGCAGTCAAAGAAAACAATGAGGAACCATCAAAGTCTGAAATGTTTATTGCAACTCGTACAAAGATAGGAAAGGAAATTCAGGCTGATACCCAAGTTGCAATAGTAAGTTTTTTAAAGAGGATTAGTGGTGAATTTAATTCAGACTTAAAATTTATATATTGTGGAGGGTGTGACTCCATTGAATTTTATCAGGTTAGTCTTCTTCTTCTTCTTCTTCTTCTTGTGCAGGTGCGAGGAGATATCAAATATATTTTCTTTTAAATTCTTGATTGAAGTCATTTGACTATTTGCGGGAGAGGATGCTATTTCTTTCATTCTTGATTTTAGTCGTTGTACTATTTGTTGGGAGGAAATGATAAGAAAAAATCAATTCTTTGTCGTTGTCGCTGAATTGTTTGCTAGGAAAACTTGTTAGATTTTTTAGTTCTTGATCACTATTGCAGGACTGTTGATTTGTTTGGAGGGGGTGATAAATTTATTTAAAATGCTTGAGTCGCTAGACAGTCTGCTCAGAAGGGATGTCAATTAAAGTTAACTAAATGAATCATAAACTCATTTCAGCTGAAAAGAAAATAGTACTTACGTACAATTCACTATGTATGTCAATTTTATTTAACAGGCTGAACTTCAGAATCTCCGAAATTCTGAGGAATAACTGATGATGCATTTACGGCAGTGTTTGGAAATAGCAGCCTGGTCGACTTAGGTGCTATGGTAGATCAGTGACCACAAGTTCTTTGAAGAAAGATGAGGAAACTAACAAGCTAAAACAAAAGCATGCCAATGAAATCGCTTCTCTAAGGAAGAAATAAATTAAATGAGACAAGAAATGCGACATTTATTTAGTCAATTGCTGCAAAACAGCCCTGGATTGAATGTTCAAGATATACCAGGATGAGTCGGATCTAACCTTGCTTCGCCTGTTGATGCAAGTAGCGCACAAGCTGTAAGAGGCCAAAATCTACCACATTCTTCAGGGTCAACTCATGATTCGGTTCTTCAAAAGGTATTTTGTATTTCACGTTCTATCTGTTAGTAGTCTGCATATTCTTATAGATATCCAAGGTAGTTCTCATTTTGTTGCTTTTGTATCTCGTCTTATTTTTTACTTGATTGGTGTTCTTCTGGAAGTTGTCCAATGTATTTTCTTCAACTATTTTCCATTGAACACCTAGTAGGATGAACTAGGTGTAACCCCCTTTTTGGTAATGTTCTAGTAGGATGAACACCTACTTTATTACCACCACTCTTCGCTTTTCTAAGTGTTTTGTTGGATATTGGATTATCACCATCCCTTGTACCTTTTTCACCTTTAATATTTTCCTAATTGCTTTGTAGAACCTTATGAGGTGAAGTAACAGTTTTTGATGCATTCTCCTGAGATACCATTTGAATTATAGTTAGGATCTCGACCTTTGCCAAACTTTCAAAAATTTGCTCATGTTGCCCCTGCTGCTTAGTCTCCCCTGTACATAATTGTTGTTGTTGTTGTTTCTGTTGTTCCACATGAGTTTTATGCTCCTTATTCTCAAAAGTAATAAAAGAAGAAAAAATATAATCCTATTCAAAAGAGTTATAACTATAAGGAGATAGCTAAGTTGAAAAAGGTTAAGAGACAAAAGGTATAGAGACATCTATACAAGATAACCAGACAGTACCTCAAGGTGGTTGCTTGATTCTCCTTAGTTTCTTCCTTCTGAAATTCTGCATGCCAAGCTTCTCCAGAATATAACTTCCTTTTGCTGCCACTGGTAGTTGATTATCTGTATAGAAGTGTTGAATCATATCAAATTTATGGCTCCACTTGGATAAATAGTAAGTAGTGCAATTGGCCTCTCTAAAAGTGTGTCTGCATTGAAAAGATTCAAGTTGACTGATAATTCTTTGCAACTCCTGAATGTATTGGCTGATTTACCTATGGTTGAGCCATTTAGATAGAAGTTCAATCATTGGGAAGAGTTCATTCCAATTATTAGGCCAATGCAGATAAGGAAATGTAGTAGTTGGGAGACGAATAGTGTCTTTGAGAGTTGAGAACTTGACCCTCACTGTGCTTGACTGTTTGCCCCCATGCTTTGCTGCATGCCTATTTTTCCATAAATTCCAGCATATGAAAATAGTTAGAGCTTGACTCATAAGTTTGTGTATTTCATTCTTGTGTCGCACTTTCCTCCATCTCATCAGTAAGTTCCTCAGGGGAATATAAGTGTGAACAATTCCCAAAAAAGCTGAGTGAAATTTTCAGATATGATTAGGCACTTCTTCTTCTATTTAAAGTTGATCATGCACTTATTTAAACGGCTATGCTTGCTGGCGGGAAGAGAACGTAAAAGTAGTTGTTCTCAAACAAAATGGGTTAGAAGGTAGGCAAAGATAAAGAGCAGAAGATATCTGCATCTGCTTGCTTTTGTTATGAATGTGTGACCTCAAGCCCTAAGAAACTCTTGGTTCTTTAGCTGCCTTAACATGTGAAACATTAAGTGACCGAGTATCGAAACTTGTATGATCTCGGGCATCCACTCAAAAATAGATATCAGTCAACTCTTGCATGTCGTAAGTAGAAGCACTTCTATGAATATGTATGCGAGATCAAGTAAAGGCTTAAAACTTAATTTGATTGTTAAAAGCCTAAAACTAGTATTAGTATTTGAAGTGTTAAAAAGTGACTGCTATAATTTGTCGAACTCAATAACTAATTCCTAGCCCATGAATAAATTCATGCAATATTTTTTGTTTATATGATTACAAATTGGATGCATTAATAGTATTTTCATACCTTATCAATGATACTTCCAACAAAAAGAATCGTGGAGAATGCTATTTTGTACTTTATCTACTGTGTTATGTAGAGAAATTATTGTTCAAAACTGACAGGGCTGAGAGATAAGACACCTATTTTTCTTGACTATAGTGAGAAGGGGCTGGAAACTTATTGTTAACATGAATGACTAATATTGAGCATATGAAATACATGATTTATTTCTCTAACTTATAATTTTATTTTGAATGTGCAGAAAAATGCCGGTGATTGAATTTGAATAGTGGCCAAAAGTAAACTCGGTCTATTGTAGTGAACGAAAAAGAGTTTTTGTTATTGTCATATTTGAATACATTTGGTTTTGTGGAATTTATTGCTAGTAGAGATCTTTTAGCAATTGCTTTCTAAGTATTGATTGTAAAAGACATATTTCTCGAAGTTTATTTGAAATATATACCTTCGAATTATTTATTAGCTAGTTTCGTGCTTTAGATCAGTTATATATTTAATTATGTGATTACTGAATATATGCAAATCGAAATTATTATTGTGCCAAAATAAAAAATTGTGGCTACAAAAATTTTACACAGCATTGCCACCCTTCAAAAGCGTGGCTATAGGGACGTCCAATGTGTGGCTTATTTTATCTTGTACATAAGAAAAGTTACACTTTATAAGTGTTATTGTAGATGTGATATAAAACGCAACACTTTTAAAGTGTGACCAATAACAAAACAAAGGCCACACTTTTAAGTGTAGTATAATCAAATAAAAGTGCTGCTAATGAAATACTACAAAGTGTGCCCTTTATACCCCTTTGGCGACGCTTTTTAAGTGTAGTTGCTATGGCGACATTAAAAAGTGTGGCCTAATGTCTAAGGTTACGCTTCTTTAGGCCACCCCCTAAAAAGCATTGCTTAAAGTCAAAAAGTGTGGCCTTTTATCAAAGGCCACACTTTTTGCTAGTTTAGGCCATTTGCTAGTTTAGGCTACACTTTACCGGGGTGGCTGTAGGCCTAAAATGTTGTAGTGATAAAGTGTAATTTTTGGTGAACTTTTTCTTCTTTAAGAATTAATTATTCCGTTGATACGATTGTTTACAATCAAATATGAGAGTTCATCTCCATTGATGAGAGCTCAGATCTCCTTGCAAGGAAAAGGAGAAGAGAAACAGAAAAATTGATAGAGTGTGAGGAGAAGAGAAACAGAAAAATTGATAGAGTGTGAGCTGTAATTTCTGAGAATCAAAACTGATTTTATTCAATAATAGAAACACGTTTACATACATTCATGAAAATATCCAATCAGCTAACTACCAATTATGACAGTTAATCAATTCAACTAACAGTAATTACAATAACTAACTCCAACTAAGTTCAATAAGTAACTATGACTCAGCATTACAAAATAAATATCTTGGTTCAACACCCCCCCCCCCCTCTCAAGGTGGAAGTGAGGAGATCACTGCCAGCTTGCTAAGAACTGAAGTATGTTTGATGCCGGTTAATGCTTTTGTCAAGATATCAGCAAGTTGTTGTCCAGTACCAATATGATGGAGGGAAATCAATCCTTCATGAAGTTTTGTCCGGACAAAATGGCAATCCACCTCTATGTGCTTGGTCTTCTCATGAAACACAGAGTTTCTAGCAATGTTCAAAGTTGATTGACTGTCACAGTAAACAGAAATGGGAGTGGGAAAAGGGATGTCAAACTCAGTAAACAATCTACTCAACCACACCAATTCCCCTACCACTTTCCTCAGGGCTCAATACTCTGCCTCTGCTAAGGAAAGGGAAATGGTTTACTGCTTCTTGGATTTCCAGCTAATAGGACTATCCCCTAGCAAAACAACGTAGCCTGAGACAGATCTCCTAGAATCAGGGCATGCAGCCCAATTAGAGTCACAATAAGCTCTAATTTTGTAGTCAGCTTTGTTGGACAAAACAATACCAAGTGTAGGATCTTTTTTCAAGTATCTAAGCATATGCATAACAGCCTGCAGATGGGGTTGTCTAGGTTCATGCATGAATTGACTCAGATGCTGGACTCCATAAGCAATATCAAGTCTAGTATTTATTAGGAAATTGAGGTTCCCCACAAGCTTTCTTTAATGACTAGGATCAGATAATGGAGCACCTTCATTAGCTTTTAGCTTAACATTGGGATCATGAGGGGAGTTGAAAGTACTGAACTGGTGGCAATCAAAATCTTTCAGCAGATCTAGAAGGCACTTTCTTTGAGAGATGACCACCCCCATCAAGCTTGTAGAGTATTTCCAAACCTAGGAAATAGTGGAGGTTTCCCAAGTCTTTGATTTTAAAACTTTCATGAAGGAACTACTTCAACTCAGTGATCTCATGCATATTTGTACCTGTGATGAGGACATCATCCACATAAATGGCCACAAAAACTGAGGATGTACCATCTTTTTTGTAAAACAAGAATAGTCATGAAGTGAGTGAACATATCCTCTAGAGTTGAGAGCTTCAGCAAGTTTTTCATACCATTCCCTGCTAGGTTGCTTTAGGCCATACAAATTATTCAGTTTGCAGACCTATCCTGAAACATCAGTTTCCAATCCTTGAGGTAGGACCATGTATACCTCCTCATGTAGGTCACCATGCAAGAATGCATTATTAACATCCAACTGAAAATGTCCTATTTCTGTTTAACTACAGTAGCAATAAGAGTTCTCATAGTTGTCATATTGACAACTGGTGAATATGTCTCAGTGTAATCTATTCCAAGATGTTGAGTGTACCCCTTCACAATCAATATAGCCTTAAACCTTCCTATGAAACCATCATTCTTGTGTTTAATCTTGAATACTCATTTGCATCCAATAGGTTTCTTCCCAGTGGGTAAGAGGACTAAGCTCCATGTATTATTTGCATGTAAGGCCTCAAACTCTTGTGTTATAGCTGCTTGCCAAGAAGGATACATAGTTGTTTCTTCATAAGAACTAGGTTCACTGTCAAGACAAATGTTTCTCACAAACTGCTGACTATCAGGAACCAAGGCATTGGAGACTATATGATTATGTAGGTAGAAAGAATTGTGGATAATGGATGAAGCAGTAGCAGGAGTTGTGGTAGTTGGAGATTGAGATGGTGTATGTGAGGACTTCAGAGAAGGTAACTTATGGACATAGTCATTTAAGTAAGAAGGAACTTCGTGTGTCTTGTGGGACTTCCTAGGTTCTACTATGGAGGCTTGCAAGGGTGCAGGTTGTTGTAGGGATGCAGGTGGTGATGGTAAGGGAATGTTGACGGGTGAAGGTGCATGAAGTTGGGTGTTATGTGGTCCATTAGTATCAGGTGACAGATCAGAATACATCGTATTATCAATCTCATGATTAGTCTGTGAAGTGTCTGACAAGTGCAAGTGTGGATTATCATGGATGTCAACAAAAGGTATAGTTTCAAGTACATATGGAAACTTTCCAGAATTAATAGAAAAAGTGAAAGGAAAAACAGATTCACCGAAAACCACATCCCTAGAGATAAGTATTTTCCTTGTGGCTAGACTTAACACTTTGTAGCCCTCTGTACTAAAAGGATAGCCAATGAAAATATGTGGAGTGGCTTTGGGGTCAAATTTAGTTCTCTGATTCTTGGGAACAGTGGGACATCATAAACATCCAAAACTTTTCATGTGGGAATATACAGGTCTTTGTTCGTGCAATAGTTCAAAAGTAGATTTGTTTTTAATGAGGGGACTTGGAAGTCTATTTATCATGTAGGTTGCTGTGAAGAGACATTCTCCCCAATATTGTATTGGTAGTTTGGATTGGAAAAGGAGAGCCCTGGCTATTTCAAGGAGGTATTTGTGCTTTCTTTCCACCATACCGTTATGTTGTGGTGTGTATGGACATGATCTCTGATGAAAAATTCCTTGGGATTGAAAAAAAACTTGATGTTTCAGAGTTTGTGAATTCTAGGCCATTATCTGACCTGATCTGTTTCACAAAAGTATTGAACTGGTTATGTACCATGGTCACAAAGGCCTTTATGACTTGTAAGATGTTGCTTTTGCAACTTAAAAGGTGGATCCAAGTGGCTCTACTATAGTCATCAACCAAATTAAGGAAGTACTTGTAATTGTCATGTGTAGCTACATGATATGGTCTCCATAGGTCAACATGGACTAGATCAAATATTGCACTGGAACTGGTTGTGGTTTTGTTAGGAAAAGGCAATCTAGTTTGTCTAGCCATTGGGCATATGGAATAAAGAAATGGTTGTTTGGGTGAGAAATTTACAGGAATTGGCATTCATTTCATCTTTACAAAGGGCACATGACCTAGCCTATTATGCCACAACAAATCTATATAATCACAGTGAGATGCAACATTTTATGAAGAAGATGAAACACTATCTTTATTAATTGAAAACATGTTACTTACAATGGGAGAATTACATGAGTGAGAAAGAGAATGACAAGAATAGTGCATTTTATCAACTAGATTGGAGTTAGAAGGAAAAACAGAATTAGAAAAACAACTCTCTGATTCAGAATTGATGTTCCCTTTCTTGAGACAGTTTGAGCATAGGAGATAGAGTCCATCATGCACATTACCAATCTCCAGAGGCCTCTTCAGTGAAGGGGCCTGTAACAGACAAGCAATCTTATAAAACAAAACAACACCCTTAGGAGCCGTTTGGTTACTGATTAGAGTTATGCAGGTATTAGTTATGCAGGGTTTAGTTATGCAGGTATTAGTTATGCAGGTATTAGTTATGCAGATACTAATTATGCATGGTTTAGTTATGCAGGGTTTAATTATATAGGCATTAGTTATACATGATTTACTTATGTACAAATTACAATACAGTAAACTAATTTTTATTTCTTAATTCCAAAAATGTTTAGCGAGCTAATATTTATTATATCCATTAAAATAAACAACTATCTTAATAACACATTAAAATTTAAATAAATGTCAATAGCTAAAAACACTAAAGTAAATAACAAATAACTAAAAGCAGTTAATAACTAAAAGCAGTTAAGTAATTTGTATTGAATAGGATAAGTTATTAAGTAAATAAGAAATAACTAAAAATATTATAATACATGTATTGGCCGTGCGTTGCAAAGAAACTAAGTAAAGAACTAATTACAATTAACCGGCACTATCTTATCGCCAAAGAAAATAATTAATAAAAAATAAAGCAAAGAAACTAAGTAAAGAACTAATTACAATTAACCGGTAATATTTTATCGCCAAAGAAAATAATTAATAAAAAATAAAGAAAGAAACTAAGTAAAGAACTAATTACAATTAACCGGCACTATCTTATCGCCAAAGAAAATAATTAATAAAAAATAAAGCAAAGAAACTAAGTAAAGAACTAATTACAATTAACCGGCACAATCTTATCGCCAAAAGAAAATAATTAATAAAAAATAAAGCAAAGAAACTAAAAATAATTAAGCAACTATCAAGACAAAAATAAATAATAACTTTTTTAAAAGCACACATAATTAAAAAAAATTAAAAGTTAATTAATAAGGGTAAATATGTAAATATATTATTTAATCTATGTATAACTAATACCCACATAACTTATTCCACCTTCTACCCTGCATAAAATTATACATAGATTTCCTCATAAGTTATGTAAGTATTAATTATGTGGATTCACTAAAACAAACATTGTATAAAACTAATGCAGGAATAATTTTTATACAACATTTTAAACCTACCAACCAAACACCGTATAAAATTAATACATAAATAACTTTTATACAATATTTTAAAACCTATCAACTAGGGGTGGGCATTTGGTTCTTCGGATCGGTTTTCTTAAATTTCGGTTCGGTGTTCGGTTTTGAAAAAATGTGCACCAAATACCAAACCAAAATATTTCGGTTCGGTTCGGTTTAATTCGGTGTTTTTACAACGATTTTTCGGTGCAAGCAAATAAAAAATAAAGTGAAAATTAAATTATCAAAACGTTTAACTAAAGATAAAAGTTGAAAATTCGAAATAATCAATTAACATATTTAATAGTTAAAGTTTCCAACAAAGAACTAAAGAAGTTTTTTTTTCTCTTTTCGATTTTTTGTTTCAACAAACACTCTTTGTAATAGCAGCCAACAATTTAAACCAAGAATTCAACACTTGAAATTTAAAAGTTAAAACAATACAAAGTTAAAAATGCCTTAATATTCAACTTCATTCAAATAAAAAACAATAGGAGTCACAACTCACAAACACAAGTTACCAAGTATATAATTAATAAAATTAAAATATTATTTTAAATTTAGTTAATAAAATTTCAGTTTTTCGGTGCACCGAATTTTTCTTACCCTGACACCGAATACCGAACCAAAAAACCGAAATTTTGAAAAAAAAATACCGAAACTGAACCGAAAAACCGACACCGAAAAACCGAACCGAAAAACCGACACCGAAAAACCGAACCGAAAAACCGACACCGAAAAACCGAACCGAAAAACCGACACCGAAAAACCGAACCGAAAAACCGACACCGAAAAACCGAATTAATTTGGTTCGGTTCGGTTTTTCTTTTTTCGATATTTATGTGAGTATTAGTTATGTAGAATTACAAAAATATAACCAAACATTGTATAAAACTAACACAAGGATAACTTTTATTCTATTTACAAACCAAACATGGTATAAAAATTAATACATGAATAACCAAGTTATTCATGTATTAACTTTGCCCTTATCCAGTAACCAAACGGCCCCTTAGAGTACAGTCCATCCTCAGTGTCCATCCAGATCGGATCATCATGCTGATCCGCGGTGCCAATTTCAAAATTTTTGATATCTTGCACAATGTTAGAAGGTAGCACGCAAGAAACAGTTCTTTCATCCCATGTCCTATTCAGCATAAAATCCTTAACACACAACTTTGTCAGTAACCCTTCACAACATACTATAGGAATTGATGCTAGGGGACCATGGTCAGTCCATGTGTCCCACCAGAAGTTGGAGTTTCCCGAGTTAATATTCCACCTAATTTTTTCTTCTGCCTTGCTTCGTGCCCAAACTAAGTTCTTCCAGCCTTGTGAATTGTTTGAGATCCACTTTTTTTTTAGTAATGTGTTTATAAGAACAATACTTTTTCTTCATGAAATCAGCCCAAAGAGAGTGCGTAGTTCTCAATCTCCACCACCTTTTAATGGCTAAGGTGTTATAGAGATATCTACTAGACTTCTAATACCTATACCACCTTCATTTTTAGGGTAACACAAGTTGGTCCATGAGCTCCAGTGGTACTTCTTATTGTTAGTAGTGGAGCCCCAAAAGAATCTAGCCATGTGCTTCTCGATTAAGTTTAGAATACCTTTGGGTGGGTTGAGTGCCGATAAAGTGTAAGTTGGAAGAGATTGAAACACACTCTTGATAAGAACCGCTCTTCCTCCACTAGTAAGCCTTTTGCCTTGCCATCCGTTCATTCTTTTGATCACTCTAGTAACCATGCCATCGAAGTATTCAATCTTCTTTCCTCCTTCCTTTCTTTCTATAGGCCCTTAGGCCAATTTTATTAACTCAAAAATAAGAAAAACTATCAATCTTAAAGGTAAACAACATTTTTAAAGTACAAATTTTTCAATTGTTCTATATTTGATAATCTCTAATTAAATTAATTCAAATTTATAATGAATAAATGAAGGTAAAACGATTGATATGTAATTATTCACATTTATTTATTTAGGAAATTTACTCTAGGCAAGAATGATTTTTAAAAAAATATATGTTTAGGAAAAATATAATGTAGATCTAGAATTGTGGGTTATAAAAAAATTGAGAGAAAATATATGAAAGTAATTAATTATTTTAACTATGATTATTAAGGCTTTATTTTAATTAATTAAATCGTGGCCATTAAATTTAACTTATGCCATATGTCACCAATCTAAATAGGAACTTGGGGAAAATGAATAGAAGGGAAGTGGAGAGGAGTCAAATTCAGAGAGAGAAAGAAGGGTAAATAAAGAAATATGTAAAAACAACTGGCACTGATGCATTTTGGTTGTTTATATTTTTACTAAATGATATTCCCTTCATTTAAAAAAGAATAACCTAATTTGACTTGACATAGAGTTTAATAAAAATAAAAAAGACTTTTCAATCTTGAAGGAAAAAGAGCATTATAATTTAACGTCATATTCATTTCAACCTTTTTTTCTCAAATAAAATATCAGCATTAAGATATCTTGAATACACACATCAAGAAGTGAACAAAAATTGAAATCAAAGGGCGAACTTAACCTAAATGGATAAGAGGAACTTGGTAATCAATGACATAACAAATTATCAAGCAGTCACTTCAAATACTATTTATTGAAATATATTACAATTCTTTCATTAGGTCTTAATTTTATAAGGTATCTAATAAGTGAAGATGGTATAGAATAGCAAACTATTAATTCAAAATAAATGTAATAGCTATAGTTTTATTTAATTTTAATTCGTAACAAACACTTGTCATTCGCCTCTCTCCCCAAAATCTCGTTCGCCACTCTCTAGAATCTCGCTGGCTCGCCTCTCTCACTTTATACAAACACAAATGTATAAATTGTGTTTGTGTTTGTATAAAGCGAGAGAGAACTATATATACAAATACAAATAAAGATATCTTCGTCCTATACATTTAAAATTATACAAATACAAATCTTCCCCTGCCCAGTTCTCTTTTGCCTTTCTCTCTTTCTCGATTTATACAAACACAAATTATACAAAATACAATGTATAATTTGTGTTTGTATAACTCGATTCAATTGTATGAATTCAAATTTTATGCAGACATACAATCACAAAGAACATACACATATACAAACGCAATTTTCATAGACACAGAAGTCCGATTTATACAAATCGCCGTGATTTATACAAATCGCTGCGGATTTATACAAATCTGATGCTCCATAGCAAACTATGTTTGCTTTGGAGTGCAAATAGCAAAACTGTAGCTATAGAGTGCTCATATGATTTTTATGTTTGCTATTCCAAATATTTACTCTATTAACATTTAATAATAATAATCAATTTTTTACCCCTAAATCAATTATTCAGAATAACATTTGAATATCTATTTGAACTACACCTAAATCAATTACCTCCATTGAATTTGCATCTAAAGTTCAAATGCATGCAGAATATAACGATAAAAATATTAGCTTGTTTATTCTAAGTAACATTTTATTAATTGGAATAATCAAAGTAACAAATAAAGATAATGAAACAACAAATAGAAGAGATTTTATGAATCTTATTGAATTATCTCAAGCAGAATTGTCACACAATATCACCAGGAAAGAAAGAACTTGAGAGCTCATGTTACAACTATGCATAGTATAATATGTGTGATAAAAATCATTTTTCTTACCAGAAGGGAAAAGGGGTGTATTAATAACCTAAACCCTAAATAATGCATTGCGTGTTTTAAAACCCTTGTAGCGATAATTATCTACATGTTTAAATCACTAAGTACTGAAAAATTGCTATGAGTGAATCTCGAATTTTTCTGGAACAGTTACTAAAGAAGTTTACATTGACTAGTGAGGCTTTTCCATTCTTTTAACACCCCACTTCACGCGAGGGTTGGACAGCTGGTGCGTGAATAAATTTAATTTGGGGGCCGAACATCGAGTGAGATCGATGGGTCCTTCTCTGATACCATGTAAAATTAGGCTTTGGGACTAACTCACACCCCAAAAGCTAGCTCAACGGGAAGAGGATTGCCCTAACCTTATAAGGAGACCACTCATCTCATTAACCAACGATGTGAGACTCAACCTTCTTCCTTAATAGGTATTTATGTTAAGAATACTTCGGTCTCTCGCGCTCAACTAATAAAATCTTTTCCATGAATGAAGCAGAGGGAGGAAGATTGATTCTTTGATCGAGGGCGGCATCCAGTTCTTCCTCTGCCGCCATTGATGGATCCACTAACAATCCTCAACCAAAGAGGCGGAGGGGTAAGAAAGAAGAAAGAACAACCCAGGGTAGGTGAGTGAGACAAATACTTCTCAGTCCAATGGCGGAGCTAGGATTTCTAGTAAGGAGTGTCAATGGTTAACAGTCAAAAAGTACAATTATGGTTCTAGCCCACCACACCTTGTTTTTGTCCTTACATCGTAAAAGTAAGGGTGAAGCTATAGATCTAGATGCGTAAGAAAAAGAGAGGAGAGTAGAACTTTTTTTCTCTCCTCAGGCATAAGCAATAGCAAACAATCTCTAACTAAGTAGCTAGTTTAAGTGGTACGCTGTCTAACATCTTTCATATCTTGTTCGTGTTCGGTGACCTTCTCTGAGGTTTTGGATCTACCTCCGAAACCTAAATACACATTTTTAAACAAATATCTATCCACTATATGTTTTACGTCAAGCAATACAGGGCTAGAACACATGACCTTAAGGAACTTTTGCAACACCTTAACCGCCACAGTAAATCTTCACCTTGTTTTAGGAGGCGTCAACACTTGTATATATACTTATTAAATAAAAAATTTGACCTATATATACAGTGTAATTTTCCGACAAAGGGGTGTCACTTGACACCCCTCGAGCAAGGGTATCTCCACCCCTGCTTTCCACCTTCTCTCCTCAAGGAAAGAGCAAGAAGGAAAGGATTGCCATTTTTCAAAAAGTAAATTTTACCTTCTTTAAGTTATTTCTCCTTTGAGGACTCAATTTCTCGAGTATCTATCAACATATATAGAGATTAATTAGAAAATTCGATATCTTGATCATAATTCTTTTTTAATGCAATGTGGTAAAATATCAAATATATAGTCACTTATCTAAATCAATAGAAATTATTTGCACAATCGAAATCAAGCTCCATTAATTGTTACTCCTACAAAATAATAATGCAATGTGGAGACTTGAATAACATGTCATTTAACATAAAGTAGGCGTCATGATGATGCATATGAAGTTACATGTTCAAATTTGTGAGTTTGTCACGTCTCTCCTCATCTTTTATGGATACATATATAATTAATTACGACTTTACATGGCTAATTTTTAATAATTATTCATTTATTCACTTGACACTTCCTCACCAACCGTAATCAATTAAGTTCTAAATTATACTTTTTCATTCATTTTTAGTTATCATAATTTTCTTTTTGAGAGTCAAACGATATGAATTTTGACTAATATTTTAAGATGTATTTTTTTTTATCATATTGGTAGGAAATAAATTGCAACTTATAGTACTTTTTATGTAGTTTTTGAATATCTAATTTTTTTATTTTAAAATATCAAATTAATGTAATCTAATTTAGCTTTGAAAGTTAGTCAAATTGTCTCTCGAAACGTGCAACATGACAACTAAAAAGGAACGGATGAAGTATTATTTTTTCTAAATAAAATAGCCAAAAGGCATCAATACCAGTTGTTTTTACCTACTCTCCGTTTCAATTTATTAGACCTATTTTGACTTGGTATATCTTTTAATATTGTGGTCTTACACATATATTAGGTGGAAAGTTGAAATTAAAAAGATGGAAAGAAGGAAAATAATCATTGTTTTTAAATGGATTAAAAAGGAAAATAGATCTAACAAATTAAAACGGAGGAATATATCTTTATTTACCCTTCTTTCTCTTTTTCAAAATGTAAGAAGTAAATTATTACGTCAGTGATGATTTTAGCATGACATCATCAACTTATTTAGGACAAATAATTAACTAATAACCATTCAATGACGTAATTATCTTTAATGTCACATTAATTAATTAATTTAATTATGATCTTTTTATGAACAGAAAAGTTTGACCAAAAATAGAAAAAAAAATGAAATGGTCAACTTTATGTCCACTATATAAGAAGAGTGGCATTAGCCCTTTTATTCATACAACCAAAAGAAAATAATAAATCAAGATTCTGAAATGGCAACCAAAGTCTACATTGTGTATGTATTCCTTTTATTCTCTATTTCTGCAAATAATTTTTTTTCAATTCTTAAGTTTTTTGTTTTGAATTTTTATGAATAATTTTGTTTATTAAAATACAAGACTTGTGAACTTAAAATGCCTTTATTGTTCTATTTCTCTATGTTATTTTTAATCTTGAATTTAAAAACTAATGTCTATTATATTTTTGACAGTTACTATTCAATGTATGGGCATGTTGAGAAGTTGGCACAAGAGATTTTGAAAGGTGCTGCTTCAGTTGAAGGAGTTGATGCCGAGCTATGGCAGGTAAAAATTTCTTACACCATCAGATTAAGTTGACGTATAACAATAGACCACTTTGTTATATATATAACGTGTCATATTCAGGTGCCTGAAATTCTTTCTGAAGAAATTCTTGCTAAGATGAGTGCACCTCCGAAAGGTGATGCACCAATCATTGCACCCGATGATCTTGTTGATGCTGATGGATTTATATTTGGTTTTCCAACGAGATTTGGGATGATGCCGTCTCAATTTAAGGCTTTTCTTGATGCAACTGGTGGTTTATGGAAAACTCAGCAACTAGCAGGCAAACCTGCAGGCATTTTCTGTACCTCTGGTTCTCAGGGAGGTGGCCAAGAGACTACCGCGTTAGTACTCCCTTTTCCTCTCTCACTAACTCTTTGATAACGGATGTGACAAGCTATATTGTTCAGACTCTTTAAAAATGTTGTATGGTACATGTTGAATTGTTCAAAAGTAATGTATTTTTTGATGATTGAGACCAGTGCTACAATATTTACAACAATGTGGATACACCTACACTTAGTATATGCATAAGTTTCTATATACCACTTAGAGCGTCATCATATTTGAAAAATAAAACACAATTCAAGTACATTACTACAACTCTCCTCGATGATGTAATTTCAATAGATGGACTTTGATAAAATGTAGGTTGACAGCGATTACAGCGCTTGTTCATCATGGAATGATTTTTGTTCCAATTGGCTACACATTCGGAGCTGGGATGTACGAGATGGAGAAAATCAAAGGTGGAAGTCCATATGGTGCTGGAGCATTTGCTGGAGATGGATCTAAAACGACCACAGAGCTTGAATTGGAGCAAGCATTTCACCAGGGGAAATACATTGCTACCATCACTAAGAAGCTCAAAGGCGCCGCCTAAATCTCAGTTCACCATTTGCATTCTATAGTTTCCTTTTTTAATTTTCATGTTAAGAACAAATGCTCTAGTTTAGAGCTAAGTTGGTACTCTGAATAAAATGTGCAATGTCCTATTTTCTTCATATTATTGGGATCATTTGGTTGGTATTTGTTACTAATTTAACATGTTTATGAATCTTGATATTTTATTTTTGTGCCTCAAATCATTGGATGTTACACCTAGTGTGTTTATTGAGAAATAACTAGTTCACTACAACAAAAACAGCTTTTAGCAGCAATAAATATGCACATTAACACAGAGTGTTAAACTCTTTACTTGCATTAGTTAATTGATATTGGATCCAATGTCGATATAGGTTTTAGGGACATCTATAAAGAGTGTTAATTGCCGCTAAAAGAACATATTTAGCAGCAAAAGATCATTTCTGGTGTAGTCGTTATCTATCTAGCTTCAACACATAATAACTAGCAGATGCATTATAAATTATGATTCATAATGCATAAACTTCATAATTCTGATTGAAAGCTATGATTCACTTCAATCAAATCTCAAAAAGCCTTGAGCCATGTATTATAGACATGTTTGCTAAGTCTATAACTAAATAACACATGAAAAGGTGTGTTCGATATCAAATTTTCTCATGTTCGATTGTTCAAAACATTTTCCTTCATACCGAACACTCCTAAAATCATTAACATTTCAGAAAATAGCAGATATCATCTACCAATTATAACACTAATTGTGACATTATTTGCAGAAAAATCCTGCTTCACATTCCATGTTTCTTCATCTTCATGTTTTCTCATTGAGGTATATGTAGGTGCCTTGGCAAGGGCAGTTGTATATTGTCCGTCTCCAACATCAACAAGATGGATGATATGCTCAGTCTGTGAACGGCCATGTCTTGTACACAAATTAGTGCTAAGTGTATACATCTCAATGCTTCATCATGTTGACACTCGTCCCAAATAGAGCAGTCTACTAAGTCCATCGGTGTACCTTCATCCCACTTCTGCCATGCCCGAAAAATTTTCAATATGAAAAATGTAAAACATTGTTACTGTACTTGTTATTTGTAACAGTAGTATTCTTAAAAGACATGAAGCATTTAACTTCACAACAGACATTTGAAAAGTAGTTATTGGACTTACATAACCAATAATCCCCGAGTGTTCATCTGATCGAAAGCTTTTCTCCGTCCACAGATGATCTCCAGTAATAGCACACCAAAGCTATAGACATCAGATTTTCCGGAGAACAAGCCTTCCATTGCATATTCAGGAGCCATATATCCGCTGATTTTTTTTATGGATATGTCACCGTGGGAGACAACCTACATGTAAATACCTAAGTAGTATTGGTGTAAACATTACCCCAAACTGTACTAATTGTGGCTCAATAGAAACCATAAAGCACATCTTTATTGAGCGTGTCACAGTGAAAAAATATCGGGAAAAGCTGAGACTTTTTGAATACATTACCAAAAACAAGGACTCTGTGGAACAAGACTGGATCCTCTCAATAAAAAACATAAAGAACGTTACCATCCAACGCATTATCAGCTGGGAAGCAGCCTTCCCATTTTACATATGGAATATTTGGCTTCAACGAAATCACAATTACCACCATAAGACCTCCATGGATATTATTCCACTGTCACCACCCTTCCAAGGAGCAGTGGAATACCATTACCTAACCAACCCAATAATGCCCATGAAACAGCGAACAGAAAAAAGGACTTAATACTTCTTCTAACATTGCCCATGAATGCAGGAAATTACCCAACAGGATGAAGAACCGACCAATCATAAATCGATAAAATTTGTCTTGTAACAAAATACAGACCAACTAATTCCTATAAATATGCTGATAAAAATAGGACATAGCACATTTAATTCAGTACCAACTTAACTCCAAACTAGAGCATTTATTCTTAACATAAAAAAGAAAAACACTACGGAATGTAAATGGTGAATTGAGATTTAGGCAGAGCCCTGGTGAAATGCTTGCTCCAGTTTAAGCTCTGCAGGATGTTTCGATCCATCACCCGCAAATGTTCCAGCACCATAAGGACTTCCTCCTTTGATTTTCTCCAACTCGAACATGCCAACTCCTCCTAATGTGTAGCAAATTGGAACAAAGATCATTCCATGATGAACAAGTTGCGGAATTGTTGTCAACCTGGAAAAAATATATATAGAATCTACATAAAAACACAAATTTGAATCGATTTATTCAAAAGAGAGGGAAAAAGACTAACGCGGTAGTTTCCTTGAGAACCAGTGCTATAAAAAATGCCTGCAGGTTTGCCTGCTAGTTCCTGAGTTATCCATAAACCACCAGTTGCTTCAAAAAAAGCCTTAAATTGAGCCGGCATCATTCCAAATCTTGTTGGAAAACCAAATATAAATCCATCAGCATCAACAAGATCATCGGCTGCAATGATTGGTGCACCCCCTTTCAGAGGTGCACTCATCTTAGCAAGGATCTCTTCTGAAAGAGTTTCCGGCACCTGTTTCATATGTCAATCGACAAAAACTGATTTAAGTTATATATACTGATAGTGTATAATTGAATATAACACGTTAGGTAAGTTACCTCTTATTTAGGTTTATTATATGTCAGTTTAATCTGATGGTGTAAAAAATTTATACCTGCCATTTAAATCTACAAATTATTGATCAAAATTCAAACAAAAAACTTTAGAAATGAGAAATGAATACATACACAATGTAGACTTTGGTTGCCTTTTCAAAATCTTGATTTATTGTTGTATGTATATTTTCATGAAAGGGCTAATGCCACACTACTTATATAGTGGTCACAGAGTTGACCATTTCAGATTTTTCCAATTTTTGGCCTGACTTTATTAAAGATAATTACATCATTTGAATGGTAAGTAATTAATGTAGAGAGCTAATTACATCTTATCACTACTCTTTTCTACCTTACAAAAATCTCTTAAATTTAGTGGAATAGAGATACATCCCAAAACGTCCTGATACATCGCATCCCAGCTGTTTCGGATACATCACTCAACGTCCTGATGCATCGCATCTCTGTTTCGGATACATCACATAACGTCTCGATACATCGCGTTCGTCCTAATACATCGCATACGTCCTGATACATCGCGTAAAGTGATGTATCCGACCGATACATCACGTAAAGTGATGTATCCGATTGATACATCGCGTAAAGTGATGTATCCGATTTATACATCACGTAAAGTAGGTATTTTTTAATTTTTTTCAAATGGTAGAAAATTTTAGAAAATATAGTAAAACAAGTTGTGTATTTAGGTAATTTTTCCTTAATTAATTATTAATCCTAAATAGGCTGCTGATGTCATGCTAAAATCATCATTGACTTAATAGATTGCTTTATTTCTTTCATATTTGAAAAGAGCAAAAAAGAGTAAATAAGGAAAAATATGTAAAAACAACTGGTACTAATGCATTTTGGCTGCTTTTATTTTAAAAATAATGATACTCATCCCTCAGTTTAAAAAAAATGACCTAGTTTTACTTGACACATAGTTTAAGAAAATAAAGAAGGTTTTTCAATCGTGTGGTTCTAAATTAAAGTTATGTCAAATGTTCAAAAAATGTCATATAATCTTGTGGCTTTAAAATTAAAGTGTTATAAAAAAGGAAAGGGGTCTTCTTTTTTTTAAAACAAACTAAAAAATCATTCTATTTGAAACGGAAAGAGTATAATTTACGAATTCGATTAGCCGAACTTAATTTATTCCAGTTGGTGAGGAAGTGTAAAGAGAATAAATGAATTACTAACAAAAAAAAAATGAAAAATTATCAAACTAGTCACAATCCCTAACATAATTATTAAAAACATCTACACTTCAAAATAATTATTTAAAATGTCATTATGTCAATATTTTAGAAAATAAGTTGCATCCTAGTATAATTAATTTCCTTTTCTTTTATTTCTCAAATTAAGCCCACATTGGACCCTTTTTTTACTCCACTATCACGTACAAAATTTAAAAAAAATACCGTCATTACCCACTTACACCTCTTTCTAAGTTTTACCCAAATCACTCCTTTCTCTCTCTTCCCTTTTTCACCATTGTTATCTCTTTTCCTTGTTCAAAAAAATCAACTGTTCAAAATTTCATATACTTTGATCAAGAAATCTCACAATTAATTCAAAAGATTTTTCACCCATTGATAAAGGTAAATTCAAAGTCAACAAGTATTTTGTGAGATTTATTGTTATTTTGTTTTCATATTCACCAAGTACATAGTAGAAGAATGTTGCAAAAATTGTATTCGTACCAGAATTGTATTCATATTAATTTTGTTTGTCAATTGTTTTTCTTTTACTCAGCATTTGCATTTTTATTATGAACATTGTATTTCTTTTTTAGTTTGTAGTCATTCCAATAGGTATGCCAAATGGATTTGTATTTCTTATACATATATGTATCATATTTTTTTCATAGTCAATTTGTATTTTTTTAGAATATTGTATGAATCTTCAACATATTATATTATTTCCACTATGTATGCTATTTTTTTTCCAAAATCTTTTATCCCTATTTCTTTCACAGTCAATTTGTATTTTTTTTTAGAATATTGTATCCTTTCTCGACATATTGTATTATTTCCACCACGTCACACAAATTTTTCTTCTTTCCGCTATCGTCTTTTTTGAATTTATATAAACGGGATATAATATGTTCCACTTCTTGATGTTCTTAATTTCACCATCCATGATTAAGATCCTGATAAAGGAGAAAAATGGAGATTGAAACTGTTGATCCAATCGAATGAGAAAGGTGATTTCTTTAAAATTATAACGGATGAGAATTTTAAGTGATATGTCTCTTTTTTTAAAAATATTCTCTCACCTAATTTTCTCTTTTCTGTTATTAAATAATTGTATTCTTGCAAATCAAACAAATAAAAAAATACATAAATCAGATACATAACAAACTAAAATATTGACATTTTAAATAAATATTGAAAGTGTAGCTAAGGGGTCGTATTAAATTTCAAAATATTGAGATTTTGAAAATTTACCCAAACAAAAAGCCATACGTAATCATAATTTGTTTCCATAAAAGATGTGGAGAGAAGTGGCAAATTCATGTATGTATACAAATTTGAAAAATTTTACCATGGTAGAGGCACAACCAACAATAATTGTGTGAGGCTCCATTCTCTTTTTGACACTTGGATAGTGGGCCATGTTTGTTACTTTTTACATGTGATTCACCATTTCTGTTCCACTTACCCTTCTTTTCTTTTCTTTTTTATTTTCTTTTACTTCTAACAAATATTCAATTCTCAAATACATAATTAAATAATTAATACATTTGATTAAAAAAATATATAGATAAACACATTTTCTGTTAAAATAATTGAAACATTTTTAAACTATTAACTTTAAAAATAAGCTTACTGTTTAATATTTTTAAACAGAATCAAATTAATTCAAAACATAAACTGATTCACTTTGGCGCATAAACTGATTAGATAAGATTAATTTTGATTAATATAAATTATTTACATAGATGTCAAAATAAAAATGACAACAGGGCAGAACAAGGTCGATATGACCGATTCATAAGCGATTTTAAAAATTTACGCAAGTTGGTTCACATTCACCTATAATATATTTTTTAGCAGCGTTTTTCTATTAAGTATTTTAAGAAATTGTAACCAAAAATTTTTAAAAAAAATTGATTATCTCTGTTAAGGAAATGACTTCAGATACATGAACTAAAACAGAACAAAAAAAGCTATGGAATAATAAATCTGAATTAATTTGATTTTTTTAAAATGCTAGTAATTGAGAAGACATTGGATTTTTTCCAGTTAATTTAATATTATTAAAAATGGTAAATAATAAGATTATTTTTATTACTTAGTCAAAAAAACATTATCTGACAATTTTTTTTAATTAAATATATCAACAGTTTAATTATGTATTTGAGAGTTGGATATTTGTTGGGAATAAAAAGAATAAGAAAATGAAAGAAAAGTGGAGTGAGTGGAAGAGGGAAGATAAAAGAAAAGTACAAAATGGACCCACTATCCAAGTGTCAAATAAATAATGGACCCTCACACAATTATTGTTAGTTGTGCCTCTACCATTTTAAAAATTTTCAACAAATTTGAACGAGACTTCTCAAATCTAACTTCATATGCATCATTATGAAGCCTACTTTGGTCATTGTCAACGAATGAGAAAATCTAACATAGGTGGTTAATGAGATGAGCGATCTCCTTAGACAATCCTCCTCCCTTTGAGATAATTTTTGCAGTGTGAGTTACACCCAAAGCCTAATTTTACATGATATCAAAGTAGGACTCATCTCACCCCATGTTGGGCTCCCAAATTAAATTTTCCCACACACCAGATATCAAACCCTGGCGTGAGGTGGGATGTTATAGAATGAAACAGTTTCACATCGATGGTTAATGAGATAGGTGGTCTCTTTATAAGGCTTGGGATATCTTCCTACCTTTGAGATACCTTATGGGTTGTGATTTAAGCCGAAAGTCTAATTTTACGGTCATCATCTCTATTCTTAGTCTGAGAATGTGGAGATTGTGGATGATACTCCCCATCCTCAAAATGATATTAGACATTGTTGATTGATGTTAGTCACTCTTCCCCATTCCCAGGTAAGTTTTCAAATGGATGATGTAGGGTTTAAACTCTACACAAATGAGAAAAAATAATAGAAACTCGACAAGTTTCGACGAGAAATTAAAGACGAAAAATGAGACCTTGAAATATTCTGAAAAAAAGGAAAAGTAACGAATGGTGAGGGTGCTAAGTATATATAGGTTTCAGAAAGTTGTTATAAATTATTTCAACAGTACGTAATCTGTTACGCCTCAAACTCGATGGGAACAATTAACTCCTACTGCAAATATTTAAGCTTGAGCCGATTTTGTGCATATATAGCAGCCACATACGGTCAAGAAAATAAACAAATATATCTCAACTTAAAAATAAGTCCTCAGCTAGCATTTAATGGTTTTGAGGACCTGAAACGTCATCCACAATCACACTCCTCATTCTCATACTAAGAATCAAGACAATGACTGCATGTAAAATTAGGTTTTCAAAATAACTCATACCCTAAAAGATAGCTCAAATGGAGGAGAACTGACCAAGCTTTTTATGGAGATCACACATCTCATTAATCATCAATGTGAGACTTTCTCATTCTTTAATACCCTACCTCACGCTAGGGTTGGACAGCTGGTGCATGGGCTATTTAACTTGGGGCCCTAACATCATGTGAGATGTGTCCTTCTCTGATACCATATAAAATTAGGCTTTGGGACGTATTTACACCCCAAAAGCTAGCTTAAAAGGAAGAGGATTGTCCTAATTACCTTTTGAGGAGACCACTCATCTCATTAACTACTGATGTGAAACTTTTATACTCTTTAACAATGACCATGACAATCCAATGAATGAGCATCCGGCTGTGATCCAACTTGAACATATACCAAAAGTACGGACTGATTACACTTGGGAGAAGAAGAGCATCCGAGTGGAGGCCTCGGGTGAGAATGATGGAACCTTTTATCAAACAGTTTTAACTTAACCTTCTTCCTTAATAGGTATCTATGCTAAGAATACTTCGATCTCTTGCGCTCAACTAATAAAATCATTTCCATGAATGAAGTAGTGGGAGGAAGATTGATTCTTTGATCGCTTGAACAAGAAGGGCATTCAGTTCTTTCTCCGTCGCCATTGATGGAACCAATAACAATCCTCGACCAAAGAGGCGGAGGGGTAAGAAAGAAGAAAGAACAACCCAGTGCAGGTGAGTGAAACAAATACTTCCCAGTTCAGTGGCGGATCTAAGATTTCCAGTAAGGAGTGTCAATGGTTAACAGTCAAAAAGTACAATTATGGTTCTAGCGTGCCACACCTTGCTTTTTCTTTTTTACTGTTACATTCTGCCCTTACATCGTAAAAATTAGAGTTAAGCTATAGATCTAGATGCGTAAGAGAAAGAGAGGAGAGCGGAACTTTACTTCTCTGCCCAGGAATAAGCAATAGCAAACAATCTCTAACTAAGTATTTTAAGTGGTCCACTGTCTAACATCTTTCGTATCTTGTTCGTGTTCGGTGACCTTCACTGAGGTTTTTGATCTACCTCTGAAACCTAAATCCATATTTTTAATCAAATATATATCCATTATCCCTTTTACGTCAAGCAATATAGGGCTAGAACACATGACCTTAAGGAACTTTTGCAATACCTTAACCATCACAGTAAACCTTCACCTTGTTTTTGGAGGCGTCAACACCTGCATATATACTTATTAAATCAAAAAAAAATTGACTTTTATATATACAAGTGTAATTTTTCAACAAAAGAGTGTCGCTTGACAACCCTTGGGCAAGGGTATATCCGCCCCTGCTTTCCACCTTCTCTCGTCAAGGAAAGAGCGAGAAGGAAAGGATTGTCATTTTTCAAAAAGTAAGTTTTACCTTCTTTAAGTTCTTTCTCCTTTGAGGATTCAATTTCTCGAGTATCTATCAACATATATAGAGATTAATTAGAAAATTCGATATCTTGATCATAATTCTTTTTTAATGCAATGTGGTAAATATCAAATATATAGTCACTTATCTAAATCAATAGAAATTATTTGCATAATCGTAATCAAATTCCATTAATTGTTGCTCCTACAAAATAATAATGCAATGTGGAGACTTGAATAACATGTCATTTAAAATAAAGTAGGCGTCATGATGATGCATATGAAGTTACATGTTCAAACTTGTATACATGCATGAGTTTGTCACATCTCTCCTCATCTTTTATCGATACATATATAAATAATTACGACTTCACATGGCTAATTTTTGTTAATTATTCCTTTATTCACTTGACACTTCCTCACCAACCGTAGTAAATTAAGTTTTAAATTATACTCCTTTCGTTTGTTTTTAATTGTTATAGTTTTCTTTTTTAGAGTCAAACGATATAAACTTTGACTAACATTTTAAGATGTATTTTTTTATCATATTGATATGGAAAAAATTGCAACTTATAGACTTTTCATATAGTTTTTGAATATCTAACTTTTTATTTTAAAATATCGAATTAATTTAATCTAATTTAGCTTTGAAAGTTATTCAAATTGACTCTAGAAAAGCGCAACATGACATCTAAAAAGGAACGGATGAAGTATTATTTTTTCCAAATAAAATAGATATAATGCATCAATACCTGCTGTTTTTACCTACTCTCCGTTTCAATTTGTTTGACCTATTTTGACTTGGTATATCTTTTAATATTGTGGTCTTACACATATATTAGGTGGAAAGTTGAAATTAAAAAAATGGAAAGAAGGAAAATAATCATTATTTTTAAACGGATTAAAAAGGTAAGTAGATCTAACAAATTGAAACGGAGGGATTATATCTTTATTTACCCTTCATTCTCTTTTTCAAATATGTAAGAAGTAAATTATTACGGTGATGATTTTAGCATGACATCATCAACTTATTTAGGAAAAATAATTAACTAATAACCATTTAATAACGTAATTATCTTTAATGTCACATTAATTAATTTATTTAATTATAATCTTCTTATGAACAGAAAAGTTTGACCAAAAATAGAAAACAAAATGAAATGGTCAACGTTATGGCCACTATACAAGAAGAGTGGCATTAGCCTTTTTATTCATACAACAAAAAGAAAATAATAAATCAAGATTCTGAAATGGCAACCAAAGTCTACATTGTGTATGTATTCCTTTTATTCTCTATTTCTGCAAATCATTTTTTTCAATTCTTAAGTTTTTTGTTTTGAATTTTGATGAATAATAATTTTGTTTATTAAAATACAAGACTTGTGAACTTAAAATGCCTTTTTTTTTGTCAGTTACTATTCAATGTATGGGCATGTTGAGAAGTTGGCACAAGAGATTTTGAAAGGTGTTGCATCAGTTGAAGGAGTTGATGCTAAGTTATGGCAGGTATAAATTTCTTACAACATTAAATTAAGTTGACATATAACAATAGACCACTTTGTTATATATATAACGTGTTATATTCAGGTGCCTGAAATTCTTTCTGAAGAAATTCTTACTAAGATGAGTGCACCTCTGAAAGGTGATGCACCAATCATTGCACCCGATGATCTTGTTGATGCTGATGGATTTATATTTGGTTTTCCAACGAGATTTGGGATGATGCCGTCTCAATTTAAGGCTTTTCTTGATGCAACTGGTGGTTTATGGAAAACTCAGCAACTAGCAGGCAAACCTGCAGGCATTTTCTGTACCTCTGGTTCTCAGGGAGGTGGCCAAGAGACTACCGCGTTAGTACTCCTTTTTCCTCTCTCAATAACTCTTTGATAACGGATGTGACAAGCTATATTGTTCAGACTCTTTAAAAATGTTGTATGGTACATGTTTAATCATTCAAAAGTAATGTATTTTTGGATGATCGATACACCTATTGACTAACTACACTTAGTGTATGCATAAGTTTCTATATACCACTGATGTCTATATTTAAAGAAGTGAACAAATTACTATAGCTTCATCATATTTAAAAAATAAAACACAATTCAAGTACATTACTACAACTCTCCTCGATGATGTAATTTCACTGGATGGATTGTGATAAAATGTGTTGTATGTGTAGGTTGACAGCAATTACGCAACTTGTTCATCATGGAATGATTTTTGTTCCCATTGGCTACACATTCGGAGCTGGGATGTACGAGATGGAGAAAATCAAAGGTGGAAGTCCATATGGAGCTGGAGATGGCTCTAAAAAGACCACAGAACTTGAATTGGAGCAAGCATTTCACCAGGGGAAATACATTGCAACCATCACTAAGAAGCTCAAAGGCGCCGCCTAAATCTCAGTTCACCATTTGCATTCTATAGTTTCCTTTTTAATTTTTATGTTAAGAACAAATGCTCTGGTTTAGAGCTAAGTTGGTACTCTGAATAAAATGTGCAATGTCCTATTTTCTTCATATTTATTGGGCATTTGGTTGGTATTTGTTACTAATTCTACATGTTTATGAATCTTGTTATTTTATTTTTTTGCCCCAAATCATTGGATGTTACACCTAGTGTGCTTATTGAGAAATAACTAGTTCACTACACCAAAAACAGCTTTGTTAAACTCTTTACCTGCATATGTTAATTGATATTGTATCCAATGTCACTATAGGCTTTAGGGACATCTCTAAAGAGTGTTGATTGCCGCTAAAAGAACATATTTAGCAGCAATTAAGTTATTGCCGCTAAAGATCATTTTTGGTGTAGTTCTATATCTATAAATATGCACATTAACAAAGAGTGTTAAACTCTTTACCTGCATTAGTTAATTGACATTGGATCCAATGTCGCTATAGGCTTTAGGGACATCTATAAATTGTGTTAATTGCCTCTAAAAGAACATATTTAGCAGCAATTAAGCTATTACCGCTAAAGATCATTTTTTGTGTAGTTGTTATATCTATAAACTTGCACATTAACAAAGAGTGCTAAACTCTTTACCTGCATTAGTTAATTGACATTGGATCCAATGTCGCTATAGGCTTTAGGGACATCTATAAAGAGCGTTAATTGCCGCTAAAAGAACATATTTAGCAGCAATTAAGCTATTGCTGCTAAAGATCATTTTTGGTGTAGTTGTTATCTTATCTGTCTTCAACACATAATAACTAGCAGATGCATTATAAATTATGATTCATAATGCATAAACTTCATAATTCTGATTGAAAGCTATGATTCACTTCAATCAAATCTCAAAAAGCCTTGAGCCATGTATTATAGACATGTTTGCTAAGTCTATAACTAAATAACACATGAAAAGGTGTGTTCGATATCAAATTTTCTCATGTTCGATTGTTCAAAACATTTTCCTTCATACCGAACACACCTAAAATCATTAACATTTCTGAAAATAGCAGATATCATCTACCTATTATAACACTAATTGTGACATTATTTGCAGAAAAATCCTGCTTCACATTCCATGTTTCTGCATCTTCATGTTTTCTCATTGAGGTATATGTAGGTTGCCTCGGCAAGGGCAGTTGTATATTGTCCGTCTCCAACATCAACAAGATGGATGATATGCTCAGTCTGTGAACGGCCATGTCTTGTACACAAATTAGTGCTAAGTGTATACATCTCAATGCTTCATCATGTTGACACTCGTCCCAAATAGAGCAGTCTACTAAGTCCATCGGTGTACCTTCATCCTACTTCTGCCATGCCCGAAAAATTTTCAATATGAAAAATGTAAAACATTGTTACTGTACTTGTTATTTGTAACAGTAGTATTCTTAAAAGACATAAAGCGTTTAACTTCACAATAGACATTTGAAAAGTAGTTATTGGACTTACATAACCAATAATCCAAGAGTGTTCATATGAACGAAAGCTTGTGTTCCTCCGTCCACAGATGATCTCCAGTAATACCACACCAAAGCTATAGACATCAGATTTTCCGGAGAACAAGCCTTTCAGTGCATAAATTCTGGACGGATCCCTGGATCCCACATCATAAACCCTTTAGAGAATTACTTAGTGGCCCTTTAGAGGAAGCTGAATTAACTCAACAGTTAATAGAACCTTAAGGACGTCCCTTACGATCTACCTCATAGCACCCGCCAACTTTTTTTAGGTATACCAATACCCATCACAAAAGGCACTAAGGATACCCCAACTAGGTCACTAACCAACACGGGTAACTTTAGCACCTCCTCAGCCTACAAACACTTTAAAATTCAACACAAATAGGATACACCGGAGGAAAAAGATTATAAGTGGATCTGGAAATTGAAGTGCCCAAATGAAATCAAATTTTTTTTGTAGATATGTCACCATGGGAGACTACCTAAGTAGTATTTGTGTAAACATTACCCCAAACTGTACTACTTGCGGCTCAATAGAAACCATAAAGCACATCTTTATTGAGTTGGAAAAAAATATTGGGAAAAGCTGGGACTTTTGGAATACATTACCAAAATCAAGAACTCTATGGGGAACAAGATTGGATCCTCTCCATAAAAAACATAATAAATGCTACCTTTTTATATATAAAATTAAACATGATAAACAAGATTGGATCCTCTCCATAAGAACTCTATGGCCTAAAACTCGCATTCAAACTTCAACAATATATAAAATTTTACCTTTTTAACCCAAAAAAAAAGATATATATCTCGTATTTGTTTCTAAATAAGCATACCAAATGTAACATCAAGATTCATAAACGGATAAAATCTGTCTTGTAACAAAATACTGACCAACTAATTCAGTACCAACTTAACTCCAAACTAGAGCATTTATTCTTAACATAAAAAAGAAAAGCACTACGGAATGTAAATGGTGAATTGAGATTTAGGCAGAGCCTTTGAGCTTCTTAGTGATGGTAGCAATGTATTTTCCCTGGTGATATGCTTGCTCCAGTACAAGCTCTGCAGGATGTTTCGATCCATCATCCGAAAATGTTCCAGCACCATAAGGACTTCCACCTTTGATTTTCTCCAACTCGAACATGCCAACTCCTCTTAATGTGTAGCCAATTGGAACAAAGATCATTCCATGATGAACAAGTTGCGGAATTGTTGTCAACCTGGAAAAAATATATATATAATTGACATAAAAACACAAATTTGAATCGATTTATTCAAAAGAGAGGGAAAAAGACTAACGATGTAGTTTCCTGTCCACCTCCTTCAGAACCAGTGCTATAAAAAATGCCTGCAGGTTTTTCTGCTAGTTCCTGAGTTGTCCATAAACCACCAGTTGCTTCAAAAAAAGCCTTAAATTGAGCCGGCATCATCCCAAATCTTGTTGGAAAACCAAATATAAATCCATCAGCATCAACAAGATTATCGGCTACAATGATTGGTGCACCCCCTTTTGGAGGTGCACTCATCTTAGCAAGGATCTCTTCTGAAAGAGTTTCCGGCACCTGTTTCATATGTCAATCGACAAAAACTGATTTAAGTTATATATACTGATAGTGTATAATTGAATATAACACGTTAGGTAAGTAACCTTTTATTTAGGTTTATTATATGTCAGCTTAATCTGATGGTGTAAAAAATTTATACCTGCCATTTAAATCTACAAATTATTGATCAAAATTCAAACAAAAAACTTTAGAAATGAGAAATGAATACATACACAATGTAAACTTTGGTTGCCTTTTCAAAATCTTGATTTATTGTTGTATGTATATTTTCAAGAAAGGGCTAATGCCACACTACTTATATAGTGGCCACAGAGTTGACCATTTCAGATTTTTCCAATTTTTGGCCTGACTTTATTAAAGATAATTACATCATTTGAATGGAAAGTAATTAATGTAGAGAGCTACTTTCATCTTATCACTACTCTTTTCTACATTACAAAAATCTCTTAAATTTAGTGGAATAGAGATACATCCCAAAACGTCCTGATACATCGCATCCCAGCTGTTTCGGATACATCACTCAACGTCTTGATGCATCGCATCTCTGTTTCGGATACATCACATAACGTCTCGATACATCGCGTTCGTCCTAATACATCGCGTTCGTCCTAATACATCGCATACGTCCTGATACATCGCGTAAAGTGATGTATCCGATCGATACATCACGTAAAGTGATGTATCCGATTGATACATCGCGTAAAGTAGCATCCCGATACATCGCGTAAAGTGATGTATCCGATTTATACATCACGTAAAGTAGGTATTTTTTAAAAAATTTCAAATCGTAGGAAATTTTAGAAAATATAGTAAAACAAGTTGTGTATTTAGGTAATTTTTCCTTAATTAATTATTAATCCTAAATAGGTTGCTGATGTCATGCTAAAATCATCATTGACTTAATAATTTGCTTTATTTCTTTCATATTTGAAAAAGAGCAAAAAAGAGTAAATAAAGAGAAATATGTAAAAACAACTGGTACTAATGCATTTTGGCTGCTTTTATTTTAAAAATAATGATACTCATCCCTCAGTTTAAAAAAAATGACCTAGTTTTACTTGACACATAGTTTAAGAAAAATAAAGAAGGTTTTTCAATCTTCTGGTTCTAAATTAAAGTTATGTCAAATGTTCAAAAAATGTCATTTAATCTTGTGGCTTTAAAATTAAAGTGTTATCAAAAAAGGAAAGGGGTCTTTTTTTTTTAAAACAGACTAAAAAATCACTCTATTTGAAACTGAAAGAGTATAATTTACGAATTCGATTAGCCGAACTTAATTTATTCCAATTGGTGAGGAAGTGTAAAGAGAATAAATGAATTACTAACCAAAAAAAAGGAAAAATTAGCAAACTAGTCACAATCCCTAACATAATTATTAAAAATATCTACCCTTCAAAATAATTATTTAAAATGTCATTATGTCAATATTTTAGAAAATAAGTTGTATCCTAGTATAATTAATTTCCTTTTCTTTTATTTCTCAAATTAGGCCCACATTGGACACTTTTTTTACTCCACTATCACGTACAAATTTTTTTTAAAATACCGTCATTACCAACTTACACCTCTTTCTAAGTTTTACCCAAATCACTCCTTTCTCTCTCTTCCCTTTTTCACCATTGTTATCTCTTTTCCTTGTTCAAGAAAATCAACTCTTCAAAACTTCCTATACTTTGTTCAAGAAATCTCACAATTAATTCAAAAGATTTTTCACCCATTGATAAAGGTAAATTCGAAGTCAACAAGTATTTTGTGAGATTTCTTGTAATTTTGTTTTCATATTCACCAAGTACATAGTAGAAGAATGTTGCAAAAATTGTATTCGTACCAGAATTGTATTCATATTAATTTTTGTTTGTCAATTGTTTTTCTTTTACTCAGCATTTGCATTTTTATTATGAACATTGTATTTCTTTTTTAATTTTTAGTCATTCCAATAGGTATGCCAAATGGATTTGTATTTCTTATACATATATGTAACATATTTTTTTCATAGTCAATTTGTATTTTTTTAGAATATTGTATCAATCTTCAACAGATTATATTATTTCCACTATGTATGCTATTTTTTTTCCAAAATCTTGTATCCCTATTTCTTTCACAATCAATTTGTATTTTTTTTTAATATTGTATCCTTTCTCGACATATTGTATTATTTCCACCACGTCACACAAATTCTTCTTCTTTCCGCTATCGTCTTTTTTGAATTTATATAAACGGGATATAATATGTTCCACTTCTTGATGTTCTTAATTTCACCATCCATGATTAAGATCCTGATAAAGGAGAAAAATGGAGATTGAAACTGTTGATCCAATCGAATGAGAAAGGTGATTTCTTTAAAATTATAACGGATGAGAATTTTAAGTGATATGTCTCTTTTTTTAAAAATATTCTCTCACCTAATTTTCTCTTTTCTGCTATTAAATAATTGTATTCTTGCAAATCAAATTAATAAAAAATACATAAATCAGACACATAACAAACTAAAATATTGACATTTTAAATAAATATTGAAAGTGTAGCTAAGGGGTCGTATTAAATTTCAAAATATTGAGATTTTGAAAATTTACCCAAAAAAAAAGCCATGCATAATCATAATTTGTTTCCATAAAAGATGTGGAGAGAAGTGGCAAATTCATGTATGTATACGAATTTGAAAATTTTTACTATGGTAGAGGCACAACCAACAATAATTGTGTGAGGCTCCATTCTCTTTTTGACACTTGGATAGTGGGCCATGTTTCTTACTTTTTACATGTGATTCACCATTTCTCTTCCACTTACCCTTCTTTTCTTTTCTTTTTTATTTTTTTTTACTTCTAACAAATATGCAATTCTCAAATACATAATTAAATAATTAATACATTTGATTAAAAAAATATATAGATAAACACATTTTCTGTTAAAATAATTGAAACATTTTTAAACTGTTAACTTTAAAAATAAGCTTACTGTTTAATATTTTTAAACAGAATCAAATTAATTCAAAACATAATCTAATTCACTTTAGCGCATAAACTGATTAGACAAGATTAATTTTGATTAATACAAATTATTTACATAGATGTCAAAATAAAAATGACAACAGGGCAGAACAAGGTCGATATGACCGATTCATAAGCGATTTTAAAAATTTACGCAAGTTGGTTCACATTCACCTAGAATATATTTTTTATTAGCGTTTTTCTATTAAGTATTTTAAGAAATTGTAACTAAAAAATTTTTAAAAAAAGTGATTATCTCTGTTAAGAAAATGACTTCAGATACATGAACAAAAACAGAACAAAAAAAGCTATGGAATACTAAATCTGAATTAATTTGATTTTTTTAAAATGCTAGTAATTGAAAAGACATTGGATATTTTCCAGTTAATTTGATATTATTAAAAATGGTAAATAATAAGATTATTTTTATTACTTAGTCAAAAAAACATTATCTGACAATTTTTTTTAATTAAATATATCAACAATTTAATTATATATTTGAGAGTTGGATATTTGTTGGGAATAAAAAGAATAAGAAAATGAAAGAAAAGTGGAGTGAGTGGAAGAGGGAAGATAAAAGAAAAGTACAAAATGAACCCACTATCCAAGTGTCAAATAAATAATGGACCCTCACACAATTATTGTTGGTTGTGCTTCTACCATTTTAAAATTTTTCAACAAATTTGAACGAGACTTCTCAAATCTAACTTCATATGCATCATTATGAAGCCTACTTTGGTCATTGTCAACGAATGAAAAAATCTAACATAGGTGGTTCATGAGATGGGCGATCTCCTTAGACAATCCTCCTCCCTTTGAGATAATTTTTGCAGTGTGAGTTACGCCCAAAGCCTAATTTTACATTATATCAAAGTAGGACTCATCTCACACCATGTTGGGCTCCCAAATTAAATTTTCCCACACACCATATGTCAAACCCTGGCGTGAGGTGGGATGTTATAGAATGAAACAGTTTCACATCGATGGTTGATGAGATAGGTGGTCTCTTTATAAGGCTTGGGATATCTTCCTACCTTTGATATACCTTATGGGTTGTGATTTAAGCCGAAAGCCTAATTTTACGGTCATCATCTTGATTCTTAGTCTGAGAATGTGGAGATTGTGAATGATACTCCCCATCCTCAAAATGATATTAGACATTGTTGATTGATGTTAGTCACTCTTCCCCATTCCCAGGTAAGTTTTCAAATGGGTGATGTACGGTTTAAACTCTACACAAACAAGAAAAAATGATAGAAACTAGACAAGTTTCGACGAGAAATTAAAGACAAAAAATGAGAGCTTGACATATTCTGAAAAAAAAGGAAAAGTAACGAATGGTGAAGGTGCTAAGTATATATAGGTTTCAGAAAGTTATTGTAAATTATTCTAACGGTACGTAATCTGTTACGCCTCAAACTCGATGGGCACAATTAACTCCTACTGCCAAAATTTAAGCTTGAGCCGATTCTGTGCATATATAGCAGCCACAAACGGTCGAGAAAATAAACAAATATATCTCAACTTAAAAATAAGTCCTCAGCCAACATTTAATGGTTTTGAGGACCTGAAACGTCATCCACAATCACACTCCTCATTCTCATACTAAGAATCAAGACAATGACTGCATGTAAAATTAGGTTTTCAGAATAACTCATACCCTAAAAGATAGCTCAAATGGAGGAGAACTGACCAAGCTTTTTATGGAGATCACACATCTCATTAATCATCAATGTGAGACTTTCTCATTCTTTAATACCCCACCTCACGCTAGGGTTGGACAGCTGGTGCATAGGCTATTTAACTTGGGGACCTAACATCATGTGAGATGGGTCCTTCTCTGATACCATATAAAATTAGGCTTTGGGACGTATTTACACCCCAAAAGCTAGCTTAAAAGGAAGAGGATTGTCCTAATTACCTTTTGAGGAGACCACTCATCTCATTAACTACTGATGTGAAACTTTTATATTCTTTAACAATGACCATGACGATCCAATGAATGAGCATCCGGCTGTGATCCAGCCTGACCATATACCAAAAGTACGGACTGATTACACTTGGGAGAAGAAGAGCATCCGAGTGGAAGCCCCGGGTGAGAAAGATGGAACCTTTTATCAAACAGTTTTAACTCAACCTTCTTCCTTAATAGGTATCTATGTTAAGAATACTTCGATCTCTCGCGCTCAACTAATAAAATCCTTTCCATGAATGAAGTAGTGGGAGGAAGATTGATTCTTTGATCGCTTGAAGAAGAAGGGCATTCAGTTCTTCCTCCGTCGCCATTGATGGAACCACTAACAATCCTCGACCAAAGAGGCGGATGGGTAAGAAAGAAGAAAGAACAACCCAGTGCAGGTGAGTGAAACAAATACTTCCCAGTTCAGTGGCGGAGCTAGGATTTCCAGTAAGGAGTGTCAATGGTTAACAGTCAAAAAGTACAATTATGGTTCTAGCCCGCCACACCTTGCTTTTTCTATTTTACTATTACATTCTGCCCTTACATCGTAAAAGTAAGGGTGAAGCTATAGATCTAGATGCGTAAGAAAAAGAGAGGAGAGTAGAACTTTTTTTCTCTCCTCAGGCATAAGCAATAGCAAACAATCTCTAACTAAGTAGCTAGTTTAAGTGGTACGCTGTCTAACATCTTTCGTATCTTGTTCGTGTTCGGTGACCTTCACTGAGGTTTTTGATCTACCTCCGAAACCTAAATCCATATTTTTCATCAAATATATATCCATTATCCATTTTATGTCAAGCAATATAGGGCTAGAACACATGACCTTAAGGAACTTTTGCAACACCTTAACCATCACAGTAAACCTTTACCTTGTTTTAGGAGGCGTCAACACCTGCATAAATAATTATTAAATCAAAAAAATTTGGCTTTTATATATACAAGTGTAATTTTTCAACAAAGGGGTGTCGCTTGACACCCCTCGGGGAAGGGTATCTCCGCCCCTGCTTTCCACCTTCTCTCCTCAAGAAAAGAGAGAGATGGAAAGGATTTTCATTTTTCAAAAAGTAAGCTTTACCTTCTTTAAGTTCTTTCTCCTTTGAGGACTCAATTTTTCGAGTATCTATCAACATATATAGAGATTAATTAGAAAATTCGATATCTTGATCATAATTCTTTTTTAATGCAATGTGGTAAATATCAAATATATAGTCACTTATCTAAATCAATAGAAATAAATTGCATAATCGAAATCAAGCTCCATTAATGGTTACTCCTACAAAATAATAATGCAATGTGGAGACTTGAATAACATGTCATTTAACATAAAGTAGGCGTCATGATGATGCATATGAAGTTACATCTTCAAATTTGTATACATGCATGAGTTTGTCATGCCTCTCCTCATCTTTTATCGATACATATATAATTAATTATGGATCCGGCTCCCCTCCATTACCCCTTCCCTCCATTTCGTCAAGTGCACGTCTAGATGAAAGACACGTGTCTTATTTAAAGTTTAGAAAAAGCCCCCCCCCCCTTTATGTTAGGGGAGCACTAAAATGCAACTTCGATCGGATGCAGGTATAAAATCACGCCGCTGAGATGTCCAGCGGATTCCTAGGCCTTGACGAATGGCCGGCCACCTTTTACGTTAGAAGAGCAAAAGGCTCAGGGCATAGCAGGATGAACCACTGTGAATGAGTGTAAGCTTTGTTGCCCGAACATGATTGGTACTGACCACACTAGGTGCTACCGTGGTAGTAAGAGAGGCCAGGGGTGACAATTGAGAGATTGTCACTGAGCATTCCCAGTCACACGGGAAAAGAGGTCAAATGGCAAGGCAAGGCCATATGCCTGTTTGGCTCCTCGCAGATTATAGCTCACATCCAAACATCTGATTGGGGAACGGCGTAACTCCCATAAAGCTCCGACGGAAAGGGAAGGCCTGCCAAGCCGTATGCCCATGGGTGCAGGATTCTTCGAAAAAGCGTGGGCTAACTCGAAGACCTGGGACCCTGGTTTAGTAATGAATGAGGGGAAGCTTTTCGATCCTTCTCCGCCAGCGGCTTATGTAGTGGCCAGCCTTATAAAGCTCGCTAAGCCCTGCTTCCCTCTCCTCTTCACTTATTAAGTGGAAAATAGTCGTCGGCATTCTATACGCGACTTGACCGAGTCTGCGAAGCTTTGCTTTTCTTGTAGTCAGCCTGTAATGCCTCCCTTCATTTGCTTGCCTCTTTTCAACTCAGAATGCCTAGTGCTTATTATTTAGTGCTAAAAGCTAACCGTTATAAGCTCACCCTTCGGGTCTCGCTTCCAGCGCAGGAGGCCAAGCATTCTGCCAGACGTCCCGGCCTGGGAGCCCCATTTGCCTTTGGTACTTCAGTAGATCTTCTAAAAAAAAAAGCGCTACTTCAGCCTTAACTACAACTACATTACGCAAGCCCCCGCCGATACCTACCTATAGAGTAAAATTCTAATAAAAAAGTACCAGTGACGGCGACTTTCTAGGTTTATAGATTCAGTCAGCTAAACTCCATCAAACTCCTCAATAAATATCAACAAGATGTCGTGACCGCTTAGGCTTGGTTTGCTTTGGTTTGAATGTAAACGAAAATAAGCGGCGTTTATTCAAACAAAGGGAGCCGAAGGTTTCCTTGTTTAGTAGTACGAAAGTAGTTCTACTATTAAGATGTTTAATATTAATAATAAATATTAAGTGTTGTAGCTGTAGAACAGAATGATGTTCGCCCTTACTTTGACTCTCTGAGAAGGACTTAAGTAGCTAAGTTTCCAAAGGCAAACACCCCCCTGTCCTTTATAGTATAGTCATAAAGGGCTTCTCAGAAAAGTAAGGAAGAAGGCATTCGTAAGGCCGACCACTATCTCATAGGCATTCTGGTGGTAAAACCCACGACTACACGGCTCTATACCAAGTCATGAGCGATAGCGAAGCCAAGCCGCCGTCTATAGGCGAAGGGACGAAAGCCCGACAAAGGCATATGCTACAGTAAGCAAAAAAGTAGGTTGAGGTTATGAAGTCACTTAGCCATATACTATACAAAGGGAAAGGCGTCGGTACAGAGTCACGTCAGCTGTGAATATAGACTAGGCTATAAGGAACGGAGTCTTAAACTATGGACCGAGACTATACTAAGGAACAAGGAAGCTTGACTGAGAAAAGAAGTCAAGGAACAAAGCAGCTTCTCTAAGAAAGTCTTTTTTTCTTGTAAATGCATTTTTTTCTATTTAGAGAGAGGGGGCTTCAAGTTCTTAGAAAGAGCCGTACGAGACCGCTCACGTACGGTTCGGGAGCCGAGCCCATGCGCAAGTGCTTAGGTCAACACTTATATAATTGCCAGTCATCAATTGGAGGCGGGCAAGATAGTGATGAATTGCGATTAGTCTAAACCTTCGACTAGCGACTTATTGCGGCCTACCCAGAATGCCCATACAGACTAAGACCTTATTCACACAGCGAAGAAAGGCCGAGTGGAAGGGGCAGTCAGCTGGCTGCTTCTTTGCCATGCGCTTTGCTTCAATTTATTTTTTATAAGAAAGAGACCAATTGAGAGTGAAAGGCAAGGGCAAGCGATAGAAAAGATAGTCCCTCGTGCGAACTACTACTACTAGAAAGTAGTGAGACCATTAGTGAAAGAAGGACCAGACCAAGGAGGATCTTATCCTAAAGGAGAAGGAGGAGGAGTAGGAGCTAGCCTTAGGGGCGGAATCGAAGCGAAGAAATTCGCTCATGCCAACGCCAACATGGAGATTTTGCGTATTTTGTCTACTTCCATCCGGAACACTTGGAATAATTCTACCACTACTAAATAAGATCCCAAAAAGAGTACAAATCCTTTTCTTCCATATTGAAAAGTTATCGTGGGTCTTGTTCTGGCAAAAGTCACCTTAGACTTTGGGTATTTGTTCGCGGATGACCTAACGAGTGCTGTGAATTAGTTTTACTCACCACCATCGGGTGAAGGGTGGTTTGGTCAACCGCCAACCCCGACTCCTGCACCAGAGAATTTCGTCTGGAGCTCATTCCCGGTGCGCGAATCAAAGGGGACGGCCCAGCCCCGGGTTCGGAGGAGAAAAGAAAATTGTATGCCGTAGTCGAACGACATCTTCGCAGATACTGCGCTTCTCAAGAAGTATCGAAAAGGTTTCCTTTTTTGAAAGATCAAAAAATGCAAGATTTTGTGTATTTTGCACAACATTTTTCTATTACGGAATTGGACATTGAGAGCAAAAGCGAAGCGGAAATCGCTGAGCTTTCTACCTTCATTGGAAATTTTCGTACAGTCAAAACTCTATTTCATTATTTTTTTGACAAGTACTTCGAGTAATACTAGACTAAAGGCTTCTCCATTTTCTGATTGATTGCCTTTTTCTTGACGATGAGTTTTCGTTTTCAATCTTAATGCAGGAGCGGAAAGCCAATTGACTGCAAGGGAAGGAAATATCATTTTTCAATTATTACTTGCTGGGGCGGAGCGTAGACGAGCGAGAAGAGCCAAGGAAAAGGGAAGCCCGTCATAGAGCAGTCGACTAGAAGTAGAAGACTGTTGACCTGAGAGAAGGCGGCCTCTCTCGGGAAAGATGGCCCAATTTCTCTTCTTTCTTTTTGATTTCAGCTTTCTTTGAGTGTTATGTAAAAAGGACCAAGGAGGATCCTATCCTAAAGGAGAAAGAGGAGTAGGAGGAGTCAGTTTTCTTTGAAGATCGAGGAACGTAGTGTCGGACAATTATGCCATTCGGAAGAAGTCTTCTACAGAAGAAAAGCCTGTTACGAGTAAGTGGAGAGGAAAGATCTCCAGAGATTCTTATCTCATTCCATTCCAGTGGCTCAACCAGTAACCAATGGTAAAAACTCAAAAATCCATGGTTTCCCGGTAGAACCCTATTTCGCCCAAGTTGTCTCGAAACCGGAAAAATGAAGCGGTTTTTCGCACAGCTTGCTCATAGTGTAGGTCCCACTTGTATATCATATTTGGCCAAAGAAGCATCGGACAGGTTGGAGTTCTTACCTTCTTGGGACTCCATGGACCAAGATCTGCTTTTATTATATGGTCAATACCGATCTACTTTAGTAGATCATATGGATGTAGAAAAAGCAACTAATTTGGATGAAATAGAAACATCTATTTTCCATTTCTATTTACCTAGTTCATAACTTTGTTTCGTGTGTTCCTGGGAGGAATTCGATCTCGGAATACCACCTAAATAACTACGGCCAGAGAGTCAAATAGGTTGGGAAGAAAGAGTCTGAGGTCGGGTCGGACGACATAAATCTTGGTTGGTTCCACCACCACTAGAGATTGGACATATATATAATCTTTCTTCTAAAATAGGGATTCTTATATATATATTTTGAAAATAGCTGCAAGACCAAAATTGAAAGCCCTTATTTTATTGTTGTTCCTCCCAGATACATGGCTTACATACCCTGCTCAACATTCTTGGAAAACAATCGAAACGAGGGTTCGGGAGCCTATAAGTGGAACGTTTGCTATGTTATAAGGACTGAGCGCCTACCCGGATTGGCTTCGTTATCGCTCCCGTGTAGGGGTCGGTCTATCCCAAAAAAGGGGTCCTCCTATCTGAAAGGGATTCCGAAGCGAGCGAGTTCCCTATTCCATATATCGGCCATCTTATCTGCAAGGGCGGCTTCCTCCCTTTCAGGTTTGCATGTCTTTCATTCTGAATTGCCTCATTTGACTTGTGCATGCTTGCATTTAGATAGGAAAGATACTTCTTATATTAGGAGAATTATTGTAAAGGAGTAGTAAGGGAGTGAAACCCCGATCTAATCTTACATGTGCGAGGACAGTCCTCTGAATAGAGTCCATTGCATCCCACATTAATCGACGGGCAGCCCTCGTACATTTAGCATAAACCGCTGAAAACGAGAAAGTATGTCCACTCTGAGTGGGCAGAGCCTTATTACATTATTAATATGAGGGATGCAAGGAATTGATGTTACGAATGCCATAGCAAGTGAATCAGAATAAGCCCTAGCCCAGCTACTGATTGGAAAGTCTTATCGTCATCTGTATAAAGCATTTATCTACAGGTTTTTCACTTTTCATTCATTGAATGACTTGATTCCCAAAGGATGAAGGAAAACTTCTAGTGTACCCAGTTGCAGGTCATATACTATATCTTGCACACGAGATAGAAAAGTAAGAGTTCGGAGAGTTGTCTGACAACCTTCCCAGTTCCCACTTCGGTTCCAAGAGAAAGGAAGGGGCTGATCCGATAGTGCGTGCTGGTCAGTTCGATACTATACTCCTTGCTTTCAGAGTTGGAAAGAGCGAGTGGAATAAATGAAAGGAGTTGAACGAAAAGATACGTATATCTTCGAGCTTGAAGTGAACGAACGAAATACTTGAAGTGAGTCTAACTAGTATAACGAGTAAGACAACGAGTACTAGAGCTCCCTACTCTCAGTGGACTACTTATAGGAGGATAGGGAAAAGTTGCATGCAGTTCAAGAGAAATCGACCAAAATCAAAGGGGGGATAGAGCAAGGGAAAGAATAGTTGGGCCTAAAAGATTTTTTTGTCTTTTTCACCAATCGGGCCTAAAAGATTGCTCGAGTTATTATTCAAACTTGGAAAAAGGGTCTGATATACCCCTCAACTTTGTCATTTAAAGTTGATATACCCCTCGTTATGAAAGTGGCTCATATATACCGTTATAGTTATACAAATGACTCACATATACCCCTACCACTACGAAAGGAGCTCATATATACCCTTCATCGAACTCTAGATCAGTATCATGGAATTTCACTTACATAAATTTGTACTTTAAAATAGTGTCTTAAGATTTTGCTTTTATAAATTTAAACTTCTAGATACTATTCTAAAAAAAAATGGAACTTTTACTACATATATGTACTTGTAATGGATGTTACATTTTAGAGAAGGTTATAGCTTGACGACAAGAGAGTCAGAAGCAACAATATTTTAAAACCATTTTCATTTTCTAAATTGGGGTCGGGAAAGAGAATTACAAGATGAGAAATCGAACTCTTATCAATTAAATGAAAATTTACATAACCAACCAACTAAGCTACTAAGCTTTCTTGATATTTTACTAGTTTCGCGAACAAGAATTTTTAAAAAGGAGAGAAGAGAAGATGGGTTTGAAATTAATGTAATCTAATTTAGCTTTGAAAGTTAGTCAAATTAACTCTAAAAAAGCGCAACATGACAGCTAAAAAGGAACGAATGAAGTATTAATTTTTCTAAATAAAATAGCCAAAATGCATCAATACCAGCTGTTTTTACCTACTCTCCGTTTCAATTTGTTTGACCTATTTTGACTTAGTATATCTTTTAATATTGTCTTGGTATATCTTTTAATATTGTGGTCTTACACATATATTAGGCGGAAAGTTGAAATTAAAAAAATGGAAAGAAGGAAAATAATCATTATTTTTAAACGGATTAAAAAGGAAAGTAGATCTAACAAATTGAAACGGGGGGAATATATCTTTATTTACCCTTCATTCTCTTTTTCAAAATGTAAGAAGTAAATTATTACGTCAGTGATGATTTTGGCATGACATCATCAACTTCTTTAGGACAAATAATTAACTAATAACCATTTAATAACGTAATTATCTTTAATGTCACATTAATTAATTTATTTAATTATAATCTTTTTATGAACAGAAAAGTTTGACCAAAAATAGAAAAAAAAATGAAATGGTCAACTTTATGGCCACTATATAAGAAGAGTGGCATTAGCCCTTTTATTCATACAACAAAAAGAAAATAATAAATCAAGATTCTGAAATGGCAACCAAAGTCTACATTGTGTATGTATTCCTTTTATTCTCTATTTCTGCAAATCATTTTTTTCAATTCGTAAGTTTTTTGTTTTGAATTTTAATGAATAATAATTTTGTTTATTAAAATACAAGACTTGTGAACTTAAAATGACTTTATTGTTCAATTTGTCTATATAATTTTTAATCTTGAATTTAAAAACTAAGGTCTATTTTATTTTTGTCAGTTACTATTCAACGTATGGGCATGTTGAGAAGTTGGCACAAGAGATTTTGAAAGGTGCTGCATCAGTAGAAGGAGTTGATGCTAAGTTATGGCAGGTATAAATTTCTTGCACCATCAGATTAAGTTGACCACTTTGTTATATATATAACGTGTTATATTTAGGTGCCTGAAATTCTTTGTGAAGAAATTCTTACTAAGATGAGTGCACCTCCGAAAGGTGATGCACCAATCATTGCACCCAATGATCTTGTTGATGCTGATGGATTTATATTTGGTTTTCCAACGATATTTGGGATGATGCCGTCTCAATTTAAGGCTTTTCTTGATGCAACTGGTGGTTTATGGAAAACTCAGCAACTAGCAGGAAAACCTGCAGGCATTTTCTGTACCTCTGGTTCTCAGGGAGGTGGCCAAGAGACTACTGCGTTAGTACTCCTTTTTCCACTATCAGTAACTCTTTGCTAACGGATGTGACAACCTATGTTGTTCAGACTCTTTAAAAATGATGCAGGGTACATGTTTAATCATTCAAAAGTAATGTATTTTTGGATGATCGATACACCTATTGACTAACTACACTTAGTATATGCATAAGTTTCTATATACCACTTATGTCTATATTTAAAGAAGTGAACAAATTACTATAGCTTCATCATATTTAAAAAATAAAACACAATTCAAGTACATTACTACAACTCTCCTCGATGAAGTAATTTCACTGGATGGATTGTGATAAAATGTGTTGTATGTGTAGGTTGACAGCAATTACGCAACTTGTTCATCATGGAATGATTTTTGTTCCAATTGGCTACACATTCGGAGTTGGGATGTACGAGATGGAGAAAATCAAAGGTGGAAGTCCATATGGTGCTGGAGCATTTGCTGGAGATGGATCTAAAACTACCACAGAGCTTGAATTGGAGCAAGTATTTCACCAGGGGAAATACATTGCTACCATCACTAAGAAGCTCAAAGGCGCCGCCTAAATCTCAGTTCACCATTTGCATTCTATAGTTTCCTTTTTTAATTTTCATGTTAAGAACAAATGCTCTGGTTTAGAGCTAAGTTGGTACTCTGAATAAAATGTGCAATGTCCTATTTTCTTCATATTTATTGGGATCATTTGGTTGGTATTCGTTACTAATTCTACATGTTTATGAATCTTGATATTTTATTTTTGTGCCCCAAATCATTGGATGTTACACCTAGTGTGCTTATGGAGAAATAACTAGTTTACTACAACAAAAACAGCCTTTAGCAGCAATAAATATGCACATTAACTAAGAGTGTTAAACTCTTTACCTGCATTAGTTAATTGATATTGGATTCAATGTCGCTATAGGCTTTAGGGACATCTATACAGAGTGTTAATTGCCACTAAAAGAACATATTTAGCGGCGATAGATCATTTTTGGTGTAATAGTTATATCTATAAATATACACATTAACAAAGAGTGCTAAACTCTTTACCTGCATTAGTTAATTGACATTGGATCCAATGTCACTATACGTTTTAGGGACATCTATAAAGAGTGTTAAACTCTTTACCTGCATTAGTTAATTGATATTGGATCCAATGTCGCTATACGTTTTAGAGACATCTATAAAGAGTGTTAATTGCCGCTAAAAGAAGATATTTAGCAGCAATTAAGCTATTGCCACTAAAGATCATTTTTGGTGTAGTTTTTATCTATCTATCTTCTACACATAATAACAAGCACATACATCATAGTTCTGATTGAAAGCTATGATTCACTTCAATCAAATCTCAAAAAGCCTTGAGCCATGTATTATAGACATGTTTGCTAAGTCTATAACTAAATAACACAAGAAAAGGTGTGTTCGATATCAAATTTTCTCATGTTCGATTGTTCAAAACATTTTCCTTCATACCGAACACACCTAAAATCATTAACATTTCTGAAAATAGCAGATATCATCTACCTATTATAACACTAATTGTGACATTATTTGCAGAAAAATCCTGCTTCACATTCCATGTTTCTGCATCTTCATGTTTTCTCATTGAGGTATATGTAGGTTGCCTCGGCAAGGGCAGTTGTATATTGTCCGTCTCCAACATTAACACGATGGAGGATATGCTCGGTCTGTGAACGGCCATGTCTTGTACACAAATTAGTGCTAAGTGTATACATCTCAATGCTTCATCATGTTGACACTCGTCCCAAATAGAACGGTCTACTAAGTCCATCGGCGTACCTTCATCCCACTTCTGCCATGCCTGAGAATTTTTCAATATGAAAAATGTAAAACATTGTTACTGTACTTGTTATTTGTAACAGTAGTATCCGTTAAAATCATAAAGCATTTAACTTCACAACAGACATTTGAAAAGTAGTTATTGGACTTACATAACCAATAATCCCCGAGTGTTCAGCTGAACGAAAGCTTGTGTTCCTCCGTCCACAGATGATCTCCAGTAATAGTACACCAAAGCTATAGACATCAGATTTTCCGGAGAATAAGCCTTCCATTGCATATTCAGGAGCCATATATCCGCTGATTTAAGTAAAAAAAACGTCGATGGAGTTAGTTCTTTGAGCAAGTTAATGGATCATTAGTATCTCTTAAAGGTATAAAATCCAATTGATACTTACTATGTCCCAACTACTCTATTTGTATTTGCTTCATTTTCATTTCCACCAAATATCCTAGCCATACCAAAGTCTGAAATTTTCGGGTTCATCTCTTCATCTAGCAAAATGTTACTAGCCTTTAAATCCCTATGGATTATTCTGAGTCGCGAATCTCTATGGAGATACAAGAGCCCTCGTGCAATCCCTTCAATAATGTTGAAGCGTTTCCTCCAGTTTAATTGAGCTTGCTTAACAGGATCTGTCAAAAATTTACCAACCAAAACAGTTGTAAGTGATCGATCTCTCTATCGATGAAATGATGTTACAATGTGTAGCATATCCAAAGTACTAACCAAATAGAAATGAATCTAAGCTTTTGTTAGCCATGTACTCGTAAAGAAGCATCTTTTCTTCTCCTTCAATGCAGCATCCCATAAGTTTAACAAGATTTCTATGTTGTAATTTCGCAATTAGCTCTATCTCATTCTTGAATTCCTCCACACCTTGTCCGGATTTTCTTGAAAGTCTCTTCACTGCAATTTCTACGCCACATAGTAGTTTCCCCTAAAGATAAAATAAACAAACATCGACGTTAGTCCAACACAATAATGCTATACTTCTCGAGCAAATCAAGACACATTTGTCAAATTGGAAGGAAATCAACCTTGTAGACAGGGCCAAATCCACCTTGTCCCAGCTTGTTTTCGTTAGAAAAGTTGTCGGTAGCTGCTGCTACACCGCTGAAACTGAAGAATGTAAGTTCTGAACCACTTCCTTGATGCCCTTCAATATTCAAGTCACCTGCTGCTGACGTGTCCATAGAAAACTCTCCGCTCCTAGTTGGCTCGCTTGTCTCCATTTGGTTGATCCTATTGGATGCTGAAAATGGGACATAGAATATATAGGTGCATTGTATAGCAACAAATGACTGTCGTAAAACACCAGCTTTTCTGAAATTTTACCTCGCGTTTTGGCTTTGTACTTGCATAGTAGAAAAACTACCATACAAACAAGAAAAGCCCCGGCTAACATAACGGATATTACCACAATTTTGACTGTCGTGTTGCTACCAGCTGTTTCAAGAAAGTTTGTAATGAGAACATACCTAAAATGATTGTATGAATACCAACAGAAAAACTAGTACACATTTTACCAAATTCAGAATTAGCAAGGCGAACATAGAGAGTGTTTCCACCTTCCTCAAACTGCTGCATATCGACTAAATCTCCACTCCACATCAAGCAATTGATTCCGCTAACAAAAGCATAAGCAGTACATGAACAATTGTCAAGGCACTTGCTTTTACACTCATCGATATTTTGAAAATCTGCAGTATCAGCAAAATCCGGCAACTTGATTTTCTCAATCTCAAAGAATCCGTCCCTCTTTCCGTTACCATTCTTCAACACACTGTTATTTCCTCTGCATTCGAGTTCTTTCCTCCTAACACACCCTTCTGACCAGTTTCTCACATTCCACTGCCCCAAATTTTTTGGTACAAATCCAGTTAAACAAATGCATTTTTTCAAATATGTGACATCACATTTCGCGAAATTACCACATAAGTTATACAAGTCACAATCACCCGATGGATGAGACTGTATTATACTCCATTTCTCGTTATCTTTATCCCATCGTTGTTCCAGCTCGTATCCAGTTGGACTAATATGGAACCTCACCAAATCAGAAGCATCTGCTACGGTGTAAGTGAAGTATAGTTTATCTCCTTCATTGTAAAGCTTGAAACCATGTAAATACTCAGGCTTCATATCTGTAACGCCTGTGAATATTCGTCCATCCCAATATCCACTTCGCCAACGTCTGTCTGGTCCATCCCAGATCACAATTTGTGGTGATCCGCGAGGATCAACTCCTAATGAGTACCTGTTGGAAACGTAATTAAGTAAATAAAAATATGCTCTTAGACTATTAAGCTTTCAAATGTGATGTCACAAATACAACTTTGTATCTGAGCAGACATAGTTCTTAAGTTCGAATCTCATTGCCACCCAATATCAAAGATTCAAAAAGCACGCGAGGGGTCATGTCAAAAACAAAATTAAGTAAAGAAAAACATGTTTTCAGCTTAATCGTTTAGATAAGATGTCACAAATGCATTACAATAGAAAGGCAAGCAGAGTGCTTAGGTTCGAGTGTCACTACCACCCAATATCAAAGATTCAAGAAGCACGTGAGGGGTCATGTTAAAAACAAAATGTAGTAAAGAAAAAACATGTTTTCAGTTTAATCTTTTAGATAAGATGTCACAAATACATTATCATATTAGGCAAGTAGAGCTCTTAGGTTCGAGTCTCACTGCCACCCAATATCAAAAATTCACGCTCACGCACCTTTACTTCTTTTCCTATCTATAGTAAGGAAACTGCTACTCACAACTACTAGCTATCCATCTAGCCCACGATACCGAAGGCTCAAAAAAAAAATTGAATGAGGTCATTAACACTGAATCATCATATTGAAATCATATAGTCCATGACCGACTATCAACCCTTCTGCCTTTCCATTTTCCACGAGTCGTGAGGGGTCGTGTTCAAAACAAAACTAAGTAAACAAAACCACATTCTCAATTAAGCTTTCAGATGAATTATCACAAACGCAACATGGTATCAGAGCAGACAGAGTTATTAAGTTGGTGTCTCATCTCACCACCACACATTATATCAAAAGTTCAAACCACACATGAAGAGGCATGTACAAAACAAAAATTAAGTAAATAAAAAGATTTCAGATAAGATGATCACACGATACAAGATTACGTACCTTCCAGGTGAAGGATCACTTTCACTAGTCCAAGACCTCAAAACTTCATCCAAATAAAATCTCATTTCTGGTAAAAATGTATCTGTAGGATGCTGAAAACTCTGCCACAATTCCTTGTTATTACCATCAACTAACCTAAGATTGCCATCAGCAGAAAGATGTGCAGAACAATTATTCTTCGCAACATGAGCAACATTATTCGTCCACATTAAATCGCCACGACCATCTTTCACCACCAAATTTCCATTTTTCTCAATAGTAAAAACACCATTTCTATCAAAAATAGGTTTATCTCTGTTTGCAACCCAAACAAATGAATTTTTTGGAGCATCAACATACCATATACCAAGAAACCTTTGATTATTAGAAACATTTGGACTAAAAAATCCCAAAATAAATTTCTTTTTTGTAGAAATTAAGATATCACCATCTCTTAAAATTTCACCTTGTCTAATTTTATTAGATGTACAAGTACAACATAGTAAGTTGATAGAAAAAACAGTAAACAAGAAAAAAATGATACCATTGGTCATTTCAAGAAAAAAAAATAAAAAAATTGAGATTGGAAGAAGAAGGGGAAAAAATAAATTGTAGCAAAGAAAGAAGAAGAAATATTTGATGGCTAATTTTGGTAGGATATGTATGAATTTAATGAAAAAGCCTAGAGAAAGATTGACTTGACCAAAAAAAAAAAAAAGATTTGTATAAAGTTGAAAAATCTTTATGACCAAACTCTCTATGGCCCCACAAGTGCACTTTTGGAATTTAATTGAAAAATTACTAATTTTTATATATATGGACCATATATAGAAATAAATAAAATTGACCATATTTTAACATGTGATTATTAAGACGTTAGTTGCCCTATTTTTATTTTTATTTTAGGTTAATGATTTTACTTGTGAATTTTTTTTATTATAATTATCTTTTAAGTGATTTGAGAGTTAGATTTTTTTATCAGATTGCGTGATTTTTATTTTACTACACTGAAAGTCCTTTTTCGTTATATAAAGATAAATCAACGTTATTTAAGTATTACAGATAGTCACTAAATTATTTTTCGTAGAAAATAAAATAAAACCGTTTGACTTTGCTTAAGAGTTACAACAAGACATTCAAAAAGTTCTTATAATATAACTGGCGTTTCTGCGTAAGTATAATATAAGATTTTTTTTTTGTTTCCTCATAATAACATTCTTTGATTTATACGTGAATTAAGTGACTTTTTAGTTAAGTGACTTTTTAGTTACAGTAACTTTCGCGATATTAAGCATAATTTTTTGTCATCAAGAATAACTCTCACACTTTAATATTACTATACAATTAAAACTAAATGACCATCTATAAAAATAGTCTTATAATCTGATTATATAATATAATAATTTTTTTATATATTATCAATATATAGAAGTTAATCTCGTTTTCGAGAAAGATGAGTCATCAGGTCAAATAAGAGGGACATAGATTTTATGTACTTTAAAATATCAACTAGAACTATTTTAACCAAGAAAAAATAAAAAGGGGGTCAACTAGTACTATTCTTAAAACGTTCTTGCAGACAAAAATAGATGACCACGTGTTAATTTCATTTATCGTAAAAAATAAAATAAAATGCGTTTCACATAATTAAGCCTTTTTATTTTCCTCCTACCGTCCTTCCCCATTAATAAACAAATAGTGATTAATTAATAAAGAGTTACTTAAATGTAGAAGATTTGATATTTAGATATTCTAAATTTTGGGAAGAAAATATTTCCCATACCTTTTTTGTTTTAAATTATTTATTGTGTTTTTTTTTATGTTTTTTAAATAAAAATACTAATGAGGAGGTTTTCTTTTATCATTTTACCTTATTTATATCTTAAGATATAAAAAAGTTTCATTAAATGTTTCCTATATTAAGTGAAGGCTGATTTAGGAGCTTAGATCTATTATATTGATTAACATTTAGAGTTCTTAGCTATGATCCTATTATATATTTAAAATTATGAATTTGTATCTATATTTATTACAATTATAATTAATTTTTACACATAATTAGGATATGCTTCACTTTTAAAGTACTGTGTTCGAAAATGATAACTCAAAGCTTCGTTTCCTTGTAATTGAGGTGTTTGTAATTTAGCTATCAGATTATGTCAATAAGTGGAATAGCGAACTAGATTCTGAATAGGTCGGATATTTCTGGCTCACCAAACGAAATTGGTGATTTTTTAGTCACGACTAGCTAAAATTAATATCTCATTAAAAAATATTTTCACGTGATAAAACGTGCTTAGGAAATAACATTGATATAATTCGTTTTAGGAAAAATTATATTGTGTCCGTTGAAAATGTGATGTAATTAATTTAAAATAGATATTATATCATTCAAAAATTGTTTTAATGGCACGTGTGTGAATCTTATACTAAATATTAAGCTCATTTCAAGTAGTTTAAAGAGTTGTTAGTCGAGACACTGAGGTAATACCCAAAAGAAGACGAGTTGAAGTGTATATATCCATATATACCCCTTGTATATAATTATTGTCGCAAAGGTCAATTTCATACATGAATTTACTCTAAAGTATTTCTCGAGTTTTGTATATAAATTCATCTCAGTGTTTTCAACAAATTCAACTTCCATTGAAAAAAATGAATAAATTTATAATTAAGTTATAGCTAGTAAAGAAAATTGTTAGACTTATTGCTAGTATATATATTTTTTAATAGTTGTATATATTCTAACGTGATATTATAATCAGTGGAAACGCCGTTAACTTTAGTCTTAATCTTTCTTTTTTTTTCCTCATAATTATTCTTACAAAATAATCTATTACTAGCAACTTGTAATGATTCTTTTTAGTTTCTTTTTTTCTTCTACACATTTGGCAGTCAAACATTAGAGTTCACATTTGAAAATTATATGACTTGCTGTTGGTAGATTGTATAATTATAATAATTTGATGAAAATGACATTTCTTTTCATACTTTTTTATTTTATTTTCTCAAATTTGATTGGCTAAGATGTTAATATACACAAACTTCTATGTCAAGTTTTATTTTTTGTGTTTACATCCTGTTTTTATGCATCTCTAAGTCTTCAACACCAGGAACGGAGCTACACCCGGTGGTGGTCAGATGAACAACTTTCGTCAGAAAATTATTGTGAGTATATATGTTAAATATCAATATTTTTGGATATATACTAATTGTTAAACAACCTTAACATAAAAACAAAGATAGCTTAATGGTTAAGGCTATTCAAAGTTGCCTCAAAGGCTTGGGTTTGAGCGTAGACTAAGATGTTTTGTTTAAATTTTTTTTTAGTTTCGTTTTTTAAGAGCACAAATATGACGTTTCAATCTTTATAATCTGACCAGCGAGGTTTATTTTTTTACTTGTCCTAAAGTATGAACACTCTTGACGAAAATCTTGGGTCCGCCACTGTTCAACACAAGGGGTAGTCGTTTGGTTCGAAAACAAGTTATATTGAAACTAGTTATATTCGAATTAGTTATATTGAGATATCTACGTAGCTTAATTTTTTGGATTTCCTTTTTTGTTGTTCTTTTTACTCGTAATTTTAGTTTGAATTTATTACTCTTAAAAGTTTCTCAAAATATCTAATTTAGACTAAGCATCTTTACATTGTATTCAAACATTCCATATTCAAAAAAAAAAAAGTGAATGGGATATCACAGTGGCGTAGATGGAGCAACAATAAAAATTAGGGGTTTAGCATAATTCAATGACTTAGCACAAATTGTACATATGTAATAAGAAATTCACCTACTATATATATACAAATAATTATTTAAAATCCTGTGAACAGAAAAATTAAGATTCAGAACCCATAAGCTTAAATTATTGGATCCATCTCTTCTTAAGAGGAAGACATTAAGGTAAGTGCACAAATAATTAATTTTGGAATTACCATTTAAGCCATATTATTATTCGCAATGTATTAAAATTTACAAATTTAGCGACTTAAATCACATATATATATCTGAAGTTCAGTTGAATTTATATTTGTTAGAAAAAATAATTTGTTAATCGAATATAATTTCAATAATCTAACACATAATTCAACTCTTAAAGTTGTTTCTAGTTAATAGAAGATTAAATTTAAAACATCGTACAAACCCTTTTTCAAAATATCAGATAAACTTGTTTTATCTGATATTTGCCAAAATTGACATAGATCAAATATTTTCTTAAAATGAGTAAATATAAAATAGTATTAGTGTCCAAAAAGGGATCGTTGTCAAGTTTTTTACAACTACACTTACGTCCTACACATCTACATTTTTCAAACAACATTATATTTCAAGGTCGTAGAATTGTGCATTAAATCTATCTATTATCTTAATATTTCAATTTTTTTTAATTTTGAATTCTTACTTTGTGAAAGTATAAGCTTATTTTGATATTTAATTTTTGTTCTCACCTGATTATTCTTGAAATCATGAATAATCTATCGATTAACTTATTTTTTATCGATATTAAATATGAATGAATTAAATATCTGATTCGTCCGTTTGTCACTCCTGATTACGAGGCTCATGAAACGTGTGTTGTGTGAATATAGGGGACGTATTATATTGGTATATATAATATCAACACGTGCTGTTATATATATACAATGTCAAATTGCCTTCTAAGTTAAGGCCTAATTCTTGGGGCCTATATACACGTGATACTTGGGTCGCACCGACCCGATTATTTTGGACAAACATGCCCCGAAATATCCAAGTATTATACCACCTAACCCTTAAACCACACCCCCACCCAAAAAAAAAAGGAAAAATTACATAAATGGGTCATAAAACTCAAAATAATTATATGTTCATACCCCAATTCAAAGTAATTCAAAAAATACCCATTCTCTCAAAAATATTATAGCACACACCCTGATTTATTAAGACTGATAATTTTCGCTTAACTGATACAAAATCAGTATCATATACTGTATTGGTATAATTAAGGCTGATAGTTTAACTTAACTGATATTAAATCAGTATATATATATATTGTATTGGTATCATCAAGGTTTCTTGTTCAGAAATTACTCATTAGTCAATGATACTATAAGAGTATATGTATATTGTTGTGGTATCATTAAGGTTTCTTGTTCAGAATTACTCATTAGTCAATGATATTATAAGAGTATATGTATATTGTTGTGGTGTCATTAAGGTTTCTTATTCAGAATTACTCATTAGTCAATGATACTATAAGAGTATATGTATATTGTTGTGGTATCATTAAGGTTTCTTGTTCAGAAATTACTTATTAGTCAATGATACTAAAAGAGTGTATATATATATATATATTTGGTATCATTAAGGTTTCTTGTTTAGAAATTACTCATTGGTCAATGATACTATAAGAGTATATGATACTGATTTAGTATCAGTACGTTATGCAAAATTATCAGCTTTAATGATACCAATACAGTATATGATACTGATTTAGTATCAGTTAAGCGAAATTAGTTGGGGGAAGTGTATATAGTGTAGTTATTTAGTGGGGTATGAATTGTAAAGGGGTATATATTTATAATTATTTTGTATTTATGGGGTGTTTACTTAATTTCCAAAAAAACAAGAAAATGATTACACTACATAATTAATTCCCAAATTGGCATTGTTGAATAATGTTGGATACTGTCATAATTACTGGTTGAAGTTGGGCCATCATCCGGTTATGTTGTAAAGTTTTGGGGAAATTATGAAATTACACAATTTAAGATAGCATAATCTTTAAAAATTTCTATTATTTGAATTAATTACAAAAGTCCCTGTTTTCCTCCTCTCTCTCTTAACATCTAGATACACCACTTCACTTCTATCAGATACATCATAACTTTGTTTGTGTACAATGTATCTGATACAAATATTATGGTTGATACATAACCCCAATTTTCAAACTTAAATCAGTACGAATCTGGTTTATATACATAATTTATGTATCGTTTGCTATGTATCGCGCGAAGGAGCAATGTATTCATGAGTTCTGAAAAATCCAAAATTATTGTAATTTGAAAAACCTTCGAGATATGATGTAATTAGTGCCAAATTATTGGGGATTTTGTACTTTATACTTAAGTTTTTATATAGATGGTCTTTATTTTATTTTTTTGGTCATTGTTGCTAATTAAATAAATATTTACGGATTAAAGTATTTTTATTTATTCAAATTTATTTGTTTGGTGTAAATTTAGAGAAAAAAATTTGTCTTGCTCGGCATAAATTTTATAGGAACTAAGCTATGCGACATGAATTGTGTGGGCTTTTTTGGAATTTGTTGTAATGTTTAGAAATTAGAGTTATTCGTTTTGGGCCATATGCTGGTACACTAACAATTGTCCAATATTTGTTAGGATTCATCTGAGAACCTATTTGAACGGATTTATTGCTTTTGATTTATAAGTTAAAATTCATAAATTTATTTTTTTTATTTAAAAATAAGTGTTTATAAACATTTTTTTCAATTTACATAAACATTTCAAAAATGCTTATAAATTTATTTGACTTAAAAACACTTAATATAAGCCAATACACTCAAACTCTTAATCTTCTTAGAGGATTTGTATGTAAGTGAAAAAATGTAGAGAAATATGTAGGATTGACAAAACTTATTTATTAAATATTGGAATTAGATGAGTTTAAATAAAGTGAAATGAATAAATTTCAACTAGCTTAGAATTGAATTTTCTAGAAAAGTATATATTATTATCTTTCACCAATACAAGTATAAGACAACTCTCTCTATCCACTAAGTTTTAGGCAGATGAAAATAAATCGCCCAACTTCTTTTGCTATTGGATTTCCCAATACACTTGATTTTTAGGTATTGCTTAAGAACTTATATGTTCTATCCTCATTTTTCCTTTAAAAATCTTCTACATTACTTTACTACTATATAGAAGTGGCTACAAGGAAGCAGGTGTTGATCGACATGCTTGCTTGTCCACATAGGGGTTGTTTAGGTATTTCAATATTAATAGCTTTATGGTTATTGTACCAAATGAATGATGTTAGTGTACCTTTCCACTATTGGACCAAAAAACCAATTAACATTTTCTTAATTCTTTACGTATTCATCAAAAAGATGAATATACTCCCTAACTTGTTGCAGCTTTTTAATGCAGCTACATTTGCCTAACCTTTTCTATTTATTTCTAAGCATAAATCTACAGTTCAATGACTTTTTTTAATTGTTTCTTTTGTTATAATCCACATTATCAAAATAGAAGAGTGGGCTTATTCAAGTTTCTTAACATGACTTTATTTACAAGTGGAAACTTTTTGCAAGGCAATAAAAGGACATTATAGTTAATTAACATTTACAATATTTTTTTAGTGATGACAAAATCAAAAATAATTTCTTAGTTTTGGATTGAACAAAAAAGGCTTTTAAAAGTGATCAAAATCATCATGCATAAAGTGAGATGCAATGTTAAATTTTTTATTTTAAATTGTAAATGACTAATATGTTTTTACACTCCATTAAGCTTTAGATACTCTGAATAACATTTCTCCCAAAGTTGGCTATTCAATTTCTCATCCAATTTCTTAAAATATTAATTACATCATTGACAATATTTTATCTACAAAACATATTAGCGGTGAAATAAGAAATTCAAAGACTAACTTTTTAAGAATGAAATATACACGAAATACTATTAAAAAGAGTAAAATCAATTTATATTATTTGAAAATTATGCAAAAAAATATCACAGTCTAAATCACACTAGTTGATAATTTAAAATAAATATAAAAACCATATAAAACTTGAAATATTCTTTAAATTTTAATTGTGTCATATAAATTGAGACTGAAATAGTAACATATATTGGGTCCATGCTGGCACGGGGTCCCATGTCTAGTAGACCTAAGAAGCTTGTAACTTCTAAGTATTTCTTTTAGTGCAATTTACACAAATCCTATAGTGTTAAGAACTACTCCCTCCGTCCAACAATAGGTGTCCACCAGAGGCGAAGCCAGGATTAAGAGTTTAGAGGTTCTAAATTTCCTTTTTTTAAAAAGAGAGAGGGGTTCCAACCCACATCTCTAGCGTTCACGGTGCACATACATATATATTTATTTAGTTTTCTAGTACAAATACAGGGTCTACAGAAAAACTATTGGGTTCGTCTGAACCCATGAACCCCCACTTAGCTCTGCATCTATTGTCCACTATACTAAAAATAGTTGTCCAACAATACTTGTCCTATTTAGAAAATCAAGAAATAATTTACCTTTTGGGTCTATTTTACCCTTGCTATTAAATACTATTTATCATCTAACACATTTTTCAAAGCATTAAATTTAATAAAGTCAAATGATAATATAGTAATATTACCCCTATTATTTATTGTTTCTTAAGGGGTGTGCCAAGTCAATAGTGGACAACTTTTGTTGGACAGAGGGAGTAATTACATCCCATCCCTACTCTTTTTCAAATTACCAAAATTCCTTAAATTTGGTGGAATCTGGATATATCCCAAAACGTCCCGATACATCGTGTTCCGATTTCGAATACATCCCTCAACGTTTCGATACATCGCATCTCAATTTCGAATACATCAATCAACGTCCCGATACATTGCATATATCATGATACATCGCGTAAAGTGATCTATTCGATTGATACATAGCATAAAGTGATATACCGTGATGTATCAGATCGATACATCACGTGATGTATCAGATCGATACATCACGTGATGTATCAGATCGATACATCACGTGATGTATTCGAAAATAGAAGAGAGTAGAAATTTTTATAATTTTTTCAAATGATAAAAAATTTAAAAAAATATAATAAAATAAGTTATGTATTTAGATAATTTTTTCTTTCTTTTACTAAGTATTTGAATCCATTAATTTCAGACTTTGGACTTGGCCGGAGAAATTTCCAAGAGCCAACAAATTAAATACCCTGTGGATTGTTGGAACTTTTAAGGTGATGAATGTTTCAGGCTTGCTACAATAATTTTTATTTTTTTCATTTTAGATTTGGTATCCAATATTTGCATCGAGTCTCACTATTTCAGATTCACATTGCGTGTAGGATCTCATTCGAAGGGAAGCTTTCCTTAACAATAATATTTTCATATACAAGATCGACTCAAATCCAAAACCTTTGGTTAAGAAAAGAGCAGCCACATGCACTCCACCATATTTTTTTGATTGTTACATTAATTGTATTGTGAGTAGAAAATAAAACATACTCCCTCCGTTCCTTTTTATATGTCATCTCTTTTTATAAATAGTTGGTCCATAATACTTGTCATTTTATAAAATTAATGCATAAGTTACCATATTCTTCCAATTATACCCTTGATAGAGTAGTTAATTAGTGTTGAAAATATATAACTTGACCAACCTAGGAAAACTAATAAGTAATTAATATTCATTGGAGTACTTCAAGCATTCATTAATTACTTTCTCCATTCACTATTCTATAAAATCTTATTTTGAAAAAGAAATCTCAACAAAGAAATTTAAAATAAAAGATGGAGAAAAAATAAAAAAATAATCTTGAAAGTTGAAGCTTTAACAATTTTTTTAAAATCTTAGATCAATTGGTTAAAAAATTTGGCTCCAAAAATAAAGTCAAAAATTTAAATAGCCATCCAAATGCATTTTAATTTTTAAAATCTAGCATATTCATCATTTATTGAAAAGTTGACTTAAGAAAACATTAAATAAAGGTAAAAGGATAAAGTTACTTAATTTTTTAATGCAAGTGCAATATAAAAATGTGACATATAAAAAAGAACGGAGGGAGTAAGATGCCTAGTCCCTCTGTCCAACAATACTTGTCCACTGTTGACTTGGCACACCCCTTAAGAAACAATAAATAGAAGGGTGATTTTACTATATTATTCTTTGAATATAATAAATACAATGTATTGAAAAATGTAATAGGGAGATGACTATAATTAATGATAAGGGTAAATTAGGAACTAAGAGTAAAATTATCCATTGATTTCAGAAAGTGGAAAAGTATTGTTGGACATCCCAAAATAGGAACAATTATTGTTGAATAGAAGGAGTATTTAGTATCGGATATTCGTATTAAGATCTTGACTAATTTAAATTTACATTGCATAAAATTCATTTAAAAGAAAAATAACTAATTTTTAATAAAAATCATATTTAAAATTCAAACTCGAGACTTTTAATTCAAGACGAAGGAATCCTATCATCACTTAATATAACATTAATAAATGCAACATAATTAAGAACTAATTTTTAAGGTTGGGGAGGATATCCTTATACCTATCCATGGATAGTTGTGCACACACATCATGTAATTCAAAGATATTTGATGATTTCAAATAAAAGGTTCCCTTTTATATTCTATTGCAGGAGTTTGAAAAATATAAGTTGTCAGTCCAAATCAATTAATCGATAATCGAGCAATTAATGACCACTAATTGATTAATTAATAATTGATATTTTAATGATTTAGTTATCAGAGAGTATTTTACAAATTGATAGAGCACATTTGGAGGTACATATCCTTCCTTATAAAAGTGGCTTATAAATTAGCGTAAATTTGAATTTAGGCGGATCCAATATAAATATCAAATACCGAATAAATCAAAAAGAAACTTATACTATCAGCATAAATTAATTCATTAATTATTTAATTTTATTTGATTTAAATGGGATAATTTGTATATATTTGGTAAATATTTAATTTTAATTTTAATTTTAAATGAGATAATTTGTAATCATATAAATATATATAATTTATTTTATATAAAAAGTTTATCTTTTGTTAGATTTTATATTATGTAAAAATGTACTCCCTCTGTCCCTAATTACTTGTCCACTTTTGAATTGACACACTTATTTAGAAAGTAATGAATGACATAGTGAGTTTACCATTTTATTCCTATTAATTATGAAGTGGTGAATTAAAATTTTAAGATTTTTAAAAAGTTCATTAATTAATTGAGGATATAATAAGTAAAAAGAATTTGTCCTTTCTTGATTTATTAAAATAGACAAGTAAAAAAAGACAATTAAAAATGGAAAAGTGGACAAGTAATTAGAGACAGAGGGAGTATTATATTAATTGAGAGGAGGCTGCAACATTAGTTCCCTTGGAAAAAAGATAGCCCCATTTCATTCAATGTGAATTCATAAAAGCCACATTATTATTCAATAAATTCCAGCACACAATATAATATAATGGCAAAAAGTTTGAGTTCACATCACATTTGTATATTCTCTTGAAAAAGTTTACACTAATGGCCGGTAATGATTAAGACATTTAATCGATTAATATGAGTTGTGATAGGATAATTAAAATTTCTTCAATCTCCATTAGATATTTTGAATTCGAATTTTGAGAAAAAATAATTTGTTGGCAATATTGTATTAAAAAATATGATCTTATTATGCGTGAATTTAAGTTCAATCGAAACTTTATATGAATATCAAATATAGAACGGAAAACCCAAAGGAAAAAGAAAAAGAAAAAGACATTAACCAATTCGTCTACTCTACTATCTAATTTATGAAAAAGGGCACTTGGCTACTTTTCTCATGAAAACTACTTTTACCTATTAAGAAACTAATATTACAATTAGGTTTATGCCATACACTAAAATTTATATCATCAATTTAAAATCTTAACATGATTTTTCAATATCTTATTCCAAATTAGGGGAAAAAAAATACTTTTTTTTGTTTCTCATTCGATATTGATATTTGCTTTAGAGTTCGATTAATTTGGATTCGTATGGGATAGAATCCATTCGAAGCTGTAGCACTCCCTATCAAATATTTTTAATATTCCCTTTATTTAATTTTATATGACCCCCTTTTTCCTTTTCATATATGTTAGAAAAAAGAATCATATCTTTTTTTATTTAAAAACTCTTTAATTTAGATTTTTCATTTTTCAAAACATTGGTGTTTAAATTTTTAATTTGTCAGTTTCTATATAGTCCAAAGACTAAAGTCCAAGCCAACCTTTTTTTGCCGTTTTATGAAGTTTCGATATCCCCACCAAAATCATTAAAGATTGACTAAAAACAAATTAGGAAAATTATTTACACTCCATTAATTCATTTTTTTCTTATGTCTTATATAAAAAATATAAACCTTTTTTTACTAATTCATTTTAATAAATTAAAATAAATTTAATATTACTCTTATCATTAAATAACTACATAAAATATTAATAATTAAATTTAAATTTTCAATATATAATTAGTAAAAATAATTTGATTAAAAAACCTAATAAATATATATATTTTTTAAAAATATCAAGTCAATAAAGATGGAGTAAATATTTTTTTTAAAACAATGTTCACACCTTTCAATAATACTCTATCTGTTCAACAATAGTTGTCCATTATTGACTTGGTACATTTCTTAAGAAATAATAAATAATAGGAGTAATATTACTATATCATCTTTTGATTTTATTAAATTTAATATTTTGAGAAATGTGTTAGATTATAAATAATATTTAATAGCAAGGATAAAATAGACCAAAAAGGTAAATTACCTCTTGGTTTTTTAAATTGGACAAGTATTATTGTATATTTATTTTTAATATAGTAAACAATTATTATTGAACGAAAGGAGTAATTCATCTCATTTTCCTTCTTACTATATATAGAGAGAGATTTATTTTAGACCCACCTCCTCCTTATTTTTCTCAATTTCAATAAATGCACTTTACAGGACCATTATAGTTGGGAAAATATCCTCCAAATATAGAAATACATTTGTTGATATAAAGTTTCTCTTCCCTACTATGATGGTGTTTGAGTCCATTCTTACAATTTCATCAAATATCCTGTCATTTTCTACCAGGAACACGTACCAGAAAATATTCAATTATTCCATCGAGTAGAAATCTAGTGTCCAATTAGAATTTGTTTATAAGAAAATACTCTGTGTGGTGAACTCCGTTGTGGCAAATTTCTTTTTAAGATAATTAAACAGCCATGACTATTGCTGATTCAAGTGTAATTCCAAGTCCAACAAGGCTAGAGGTATTGTTTTTAAATCTAAATCTTTGTTACCTAGAAATTTTCTTACAGATTCGACAGAATGAAGGGGATTACTAGTAATTGACTGAGATATTTATCTGAATTTTTCAGGGAAAGTATAGTGGAATGGTGGTATGTTGGATTCTTGGATTTGGGTCACTTGTTTCTTGGAATAGTATGCTAACAATTGGAGATTATTATTATCAACTTTTTCCTGTGAGTGTCTCTTTAATTTAATTGTCCTCTTTCTTTTTTTGTTAAAGAATATAGAAAAATCATGACTTTAATATGTTTGACAAAAAAGTCTGTGTTGATTCTGTCAATTGACTTTTACTTGGAATGTTAGCTATGTTGCTCGGACTCTATAAGAATATTGTGATGTGCGTGTTGGATCTTTCATACGACCAGGTGGAAAGGCACAAGATCTGCCTCTTGGCTTATGTATAGATATTGATTCATTCACGTATTTTGGAGGATCCAACGCGGTTTGTTGCTTCCAATTGCACACGCAAGTGTACGTGGTCGCAGAAGTAATAAGTGGCTCTTTAAGAACCGGAATATCGAACCCACAGAGACTTGTCAATTAACTATTTACTAAATTATACTAGTCTAATTATTTATTTAAGAGTGTCAAAAGAAATAAAAGAATGCAAGAATTAAATATTAAGATTAACTTACAGTGATTGTGACAATTCCAGGGCTGCAGCATGCATAGGGTTTCATGTATCGCATCTCATGCAATGAATTAACTAAGGTTATCAAATTACTGATTTACAGGGTTGATTTTATGATCATGATCTCTCGACCTCTAATCGCCTACTCCAACTAGCTGTCTAACTACATCGTTGAGCGGGGATAGGCAGTCCTAATTGGCGAGCATTTATATTTCATCCTGTTTCGTAACCAAGCGAGGTGTTCGTCCGGGCGTCACTCCTAAACACGAATCTAAACAAAGTTAGAACAAGCTCTTTGCATTCTTTGGTCTATCTACCTCTTTATCTCTCGAGTCCAAGAATAGACAATAAATTTATTTCTATGGTGATCAAGCATGAAATACTAAAACAAGAATACAAAAGTAATTTAAACGATAACCAACATTAATTCAAAACAATCGATGTTCAACAATTACCCGTAGCCGCAGCCCCAGAACAAGGGTCTTTAGTTACTAATACCTAAGAAAAAGAAGAAGAAAAGAACCCTAAAAGTATTGACAATTTTTCCTTCCACAATCTCTTCCTCAAAAAGTCTCTCCCCAGTATAATTCTTTCTATGGACTATTTATAGATGTAGGAAACCCTGAATAAAATAATTGAGTCCAAAATAAATTAGGAACCCAAAACCGAAACGGAATTGGATTCCAACGTGAAAGTGCACCGCCTCAAATATAATTGTGGATGTCTTCAAATCTTGACACGTGGCATAATGCCTCTTTCAATTAACATTCGGCACTTTCATATATGTATATATATATATTATAATATTAACTTTAATCCATTAAGCTGTCTGCTTGATTTTCCTTCTAGAATCTTCTATTTTTAATTCGTTTTACCTCCAAACTTCTTCATCTTCCCACCAATTTAATCCTACAAATAAAATACACTATTTAGCACAATCTATAAAATCCATGCTCTGAAAGGACAAATATAAATACTAAATTTGAGACAAATAATGATAAGAAAATATATTTTTGGCCTCAGATCAACACCCCACACTTAAACTTTTGTTCGTCCTCGAGCAAACATTAAATCTCATCTCAAAAATCATACTAGGAAGCCATCACTTTGGTTGATACAAACAATTAGGCCATATTGAAGTTTGAAAACGTCAAGTACAATTCCCGCTCATTATGCAAGACATCCAAATAAACAACAAACCTCTAACCTCCTAACCTCAAGGAAAGACTCTGAACTCATCAAATTTAAGCTTGCTCACCTACTCTCATCAAAGAAAGTTAATAACATCACCTATCTATCATGAAACAAGTGCCCTCACAAGAAGAAATAGTCCAAACACTCAATTCAAAAGATTGAATATAAATTAAGGACTTCACATTAAAGATCAAATCTCACACTCACAAAGAAAATTCACATGTGTGCTCAAAGAACCATATGCTTGCCCATTATGTACATCTCCACTAATTAAGCATGCTTGAATAGAATCAAATAGGACTTTAACGGGTTGTAATGTAGGCTAAGGGACAGGTAGGAAAATTATATAATAGTGACTCACACTTCCCTAAGCACTTTGTATTTTTAGACTTCATTACCCATTATTTTCTTCTCTTTATTTTCAGCCCTCTCTTCGACAATTATTTCACAAGTAATTCTCATCATCTCAAGAATGCTTCAATCATTTTTTTTTTCATAATAAATTTTTTTTTCAAAGGATTTTTTTTTTCTTTTTCTTTTTTTTTTCTTTTTCATGTCACATTCTTTCGAAGAGGGCTCTTTCATCACTTTGTAGCTATCATTGATTTTCTTTTCTTACATCCATTTATTTTTTTCTTCCAGATATAACAATTATAATCAGTCTATGCTACAGTGCTCAAGGAAGCAAGGTGCAAAAACTAGGGATTCAACAAAATAGTTAAGGGCAAAATATGGCTACCAACAAAAGGCTACAGGCTCAAAAGGGCGAACTAGTGATATAATATCTGAAAAGGCTAAAATTTACAAGACAAATCAAAGAAAGCCTATTATCATCTCCTAAACTGAGCAACACTTTTTATTTCGCTTCAATAACATGCAGGGCAAGTTCTAGACTAAGATGCAAAACATGGAATAAGCAAATTCTCACCACACATGGCACAAGTATCAATCAAGATGGATCAATTCCACTTCTAAGAGAGACAGGATCATAACAAACTACAAAATAAAACAAGCTATAAACAAAGTCACGACCATGAACCTAAGTGTCAAAGAGTCTGCAATTTCATTAGCAATCAAGCATTCACAAGAACGTACTACTTAAAATTAGGCCTAAATAGCAAGTATCACACAACTCAAAAGGGTCTTTTCTTTTCTCTAAAAAATAAAAAAATAAATAAAAATTTACTCCCTATCGGTTCAAAGGGACTATCCTCAGGAAAAGTACCGAAAACAAAAGCCGAGGAACCCACCTAAAAATACAAAAAGACTCGATAAAGCAGTAAAAACTAGGAATTCATTCCTCCAAATTTTGGCCTCAGATCACGGTTTCTGTAACATTTTAGAGAGTTTGAACAACATATAATGTTAGGGCCCTTTTGTGTGATAATGGTCAAAAACATACCTGAACTATCATTTTTCCTGAGTTTCACTTACCAACTACTAGATGGTTCCTTTTTCTATCTGAAATATTACCGTTTATGTATTAAAAGACACACTTCAACTATTAGTTGTTCCTTTTTCCTACCTGAACGATGGTGATGGTTGTAGGAAAAGAGAACATTTGATAGTTGAGGTGTGTTTTAATACATAGATATCGATAGTTCAAGTAGAAAAAGGGAACAACTGATAGTTAGAGTATAGAACTCGTGAACAAACGATAGTTGAAGTATGTTTTTGACCATTAGCTCAATGATTTATGCTAAAATGGGAATGGAACTTGTGAAGTAAATGAGAAACAATTTTTTATGTAAACCCCTCTTTGGTGAGAGTTGCAAAGAGTGAAAATCTTGTAGTGAAATGATTTAGCTATATTTACATTATAATTGTAGTAAAGCTGAATTCATTGTAATCCCAAATGACTAATTAGTATTTCTGCTTGCAACTGGTTTTACTTTGTCATGTATAATGAAGAAATACCATCCTTCAAGGGTGCTTACCCTCGTTTATCAGCCGTTTGCACTCGCGACAATGGCAATTCTTGTATATAATGAGGCAAGAATCAATACAAGAAAGCGCAATCTAACTGGATTCACTCTTTTCTTCTTAAGCACATTCGCGCTCCTAGTGGTATGTTCTGATAAACTATGCTGTCATTTCTTTTGTTTGTCTCATTTTTTGTTTACCTCGACTTGACTTTTTCTTCACGTCTTGCTAGTTGGATTTGGCCACGTCAGGAGCTGGCGGTCTTGGAAATTACATTGGTATATGTGCTATAGTCGCTGCTTTTGGAGTTGCTGATGCTTTTGTTGAAGGTGGAATGGTAGGAGATTTATCCTTCATGTGCCCTGAATTCATCCAAGTAAGATTGTCTCCTATCGTAATTCCTGAATCACAATTGTTCTTGTTGCCGATTTCTATCCACTATCTCTTGTACTTTGATTATCGGACTATTTTGTTGTAGCTATTGTTACTCTTTTTTTTTGAGAATGCTTTGTCATGCTTTCCTTAGTATTTGCATTGATATGTTTTTCCTTGAGCGGAGGGTGTATCAGAAACAATCTCTCTACTTCCCAAGGTAGGGGAATAAGTTCTGCATATGCTCTACCTTCTCCAGACTCTACTTGTGGGATTACACGGGATATGTTGTTGTTTGAATATCACAATTGCAAAATGTTTTATTGCTGCTGTTATGAATTTTCAGTCATACTTAGCCGGTCTGGCTGCATCTGGGGCTCTCACCTCGGCTTTAAGGCTAGTGACTAAAGCAGCTTTTGAAAGGGCTAGTAACGGTCTTCGCAAAGGAGTTAGTATGTGATCTATAATGCCATTGTTAGTTATCAAAACGAGAGTAGAAAAGAGAACGCGTAAAATGTTGTAGTTTTAATTTGATTATAATTTGTCATTTCCTTAGTCAGAATGTTGTGTTTGTTGATTTTGCAGTGTTGTTCCTCGCTATCTCCACGTTCTTTGAATTTCTATGCATTCTTCTATACACGTTCGTCTTTCCTAAGCTACCAATCGTTAAGTACTACCGCACAAAGGCAGCAGCAGAGGGATCAAAAACTGTTGCAGCAGACTTAGCTGCAGCAGGCATCCAGTCTGAAGCAACCGCAAAAGTATGTAACTTATCCTTATAATCTGAAAACTTAGTTATCGATTTGTTGATCTTAACGTTTTCTATGTCCTGTCGACTGAATAGGTTGATAATAACGCTAAACAATTGGAGCGCCTGAGCAACAAACAACTGTTCTTTCAGAACATCGATTACTTATTGGATTTGTTCTTGATTTATGTTCTGACTTTGTCAATTTTCCCTGGATTCCTGTACGAGAATACTGGTTCACACAAATTAGGCTCATGGTAAGCTTGCTTTCCTCTTCTCCGCTAGCGTGTTTTGTCATATCCTGCATTCAATTCTTGCTGTAAAATTTGCAACACTTCCTTCACTTTCTCTCTTGAACTTCAGCAAATGGATAGAAAAAACCGTAGAAACAACAACAACATACCCAGTTAAGTGAGGTCTGGGGAGTGTAGAGAGGTTGTTTCTGGTAGACCCTCGACTAAAGGAAAAGCAATCTAAAGTAGTATTATAAGTACATTGGAACATCATGCTTTGAACTTGAAACCTTAAACGTTAATCCGTTTCATGGTCTAAATTTTGGTATGCAGAGTCAACTAGGTTCTCGGAGTCTCACCAAAGTAGTAGATAATACCTATTTTAGAGATAAACTAAAGCCGGTTTAGCTAGAACTTGAGTAACAAACAGCTGGATGAAGACGCTTCCAGGAAAGATTCGATTGCATAGAGTATATATTGTTGATTTGCTTACATGAACTATGTTAGTAAATAAACGTCTGTCGTCTGCTTGTTTCAGGTATGCTTTAGTCCTGATAGCAGTTTACAACATGTTCGATTTGATAGCAAGATACATTCCACTGATCGAGAAAATCAAGTTGAAATCACGAAAGGGCTTAATGATCGCAACACTATCTCGTTTCTTGTTCATTCCTTGTTTCTACTTCACTGCAAAATACGGAGATCAAGGCTGGATGATAATGCTAGTGTCCTTCCTTGGACTCACCAACGGTTATCTCACCGTTTGTGTCCTCACAGTTGCTCCTCAGGGATACAAGGTTCGTGAAAAACTTCCATAAATCACTACAGAAATCGAAAAAATGGAAACATTTGAAATTTTTTTGAACTTATTGGATTCTGTTTTTCAACAGGGTCCTGAGCAAAATGCATTGGGCAACTTGTTAGTGTTATGCCTACTTGCTGGACTATTTTCTGGTGTTGCACTAGATTGGTTGTGGACTATTGGTAATGGGAAATTCTAACATGACATAGGTATCGTTAACGACGTCATACAAAATGTTAAAATCTCTTTTTTCGACTCTCCACGAGTCTCCAGCATAATAGGCGTGAGTTCAATTTCCACGGTATCATTTTCGGTTTCTCCTTCCATATGTTCCTATGTCTTTATTTGATTATTTAAAACCAGAATGTTTTTTGGTTTTGGACATTAAAATATTGGGGTAGGGAAGAGGAAATGAGGGTCGGAATTACGAGGTGAAGTATCGTACTCTTACTAACAGGTAAAAAGTTTACGTAGCTAACCAACTGAGCTAGTAAAATTTCACCAATGCTAATATTGATATGTATGCATGGAATTGTTGTTTTGAAGTCTAATCTCATTGGTTAATGATGCTCCACCCCTGACTACTCCAACCCGATTGGCTAAAATTATTATCGATCTTTAATTGTGGTTCTTAAGAACTATTTTTCACTCTAAAAGGAAATATTGAAAAATATTTTCAAAAAGATAAGTTAATTTTAAAATTATGATTTACAAAAAAATGTTTCCCTTCATGCCCAAAACCCTTTTTCTTTTCCAAATTACAAAAATTCCTTAAATTTATAGATCTCGGTTACATCAGGAAACTTGCAGATACATAGCTCACGGATTGCGAATGATACATTATTTAATGGGAGGTATGTATCCGAGAGAAGATATGAATGTATTCGAAAGAGGATAGGGATGAATCCAATAAGGGATTTTTGTAAAAAATTTTAAGTGATAGAAAATTTTAAAGATTATAATAAAATAAGATGTGTATTTATGTAATTTTTTCATTTCTTTTAGACAAAGCTGATGAGCTAATCCTGTTGTAGCCCAATTATTGTGGGCTCAAAATTGATTTGGGATATAATTGCATAAGGTCCTGGTCATATTTTGTAGTAATTTGTATACAAAATGATCTTAAGCTCCCAACACTATTCTCAACAAACACCAATAAAGCAAGTAAAACTATTTAATTTAGTAGATTCACCCTTGTTGTCCTTTTCACCAAGTTTCAAGATTAAACATGATTATTTTAGAATATCTTCAATGGATCTCACCAACAATGATAGAAATTGTTTATCGAGAAAATGATACAGTTAAATATATATGAGGTCAAAGACACATGTCTAATAAGCTTAACTCGTTATATTCTGATTTTTGTAGTTGAATATGGTAATAGTAGTAAGAAAAGAAAGAGATAATGATAACAAAGTTGTGTGAAGCATAAGAGCTTCTATGATAAGTAAATGCACTTAAAGTTTTTTGAACTCATCACATAGAAAATCCAAATGAAGGGTAAAAATGGAAGAATATTCTAAAAATAGTCTTGAAGATTGAACAATTAAGTTAATGTAAAATATGAAAAATGTCTCAACAATTCAATTATTTTAAAACCGACGGAGCATTATTATATATTACCATAATATAATTTAAAATATGTATTAAAAATATTCCGCTGCCAGGATTTGAACCCGGATTCTTCAACAAGATAGAATTGCCAGTGCTACAGCGGATTCGTTTGATATTAAAAGTGGGAACAATTTTATTTGTACCTTTTTAAAGAAATTTATTTTACATTTGTGCACAAAACAACCTTAAATTACATATAACCCCCAAAATTTTCCTTTGAACAAATAAACTTTTATTTTTCCTTTCGATTAAGGATAATTTCGCAAACTTAGAAAAAATTTCATGATATATATTTCTCTTTTCTTTCTTTATTATTTTACTATCTTTCCAAAGATACTATTTATAGGTTATAACACATTAACCAATAATAAGGCACAAACCGAGAGCTAAAGTACCACTACCAAGGGATGTTGACCACATGGAAATGTTATTAGTGGTGCCAATCAATATTTCTTTATTGTGCTAAGGCTATTTGTATATATATGACATATCTATTCTTTTTATCCTTTTGCCTATGTTATCGAGATACAAATCCTTCTCTATTTTCGAATTAAATGCTTTCGATTAATTTATCCCCGATGATGACCATTCTTATGGATTCATGTTGCCACATGCTCTAGCAATTTTTATCCAATACAAATATAGGTTACTTAGGCTCATTCCGACGATTAAAAAATGTCATAACTTAAAGAAAAATTCCAGGAAATATTGAACCTATTACCTACCATAATTATTGCCTAATAGGCAACACTTGTCACATTAATGTAAAAATGTATTACGTATCACTTTGATTATAGAAATTTAACCACATTATAAACCACAACAACATAAGCAATAAACTAGAAGAAATTATACCTACAAAGACACTAGTAAGGCATAAAGTGATGGTGAATGAAAGTGATTATTATTGTGACATTTAGTAAGATTGTATAAGAATTAGAAAAATTTTGATAATTTTCGTAAATTATGAGAGTTTCATCATGTCTATAAGTGATACTTGTGTCAAAGGCACACTACTAGAACATAAAGAATTAGCGATGAACAGAATTTCATAGCTATAAAAAACAAAAAATCAATGCTAAATCTACTTAGCTATGGATTAACGACGAATTATAAGAAAATTCGATTAACTAAAAATTTTTTTAGCGACGGATCGAATTAGCTAGGAATAATCGATAAATTCCATAGCTAATTTCATATTTTCTCATAATGGTATATTATCTATATCATACCCCCTCATGATGCATCCATTATCTGAATCTGTATGAATGCGAGATACTCTGTGTACAAAAGTACTTATAACCTTCTTTATATTGGAAACAAGAAACGTACTCCCCACCCCCACCCCCACCCCAAAGAAAAAGATATGGATTATGGAAATCAAGTAGGTCATAATTTCCACATGTTGGAAAAACAAGAAAAGGTATGCTATACTCTAGCTCTTTGAAAATGTGACATTTTAATTTCTCTATTCAATTCCTTCTTTGCTTGAAAATGTTTTTTTTCCTCAAGTGATGTTAAAAGCTAAAGGAGAGAAAGAGTCATAACAAAACGAAAAAACGCTGAAAATAGTAAGAAGCCCAATTGATTTTCTTTGGGCAGTTCAAAGAAGAAATTTAATTCAAACTTTTAATATGTGAACATTTTTTCTTGTCCTTAGGAAGCCCATTGACTCTTTCGTCATCGATGTGGAATTTTTCATTCATAATTACCCTCGCATCTGGATTCTTTTAGATTTGGAGTGTACATATTCATAGATTGGGTTATTTTCACCCCTTGATCAGTTGGTTTGAGTGCCCACATTGAATAGGTCTGACTCTGATATTATATTGAAGAAATGAATCTTGTTGGTGAATTAAGCATTTTAATATTAAAACTTAAATTGAAATGGTGAAGTGTTGCATATTGGAGTGACTTTTAGTGCTCCATTACCTACATTTCTTTGTAGCATGAAATGGTCATTATTTCTCTTAAAACCATTGTAGTATCTTACACTTCATTTCACCAATAATTATACTTCATTATGCTTTGTAACTCATGTAAACTTCAAAGGCATAATTCCTCCATGCATTCACTTACATTATTATCTATGTTATTCCTATTCAATACAAGGAAGAATTCCTCACCTATAAATAGTGGTGTTTCTTCCTTTGTGAAGGGTATGCAAAAAAAGATGAGAAGTGTGGAAAAAATATTGTAGTGAAGTTAGTGTAGTGAAAGAGAAAGTTGAGATAAAGAAGAATATTTTAAGTTTTCAACTAATTCACTATTTAGTGTAGTGAAAGAGAGAGTTGAGACAAAGAAGAATATTTTAAGTCTTCAACTAATTCACTATACAAAAAAGAGTAATTATATGTTGAAGGAAGGTGTTCTTTTTGTGGAACTTTGAACTCTTTAACTAATTCGGAGTTGCTTGAGTTATACGAAGTTGTTGGGTTGTTGTATCCAGGAGGAGACAAGTCAAGAGTGATTCTGCTGGATCAGTGTATCCGCCTCAGCCTGAATATAATTTTATTTAAAGTCCATGGACTCTTTCATCACCAATGTGGGATCTTCCATTCATTACCCCCCCCCCCCTTATGCCTAGACCATGTTCCCCTAGAGCATCATCCCCTTCAATTGGCCCGAGAGAACTTATTGGGTGGATCTGACTTTGATTCTATGTTAAAAGAATATGTCTTAAGTCTAATTCATACCTTAAAAGTTAGCTCAATTAATAAAGAAAATTTACAGCAAGTCCATATAAGGAAGCTAATGAACTCTTTCATCACCGATGTGGGATCTTTCATTCATCACTCTTTACAGTTCTATATCCTTTTTCAGGCTGGAGCATGCAAATTCATGGATCGAGGTATTTTTATCCCCCTCAAAATTGGTTCAAGGATCCACATCAGATGGACCTGTCTTTGATAGAATATTAAAAAAATAACTTTTAGATCTAGTAAATACCAAAAATTAGCTCAGAAGGAGGTTTGTCCAAGCTATATAAGGAAATCCAACTTTCACGGATAAGGAATGACCTATATTAAATAAACATGACTCTAATATCATGTTAATAAAATACATTTTGGACTTAATTCATACTTTTAGAGCTAAATCAAAGGAATTGAGTGTGCCCAACCTATATAAGGAAGCCCATTGACTCTTTCATCACCAATGTGAAAACTTTCATTTGTCACAACCCCCCCCCCCCCCAAAACACACATATGTGTTTGCACACAGACCCTTTCATAAATTGGAGCGTGCATATTCAAGCATCAAAGGTGTTTTCACCATCTTTAGTTAATTCGGAGGCCCATACCAAATGTATCTGATTCTGATATCATATTTTAAAAAATAAATTTTAGACTTAACTCATATTCCAAAAATAAGATTAAAAGGAGAAAGTTCGCCTAAGCTATATAAGGAAGTCCATGCACTCTTTCATCATCGATGTAAAATTTTCATTCATCAGTTCCCTAGTGAATTAAAAATAAAACACAAGGATAACGATAGGGTGCTTTTAATGTTGGTAAAATTAACAGTTCAAGAGAAACATTAATTATTCCAACGAAACAAGAAAAAGTGCATTGTGAAACACGGGCGGAGTCACCTTAAGCGAAGGGTGGTGTGGTGCATACACTTCACCAAAAAATTATATAATTATCAGAGGTTAAATATTAGTTATTATGATCATATATTTAATTTTATACATTCTTAATATAATTGAGAAGAAAATTTACATATTCTTCATCAAATTCCTGACTCCACCACTATTGTGGAACAACTATAACACAAGTGCAATTATAGATGAAGAACCAAAAAAAAAATGTCAAAGAGGGGGCATCATTTCTAGAAAAAGAGAAAACAAGAATTTGGAATTAATTCCTTGAAAAAGGTCTCATTTTCCCTATTCCTATGTATATTTTCTCATGCTGTCCTCTAAAATCAAATTTTGAATAAATCATAACAAAACAAAAAAACAGACAATATTGTGTGTGAGTAATAGAATAATTAAGAAGGAAAAAAAAGATAAAAATGCAGACAAAAACAAAAAATGAGTTTTGCATAAGTGTTTTATTCAATAAAAATTGAGAAAAGTCTTATGGTCGGTGCTTTGTCAAACCACTGCCTCTATCAATTTTGTTCTTCAAGAAATTAAGAAGCATTTGTCCTAGCTTGAATAATAAAGTGTGAAATGAGATAAAAATAAACACCATAATTAAAAAATAAATTAAATTATATGTATACAGAATAGAACCCCATAATAATAATAATTATTATTAAAAAATAATTAATACTTGGTGTGTGACCCTAAACCACATGAAAATGTACCCCCTCTATTTCATTTATTGTGACAATAGTTTGATTAAACATGAAGTTTAAGTAAAAAATTAAAATATTTTTGAAATTTGTTATTTAAAAAAATAAGTTGTATATCTATATATATATATAATCATAAATTTTCTCGAATTATAAGTATTCTCCACTTCTAAATTTAAAGATGTGAATTTGAATCAGCCAAGGTGGAAACTCTCACGGAGCGGAAAAAAATGATATTTTTCTCTTGTTGGTGTACGTATAGGTGACGTAAAGCTTACCTTACATGGGATTGAACCATTGAGGTTTGACCTAATAAGAAAATATATAGAAGGTATATTAATTATAGCTTTGTGGCTATAATTAATTGCATTTAATAGCGCAAAATTTTGGAGAACCAAAAGTTTTTTTTATATATATATAAAAGTATTTATTTTAAAAAGTGAAAGGTTTGATCAAATTTTATAGGAGAAAATAGATATTTTTGAGAAGTTATATAAACTAAAAAAAATAGTTTGTTTCTAAAAGTACTTTTAAAATTTTGATTAAATATTAATTGATGTTTAAATGTGCTTTTCAACTTGATTAGTCAAATATTTTTAAAAAATATTCTTAAAAATAAATGGATTATAAAAATTTGATAAAACATGCAGTGTTGACTATATGTGTATTCTTTCCAATTCCAAGCATACATTTGAGTCCCACCACCAATGTGGGCTGTATTATTGGACCTATATATATGGTATATTATTCGATCAATTAATTTATCAACGCGATGAAGTACCTATATAAATATAATATAATATATATATTATTTATATATTTTATTAATTAAATAACTGAATAATTCAGACCCTTAGTTATTTCTTTCCTTTTTAGTAAAGTAGTCACTCAGAGAAAGTCTTAAACTTTCATTTCTGTCTCTAACTTCGTTATTCATTCACTTTTACTTGTCTACTTTGAACTTTGTATATTTTCTAAGAAATAATGATTGATATCTGTATTTTACTATAATATCCATGTTCATTGGTTGTATATAATTTATGATTTTTTTACACTTTGAATATAGTTTTATCTTGTTAAGACTACTGTTTAGGATAATTTGCCAGACTGTCTATAGTATTTTTGCCATAATTGTCTCCATTTTCGTTTTTTTATTTATACTCTTTGGATTGTTCTTCTTGAACTAAGGATCTATTAGGAACAAATTTTCTATCTAAATAATAATAAAATTTACATGTACTTTATCCTTTTAAATTTTACTTTATGAAATTGCACTGAATACATTGTTGTCATTATTATTGTTGATTTTAATTTCTAGGTGGAAAAAAAAGTGAAAAGAGCAAACCTTAATCTAAAGAAGATATGAGTGAACTAAACTAGGATAAGACTGCCTATCATAAGCCTAAAACATTAATTGGTCGAACCAATTATTACTTGTGACTTTTTTTTATGTGACTTTAATTTTATCTTAGTTTTTAATTATTTAAACTTTAAATAGCCAAAAAGCTCATAGACGACCTTATATATATTATTTACTATTATTATTATCATTATTATTATTATTATTTTAACTAATATAATTAAATACATATGCAGCTATAGGAGACCAAATGACAACTCTTCCGATCCATCCAATCGAGTAACAATAAATATACCTTTATTTGAGAGTCAAACTAAATAAATTTTATTATATTGATTTTTTTATAATTTATAATTTTGTAAATATTTAATTTTAATATAATTAAATTGACTATCAGAAAGTAAAATGAATCCGCGATGGATTGATCACATTTATCCTTTATAGAAACTACTATTTTTCACTTTTCTTTTTATGATAAGTTATATATTTCCTCTGTCCAAAAATACTTGTCCACTATTGATTTTGCACATTTCTTAAGAAACTATAAATAAAAGGTAATTTTACTATATCACCCTTTGAATATAATAAATACAATGCCTTGAAAAATATAATAGAGAAATGACTCTAATTAATGATAAGGGTAAATTAGAAACAAAGTGTAAAGTTATCCATTGATTTCATAAAGTGGACAAGTATTGTTGAATATCTCAAATTAGTATAGTGGACAACTATTGTTAGTCGGATGAAGTATATATAACTTTAGAATTAAAGGTGAATGGTGTTTACTTTTCGAACAACTATCAGTATATATCCCTCATTATTAATGGCATGATAAGGACTAAAAGGATAAAAATTAGCAAAGCAAACATTTTCAATTAATGCACTCAATTATTTGTAGACTTTCTTTTGATTGGTTGCCTTTTTGGGACCTTAGCTTTAATACTACCTTTGGCACTTCACCACGTGTGCTTCTTCTTTTGGTCAAACTTCCACTTAATACAAGACCATGCAATTATAGATTTATTTATTTAATACGTGAAAAAGACAATTAGGGGAACACGTGTCACCTTCCTAATCTCCGGCCACCCCATCCGGCGAGGTAATCGCCGGAGTCTTGAGTATTGAAATAATTAGATATCGATAAAGACTTTAAACTCTACGGGTTTAAGGTCATATAACTTTCTTGTTATATATGAGTTCATCATGTTTTTAACATTATTTTAAATTTAGATTTACTATATATTTGTTACGATTTAATAAATTTGTCGGGATTAATGAAAACGATGAAACCATCGACCGTGGCCTCTTTGTATAGTCAAATATTGATCCATTTATAGTTTATATTTCTATTCTTAGAAGATTATCCTATAGTTGGGATATGAATAATCACTTTTTCCATTGATATATATATATATATATATAACCTATACTTGACAAAATATTAAAGAATGGATTATGGATATTAGTTAATTATTGAGTTGTTTAAATGATAATGCATAAATATGGAAAGTCTTTGATATGGTTGTCACTTTGGTTTCATGATCTGTCTATCCATAGAGATAATTATATTATCAAAATTTCATTTCTAGAATATTATCAACATATAGATTATATTATATATAGCACTTTTTTTTTGTTTTGCATTGTGTTAAAGAAATAAATAAAAAGAGAAAGAAAAAATTGATGGTTATGGAAAGTCTTGGATACATTAGGTGAGACAAGCATCATCCATGTCTATCCATGCACATATTTAATTATTTTATTTTATTTTGAAAAATTAATTATATTGTATTTTATCTTGTTTCATGTGTTACTATCTATCACTAATAATTGGAAATCGTTTGAACATGCAAAGTGGCAAAATGAGTCATAAGTGAGACAATTATGTTTGACAAGCTATAATTGATCATATCATAATATATTACAAACAAAGAATGCTTTTTTGTTACCCTTCCAAAATTTTGAGTGGTATTTCTTTCATAGAGTAAATTACATAAATTCATTAACATCTAAAATATTTGGAATATCAAAGTTCAACATGCTACAATAACTTTCCCTCTCTTCTTCAGAAATTGTGCTCGAGTTTGAATTCAATGAAGTTGGAGTTGAAGAAGGACTTGATAAAGTTGGCAAAATAGAATCATAGGTAAAATTTTGCCAATCATTTTGTTGGTAATTTTGTGAGTTAAAGTTTAAAATATTCGATAGTGATTGCTCCACATTAAGTTGTTGCATGACCTGAGTGTCACTATAAAATGGAACAGATGGAGTCTTTAAATCGGAGCAAGTCAAAATATTTTGAATAGGGTTTTGATCAATTTGGCTAGCTTGGCCAAATGGGGTCAATTGATTTTGGACATTGGAATTACATAGTTGATTTTCTTGAAAATTATTTTGCAATAAGAAATTTTGGTTTTGGTGGTGGGAAGGTAATAGGGAATTGGCTAATCTCAAAATATTTGGATTTACTAGGGATTGTACGCCTAATAACCTTAAAAGATTATTATTCACTTGAGGGTTGAAAATTGAGTTTAAATCAAGAAGAGGGCTATGAGTTATTGGATCAATTCCCATCCTCAAAAGCTTTTTTCGAATGTGAGTATTCCAATAATTCTTGATTTCATTATCAGTCCTTCCAGGTAAGCGAACAGCAATAGCAGACCACCTAATATATAGTCAAGAATGATACGCAACAAGTTAGAATCAAACTCTAGAATAACATAATTAAAAAATAATTTATACCTTGACAAATAAAAAACTATTCTACTAATGTATTTTATCTTATTACAAATGTGAATTAATAAATAAAAATAAATTTTAGTTGAAAAGAGAACTTACTTGTTTCCAATAATACTATGCAAGTAGATGATTGTCTCTTCTTCTTCAAAAGAGAATTTTCCTCTTTTAATATCTGGCCTTAGATAATTAGTCCAACGTAGCCTGCAACTCTTTCCACACCTTTGAAGTTCTACAAATTAAAAACATATTTTAAAAAATCTGATCTTAAACATGTCATAATATTTTTACGTAACTATAAGACTTTTGATATTTTTAGTCTTATAACTATAATAAAGGATAAAATTGAAAGTTTAATTAGGTTGCTTTTTGTTGAAGCTAGATGATCAGTACGAAAGTGCAGTAGAGAAGAGAAAACAGTAAAAACCTCTCTTATTTGGTTATCAATCAAAAACTTGATCGGACGACTCTTTCGTAACTTTAAATTAAATTGTTTTCAAATTTCGGAAGAGAAGTCATTCTTTTTAAAACACAGAAGAAAAGAGGTTTACATAAATCGAAATAGATGGAGTGAGAAAAAAAAAGGAAAAAAACCAGCATTGTTAGGAAGAGTCCTCCAATTTCCAGAGCCATTTTTTTGTATATAATTAATGAGCTTTTGATCTTCTTCATTGGTCCATGGCCCTTTCTTAAGTCCATTTTTGTCACAACAAGGTGTTCTTCCCATTGTAATAATTATAATTAAGTAAATATTAGTTTTATTTAGTAAAAATAATACTCAAAAGTGAGATATATATATATAGAGAGAGAGAGAGAGAAAAATTGAAAAGAAGAAAATATTACTAAGTCTATGTTGAAATAATGTGGATTATATTGTGTGTGTTATATATAGGGAGATATTAAAGCAATGTACAAAAATTATAAAGTCAAAGGAAACCGGTACCGTCCTTTCTTTAATGGGATAATTATGGCCACGTGTCCCTTCTCATTTAAGAAATATATGGTTTAAGAATATTATATTAATATATGTTTAATTTCAAAGAATTAAAAAAACTTTCTGATAAATATTGTACTATTGCTAATTGATGACATGATAGAGATAATTTTTCTTTGGTTTCAATGTATGTGTGGCTTGTGAGACTTGATTGAGTGATTGGGTATTTCCATATTGATTGATAAGTTGAAGGTTTGAATCACGTTGAAGAATAAATAAAAATACTATTGATCTTCTTGAGGGTGGTGTGGAAAAAAAACATATATGACAAAGTTTAAATAAACACCATATTTAAGAAAGAAAAGCTTTTCAAATTTGTGAAACTATGGTCATAAATATGTCACAACATTTATAGTTTCTAAAATTTGGAAAGTAGCGGTGTGTAACTATAAATTATTTTCATTTATGGTAAAGTTTAATTCAAATTGTTTTAAAAAAATTAGAAAGCTGACATTCTTTTTGAACTGAACTAGAAAATAAATATTGCAAAAAAAAAAAATCTTTAAAAAGAAATTGTGAGTTGTATTCTATCATATCTCTATTTTCCCCCTTGCTTTTATGGAGTAGGGGTGCAACCCCTATTGGGTTTGGGTGGGTAGGTGGGGATTTAAAATGGTAAATTCAAAGAGGTTAATCAAATTAAGTTTGCTTCATTGGTAAAGTCAACAAGATAATATAATTAAGAAGCAAATACAAATAAACTAAAGAATTAATGTAATTATGTATGTAAATAGCTCTTAATTATCTCTTATTCATGTTCCACTCTCTTTTTGAATTTCTCTATCAAATACATCATTTTCCAATAGTTGCACTTTTTCTTTGTTTCTATATTCACATTGGCTTAACTTCAAACTTGAAGAAGCCACGTACCCTATGTCCCCACCCCACCCCTATTATTTCCTGGGGATCTACCTTATCATAGGTTAGCTAGGGTCGTCAAAATTAATCCATAAAAATATGATTCGACTAACTTGTTCAAGTTTAGATATATAAATCATTGACACATTTATTTATTGGCTTAGTCTATTTTAGCTCATTCAATATGTCTACATAAAAATTGAATTGATATGTAATTCTGATCCAACGAAAAGTTTGTCAAAATATATGTTTTTTGGTTAAATATGTTACATACAATAGAACTTATAAAAGAACAATTGAGAGGATTGAATTATATATGACCTACTATTTAGCATAATCTATTTCAAGCCAACTTTTGACGAATTAATGATCCGTTTATTTATTAACTCCTCTCATTTTGACTCGTCCAATTTAGTGTAAGCTACTTATTTGACATTGTTAACACCAAATTTTGGTATGATATTTTTCTAAGTTAATATTTTAAAAATATTTTATTAATTAATTAGTTCAAAATACATGTTTTGCAATTTTAATGCAATTTATTGATAATTATCCTTATTTCTCAAAATATTAGGATTTTTATGGGTTAATCTTGTTTACATTATTTTTTGGTCACAACCGGTTTGAATATGTTCAAATATTTGTTCAATTTGATTAAACCACTATTTTTGTTAAATTGCATTTTTTATATGCCGTTGGTTACATTCGTTACATTTGTTAATATTCATTTTGATATTTTTGCACAGTCTAAAAATACACTCAAATATGGATAAGATTTCATACACAAATATTTTATTGGTTAGTGGTTTTGGCCCACGGTTTTAAGATAATGGTATTGTACTATTGGTGGTTTTCAATTTTTTATATAAGCAATAGCTTGATCATTAAGTTAGGGGCGGTAGATAAAATTTTATGGGTAATTTTCAGATTTTTGAAGTCTTTAGGAATTTCTTTTAGTGTTCATAATTTTCCGGTGACAAGTTCACCGGAGTTCCGCCGGAATCCGGCGAGTCCACCACCAAGTCCCCATTTGTTTGTTTCCTTTTTCCGGCACCCACCTGAAACAGCAGCAACAGCCTCTATTCACCATTCTTCCCTTGCTCAGCCGACACAGACAACAACGAAACACAACCTCTATTCACTTGTCATTTACTCGATTTTAATTATGCTTTGACTGTAGCTTTATTTTTTAATTTTTTTTACATATTCTCTACTTTTATTTAGTTAGATTAATTTAATATGTTTTTGTCCTTTTTTTTTTTTAGCAAGTTATATATGTTGATGTCCTTTCGTTATTATTTCGGGGTAATTGCATATTGTTTTATATTTTGTTATATTTTTGTATGTTATTTTAATCGGTTGTGGCCTATTTTCTATTTTTATTATTTCTATCTTTGTTTTGACTGATTGATGGGTTCACTATTATTAGGGGTGTTCGTGGTTCGGTTTGGATCGGTTATTGGTTAAAACCAAAATCAAACCAATCTAGTCGGTTTTTAAATTTCCAAAACCAAACCAAACCAAACAAAAAAAATAACCGTCGATTTGGTTCGATTTGGTTCAGTTTTCTGGTTTTTTCGATTTGAAAGTAATAAATTTTCTTAGGACATACGTATTTCGATAGACACAGACACCTAGTACATGAACAATCCACATGAAAGCTACTAGGGGTTCAATTAAGCAATTAATCAATACTAGAGTTATTATTACACGAATGAAGTGATTCAATTAAGAGAAAGTGTGACTATCGTATGTGAGGTAGGGTAAGTAAAGACTAAAGTAATGAATTTTGATGGACTTGGACTTAGGGTTATAATAGTTGGGCTAAAATTTAAGTATTGAGCTTGAGAAAATGATAAAGTTAAGGATTAAAGTTAATTAAAATTTAACAAAATATTTATATTTTATTTATGAATACTATATAAATAATTATAAAATTTATATATCTAATTCCTCGGTTCGGTTTGGCTATTTTTGCGGTTGTTTTTGGTAAAATCAAAACCAAACCAAATAGTATCGGTTTTCAAAATTTAAAACCAAACCAAACCAAATATCGGTTTTTTTAATCGGTTTGGTTCGGATTGCGGTTCGGTTTGGTTTATTAACCATAACCATGAACAACCCTAACTATTACTACTTATTGTTACTTTATTATCTTATTTTGGATTAATTTTTAATGATTGTTGTAGTTTTCTAATAAATGTGTTTATATTTTGTCAATATTTATTATATAAGTTTGGTTACTTTGTGTTCATTACTTTGGTATTGTTAGTTTTATTTTATTTTTATTTTTTTAATTTGTTGGGCGTATATACTTTTGATTATATTATTTTGTTACTGTCTAGGATTGGGGATATATAGCTACTGATTCAATTGCTATTTGTTTTGGTATTTAATTTTATTTGATAAATTATTGTCATGACATTTATTTATTTGGTTTATTTTTACATAATTTTGTTGAGTTTCTCATTGATGGTTGTGATAGATTATTTATAAGTTAAAAAGGGCCGATGAAGAAATTACCGTCGATTTCCAAGGCCTTCCATGTATATAAGACGGATTTTTATTTTTCAAGTTGTTATTTGATTCATTTATTTTTATTCATATTTATTTATTATTAACACTTTTAGTAAGTGTCTTTACAGGTACATCCCGGAGTTGCTTCCCAAAGAAGCAATACCGATGGAGTTCGAATAATATTTTATATTCATTAATAAGTATATTATTCACGTTAGACAAAACTTAGGCCGTTTCTCATATTATTGTTTTACTTTATTATTTGTGTATATTTCATATTCATTATATTTGTACATTATAATTTATCTCCTCAATTTGAAAAAAATGAATTCAGTCGGGACCCACCGTTGTGGATTTTGAAGGATGCCTAATACCTTTCCTTCGAAATGACTTGAACCCCTTACCTAGAATCTATTGGTTTCGTAGACTTTTAATGTTAGTTAATTAATTGGTTTCCTAAAAATTAGGTGACGACTCTCTTTCCCTTTTAAACCCACCCTTTACCCTTTAAAATTCTTTTAAATTTGAACTAGTTATTATTTTTTGAGTCACCGCTACGTTGCGCCTTTTTTAAGAGATGTCAACAGAAACCGTACCTTTAAGTTGTGGGACTAGATATTTTATTTTAGTTCATCCCAAAGAAAGTTAGATTTTTATATTTGGAAACATTTTATCTCAAAAATTTTTGTTTGCCATTAATAAAAAATTTAACTTTTATGGTCATATAAATGTTACACCAAGCATATACACCAAGTTTCAAAATATTCTCTTTCTTTATTAAAATCATGCCGTGTCAAATGTTGCTACATGAAATGGAACAAAATATTACTTAATTGGATACAATTTTTTTTAAAAAAGAAAAAACTTTTGAAACTTATAATTTAATTTTTAATAAGCTATTAATATTTGCAGTCGTAAGTCATAACCAACATGAGTTGTTGTGCAATGGTGGGGTTGCTTCACCCTTAAGTCTCGGGTTCAAGCCCTGGATATAGAGAAAATTTTGTTGGGAGTGCCACCCCCGAATAGGTCCTGTAGTGCGCGATCTGAATCTAATTGGAGTTCTAATGCGAGCTCCGAACATTGAGCGGAAAACCAAAAAAAAGTACTCATATTTATAGCCATAAATTATCCCATTAAGTGTATGAGAATTTAAAAACTTTGGATCCCATGATATCGCATGATATTTATTGGTTTTCACTAACTTAATTTGTGATGGAGAGAACGTGGAAAAATTAATTAGGAAACAAAACAGAAAGGGCTAGAATGAGTAATTTATATATTCATGTGAGTAAGGTCTAATAAATACAAAATTATGAGTAAAAGTCTCATCCTTTTTCAACCTTTATCTGCATGACAGATCATAGTGTATGTTAGGTCAAACATTATTTTATACATCTACTAAGATTTGAGAAAATATTTCCCATGCATGCTGTTCTGTTTGACTCAACTATTTGTGCATGTATATAATAATTATATACCTCAATAATAATGCATGTAAAAAATATATTCTATTATTATTGAATTTTAAGTTGTTGTAATCAGTGGGGAAACCATATATAAAGAAAAGGAGTCAAGAAATTCCTTTCGTCCAAAAATTACACAGTTTAATAGGTTAAAATCAAACATACACACACATATATAAATATATGTGTATATATATATGCACTAGTATTTATTTATTTTTTGAATTTTCTCGATTTGGTTTTAAAAAAAATTAGTGTAGTAGAAAAAGTGTTCTAAAGAATACTATATGTGCCAATTTCATCTTTTTCCTTGTTGAATTCCTGATTTCGGTATTGGTTGTAATATATAATTTGTCTTTTTTTAAAGTTTTGATCCAACTTTTTGTGATCGTGCAATTATATATACTCAGACGCAGGTCTAGCATGTAATATATACATTCACGTCGACCTAGTAATCTTTTACAGATCATGTATATGTTTTGAGATTCACTAAATATCTATAGATATTTTATCTGATCTGAACATAATTAGTTATTGTTATATATTAATTTGAATTTATTATAGGAACGATTCATAAACTCCTAAGTCTGAATCCGCCCTCTAATTACATGTATGTACGTAATTATCTTTTTAGATGGCTTAATTCAAACTTGTTCCCTTAGAAGGATTTTGTCATCACTATTTAGCTTGAATTAAAAAACTCTTTGGACACATGAAATAATTGAATAATAATCTACGTTCCTTAATATAGAATTAGTCAACAAATATATGCTGACAAATTTAACACATAACCTTATGATATCTACTAACCACATTGAAAAATGGCACAATCTTAGGCAAATGTCTCAATGTTTGGTGTCATGAAAGCAATTTATAAAGTAAAAATATCAAGTTTAGAAAGCTGATTATGCTATTAGTTTGATTAAAACTATATATAAAATTTGACAGATGCACAATATAGTCTCATATAGTCAAAGGGATAACTACTTGGTCTAGATTGTACCTTAGGTGTAATCTTAGAAAAAAATAAAACAAAATTGATGATACTTATAATAACTTTATTTTAATATATGCTTACATCTTCATACTTGAATTGGTAACAACTTGTCCAAAACTTAGAGTTTGCTTGTGCATGAATGCTAAAATTGTTAATTTACGTTAAGATGGTGGATGTAGGGTTGAACATACGAGTTCACTAAAATTCAATAGTTTTAATTCAGACTTTGTATATATGTTAAGAAAATCACTAAATATATACGAAACTTAAATTCATGACCAAGTTACCAACACTTGAGATTGTCGTTGCCCTAAAATTCAGAATTCGTAAAGTTCACATTTTGAATCCGCCTCTATTAAGTGGATTTATCATCAAATGATAGTGTGTGTTGTGCATATTTTATTGTGAGTTGTTTGATTTCTCCAACAAACCTTCGAATATTTTCTAAGAAATGGGATTTTTCTTTGTATAGAAATTGATTTTGAAAAGGGTCCAATAGCTATATTTAGATATGAGATCCAAAGTATTAGTGGATAACATTTTGTTAATACTATTTTAAGAAATTGTTGAAATATTATATGGGGCTGGTGTACTAGTAGCATTGACAGTAATATTTTAGAGGAATGCCATGCATGGTGGTGGCAAAATTCAGCTCAATCAACTCATTTAATACCTCTAGTCATGCATATACACATCTAATAATTATGCAATTCATGCAGAGTTTAGAACGATATATTCATATCAATTTAAGTTATATATAGTACTGATAATATAAATAATATTTGATAATAATAAATAAATTGTGTAGGCTTTAGGACCTCATTCGGAGGGAAACTTCTCTCTATCAATTTTTTTTATATTCGAGACTCAAATTCAAGATTTATGATTATGAAAAAAAATAGCTTTATCTACTATATCACATCTTTTTGTGGTAGTTACAAATTATTATTACTCCTAAATGTAACGACTCGTTAGGTCGTTTTGAGCAGTAGACAATTTTGACTCTTTCCGTAAAATTTTAAATGGAAATTTGATAATAATAAATAACTACACATGATAGGTTCTGATAGGGGAATGAAATAATTGTTAGTTAGGAAAAAAAATTAATCATTGGCTAGGTAAGACTATTGCATAATTGGTTACTGTGTATTTCCGTTGTTAAGGTTATCGATTGTGAAACTATTGGTTTTAATTTTGGAGTCTTCTAATGGTTATTACTTCATAATTGAAGTTTTAATATATTGAGATAAGTAATTAAATATGAGGTGCATGATATTATATGAACACCATTAGATTTATGATATTTTGATAAATTAAGACTTAATCCTAGATTTAAAATTTAGGAATATGAAACTTGGAATATTTAGTTGGCACCAAGATTTATAAATTTAATTATAGATTTCAGTGAGTTTTTGGGTCTAGGCTAGACCTACAGTAATATGAGCGTCTACGTACTCGCTTACTTATGGATATTACATATTTGATAGATTCGGAACATTCTGAAGCTTTACAAAAGAGAAAGGCAAAATCTTGAGGATTTGTGACACGTCTTCGGCATTCAAGGTATGTTAAGACTTTCAGACTTCGTTGAAGGACATTTTCCTAATTAAAGATTTAAAAAAATGGAATAGACAATGGGTAAGGGCGAAAGATGGGGGTCTCGTACCAATGGTGTGACGGGCATTGGTACGAGTACCGGTGTTAATAAAGGGAAAGTTTATTACTATAATATGATAGATTGAAAATTGGGAATGCCAAAGCAGATAGGCATTAGCTGATGTATTTAGTGACTTGATTTTTTTTGTGTGGTGGTGCTTCCTTATTGAACCTGTGTAATGGTAATAATTGAGGTGATTGTATGTCATGTCGACATTTGATTTATTGAGACGCTGCATTATTCCCTTTTATTGAAAAAATATTGTATACACGCGTTGACATGAGATTGAGTATAAGTTGGGCACGTGGAGATCGTCCGTGCTGGGGATTGTGAGATGTTATGATTATAAGTTGGGCATGTGGAGATCGTCCGTGCTGGGGATTGTTTATTTTATGATAGTGCTGTCACGACCCAAGCCTAGGGCCTAGGTGTGACCGGCGAATGGGGAACCCGAAGGAACCCCAAACAAGCCTCATAGAGTATCATTACACATTCTTGGTCGCGGAAGCAATTAAATGACCATAAGCGATAAGCATAATCAAGGGGGAAATCGGGACTAAGGGAGCAAGAAAAAAAAAATGATACATAAATACCATAGATGAGTCAAGCTCAAGCATAATACACAACTTGTCCAACACCACCTCTAAACATGAGTACTTAGCGGGGGCCAAGACAAACTACCGGGCTCACCCTAATAGTCAAAACATAACTAGAAAGGAAAAGTTTTATACATAGCAAAAGATCATGAGCAACGTCCTCGAAATGGAGGACTCACCAATAACCACTATAGAAAATCGTACTAGCCACGCGGAGGAGGATGGTCAAGCGGTGCTCCGGTCCCTACATGGTGACATCATGTAGGCATAGAGTATGCGTTAGTACATTTGAATGTACTAAGTATATGGGGTGCAATGCAAGACTACATTAGATGGACATCATAGGAAAAATGCGTAATCATACCCAATAGATAGCATATTAATAAAATAGTATGTATAATGATGTTTACATAAAAAATCATATTTAGTGGGACGTAGTACATGTGTGGCGAGTGACCATCAATATAGTATTTCCAAGGCCTACCACCCCCTTGGAGAGGCGAAAGAGGTACAAACCCTTCAATATGGTTACACGGGCCTACCACCCCCCGAGCTAGGGACCAAGGTACAAACCCCTCGATACGGTTATACGGGCCTACTACCCCCCGTACTAGGCAACCAAGGTACCAACCCCTCGATATGGTTATGCAGGCCTACTATCCCCCGTACTAGGCAACCAAGGTACCAACCCCTCGATACGGTTACAAACGGCTACACCCCGTGCTAGGGACCAAGGTACCAACCCCTCGATATGGTTATACGGGCCTACTACCGCCCGTACTAGGCAACCAAGGTACAAACCCCTCGATATGGTTATACGGGCCTACTACCCCCCGTACTAGGCATGGTCGACTCACAACACTTATTTAGAGAAAATCATATACATGTGTCCATTTCATCATCAGTTCAGTAATTACATAACCATCCGTCTCATAGGACGTACCTTGGACCTTCCCTTTCCTAAGAATTCTATAAATGGGCATTTTATCAAACACATGGTGGGCAATTGTTCATGTAAATGAAATCATGTATTTCAAGAATACTAATTCCAACCAATTCCAAAATCCATATAAATCAGCCCACCAACAACATACATATATATATCAACCTTCATAATTTGATCATGGAAGCATGTAAACCATAAACATCACATAAAAAATTCCATTTCATGATAATATGCAAAAAGGACCATAATAGGGTGTGTAGTAGTAATTCCGTAATTCAAGAGTTCATAATGGATCATGAGGACCCATAAACTTGAAGTAGAAATAGAGGATAAATGGTTGGACTTGTGGAAAGGAAGGTTTCCACAATCAAACCCACATACCTCAACTTTGGAGAATCCTTGATGAAGATTGGAATGGAGAATCGAACGCTTGAGATTGAGTCTTGAATCCGGAATTAGAGCTTGAGATGTTTGAATTTGGTTGAAGATCTTGGTGGAATTTTGGAGAGGGCTTAGAGAGTGTTTTTGGAGTTTAGAAAATGACTAAATATGGGACATATCCCCTTTTTATAAAAAAATGACTCCAACCCGCCTAGAAAATTCGCTCACTGGAATTGGAAATTCTGCACTGACAGGTTTTACGAAAATGGTCATAACTCCCTCATCCTAACGCGGAATAAGGTGAAACCAAGTGCGTTGGAAAGCTAACTCAAAGAGCTTTAATTTGATAGGTTTCAGCCCTTCCAGTTCCTTGTGTGCTAAGAGATATGCCCCTTTAAAGTTGACCCTCCAAATCGCAATTTTTGCGATTTTCGAATTTTGATACGGTTGCTCTAAAATTCGGGTTAGACCCATTTCCCACTCAATTTGACCCCACAAATAAGAATATGAAGTCGAATTTCCGAAATCATGCACGGATTTTGAGATATATGGAAATTACAATTATAGGTGTTTCCGAAGCACATTTTCGAGCATTTTTGGGGTCGTTTCAGTGTTAGTACGAGGAATGTACTAGGTATGACAGCAATGCACAAAATCATATAAACATGCTAAAACTAGACATTTCATTATATGCAATAACCAAGCTAAAATATAAGAAAGGTTAGAAACGTAAGTCATAAACCATGGTCAAAGCAAGCTAAATATCTTTATTTTACTTGAGAAAAATCTTAAAAGCAATTTAGTTCTTTGTTTGTGGGAAGTTAGCCTTAACCGACATGTAAGACCATGTGAGCTATCAACATGGAATTCGGTATCTACCCTACACCGGAAAGAGGTGTGCTACTTGCCAAGTTAAGACCATAAACTTCTAGCTTACGTGGATCCACTAGCTAATGTCTATCTAGACAATCATCCTATGGTGGCACATAGTTTATGGGACATGGGTAATCGCCACCTGTCAACTCGGTGCTAAGCATAATTCCCACGGATTAGATATAGTTCAATTATCATAAATAGACATGGGTAGTCACGTCTTGTCTATTATTAGTCATAATATCATTATTAGTAGACATGGGTGATCTCCTCTTGTCTACATTAGGGAACATGGGTGATCGCCTCTTGCCCCTTCATTAGAATAGCTCCTTAATCATCGATTCAAGTTTAGTTGAACAACCCTTTCAACAAGTTATAAATCATTACATATGAGAAAATCTTTCACATTCATGGGTTGAGTAATATGTGAGAATTCCCTTCACAACTCAACAACAACATCAACATATTATAAGCTTTGATACTTCAATCTCAAAGCACCCTTAATTCATCATTAGCTTCATAAGAGGCATGCATGATTTCATAAACTTCATCTTTACATAGTTCACCATGCTCATAACTTACAAATCATAGAGTTCACATGGGTTCATGAGAATTCCTCTTAAATCATGCAATTCAATGCAAACTCATTCTTAGAAAATCATAAACAAGGCAATTTGATCATAATTGAACGAACCCACATAATAGAGGAAAATCATAGTTTTTGATTGAACATGCTTACTTTCATAAAACCATCCTTAGGTCATTCATAATCTCATCATGAAAAGTCTTAGCTTAGGAATCATAATTCATACATAGGTTCATATAGACTTCATGAAATTCATGTCTTCACAATTCAACCCATCAACACATTCATCAATTTCGAAATTGGGGAAGAAGGCATGGGTTCATTGGGATTCATCTAAATTCATAAAATTCAACTCAATTCTTACTTCATAATTCATAAAACAATCAATCAAACCATCATTAAAAAGAACCCATGATATGGAAGAAAACCCTTAATTCAATTGGGAATTTCTAACTTGAAATTTGAGATTTTAGGGATTCCATAGAGGAAAGGGCTCCATGGATGAAGACTATCATACCTTAGTGCTCAATTTCCTTGAGCAATTGATGAAGAAAACTTGATTTCTTGAACCCTAGCTTGCCTTCTTCTTCTTCTTCTAAATTCTAGAGAGAAAAATATTTGAGGGAGAAAAGTTTGGGGAAACTTGTAAAGTGATTTTTGGAAGATTAGATTTTTAGGATTAAAGGGTTTATATAGTGGTAAGAATAGTTACGAACCGACCTTGGTATATAAATAAGTCATTAGGTGAAAAGACCAAAAGACCACTTTAAAAATTAACTGTCGGACCCCATAGACGGATTGACCTACGGTCCGTAGGTCCAACCACGGACCGTCCTGGTCAATCGTTGTTTGGTTAAAAGACCGTCACTTTGGACCCTGCAACGACGAGATCCATCTACGGCTCGTACACTGGACGATGGGCTGTCCTGGCAAGCCGTCATTGAGGTTCTGCAACTTAACATTTTGACAACTTGGGCTTGCCACCTACGGCCCGTAGGTCTGCCTACGATCAGTAGATTGCTCCAGTAGGAGCTGGCACTAGATGAAAACCTGAAATTTCCCTTCTTTTGAAATCTGAGGTGTTACAGTTTACTTTATATGGAAATTTATATTCATTGTGAATCTTATTCTAGGCGTGAACTCCTCTTCTCAAAAATTAATATAGAAGCCCTTTCTGCCTATAAATCTATCTGATTATTACTTTGTGATTGGACACTTACTATGTTAATTGATTCTCGCTCATTAGCGCTTGGTATAAGTTTAATTTATGCTCTATAATTGCTGGTTGATTATAATACTCGATTTTGGGAGACCATTATGGCAAGTATTATTAGAAACAAATGGGCTCGGATTCATAATTGTGTATTACTTCATCATTTATGGTAAATTTAGCATGCTGATTGATTGATTCTTTGTAAGCTTGTGTATCGCTTTTCTTATAAAAATTTTGCTGCATGATTTTATGAGATATTAATTGCTGGGTTGTTTGAAAATTAATTTTTATGCCTTATTTTATTGAAGATAGATTTTACACCTTTTTTATATTTGGAAAAGTCTTATTAGTTTTGGGAAAAGGTATCACTGATTTTGGGCTCTCCTTAAGGAAAAGATTTTCAATTGAATCATTTTTATTTCTTTTCCTTTTTCTGCCTGACCTTTCTGTGACTATATAAAGAGAGCCCCTTTCATTCTTTTTCACACCTTCTCACGCTTTAATACTTAAAGCAAAAAAATACTCTCTACTCTCAAAGAATAAAAGAATTTCTTGAAAACTAAAAGAAATGTGCTTCTCTACTTGGTTGTTTTCTGTGTTCGGGTTGAAAATTCGGATCGAACTTGTCTTCTCTACTGATTATATATATTCTGCTTAACTGGATAGTGTTTATGCCTAAGTTAATTTCTGTCTTGCATTAGCATAATTAGTTTAATATAATTTGCGATAAATAAAAGGAAGCATCCGGGTCAGTTCTCATTCTCGCCCTCTCTGTGTGATTTTACTTCTTCACTTTGTTATATGTTTATGTGTTGAGGTTGTTAACTATAAAATGTATGTGTATGTCTGATATGCCGATATATTGATAATTGCTTAGTTTTATGCTTGTCTTTAAATATCATATGCATGCCCTACATTGTTCCTTTTAATAGGTTTTGAACACTAGAGTTCAAGACATGAATAGTCCCCTGGGATGGGTTCCGGACGGAATTAGTGCTTTTATTTAAAGTTTTATGTTTTGGATTTGTATTTTTTATTATTCCTTTTTATTTGGTTTATAATATTGTTGTATAAACTCTCAACTCTATATATATGAAATTAATTTTGGGATCGTCTAAGGGGGAAGGGATATACGTGCTAAATGTTACTTACCGTAACGTATTTGTGTTAGAAAGCATGCCTATAGAACTGTGATTACTTACTTGCTCATATCTAATTATTTTTTCACTGAAGATTTGATTGAAGCAAAATAATAAGTGATCTCACAACTGTTGTTTAAGTGTTGTTAATTATAAACATGTTCCAATGTGTACCCATTCTTAATAAATAAATTAATAAATCTGGTAATTCTTACTAGCATGTATTAAATGAATGCGGGACTTTCTGCATTTGTGGTCTATTTCTCTTATTTAATTGAATGGCCTACTTTTATTAGTTTAAAAAAAAAGAATAACTTTAAAAAAGGGTTTAATAGCCTGCTTTAATAAATTGTTTCTGTTTAATAATCCTTATGAATATATTTCTAGAATACCTCCTAAATAATTGATCTAAAAATAAATCTTTGTTTTGTCTATAACTTTGTTTTATTTTTAAATCTGAAATCAGCCAGCAGGTAATATAAAAATAATAATCTGGTCTCTGTTAAAATCTGGAAAAACTTGTTTATTTATTTGATAATACTCTTCTATGTGGATCTTGTCCATAACTTGTTAAATTTTCAGCATGCTAAACTAGAATAATTGTTGTACCTAACTTCTAACAATTTTGTAACCAAGTTAGATACCATGATCATAGGATTTAATTAATTTTGACATATTATTTGGGTTAGGAATCATACATATAGGCTTAAATCATTATTTTAGCTTGTCTTTTATTTAGAAATCATGCCTATCGGATCAGTTATAGCTTCAGCATGCTAATAATCAGATCAAGCAATCCACCTAAGTAATTGAAGTGTGTTGACTAATCAGTTTAATAGCTCAGACCTCTATTTAACTTTTGCATGTTAATCAGTCAAATTATAAATTTCAGTATTACTTCAGAATGTTTGCTTGATAGAAATCATGCCTATAGTTTTTAAAATACTCTTATAACTTTTCACAATATATGACACATGTATAGGTTTAAGTAATTAATTTTCAGCATGCTCAATAATTAATTTCCTCAGCTTGTTAATAAATCGGTATAGTAACAAACTGATAAATTTGTTCTAATCTGATTTGGAATAAACCTGCTCAAAATAGTTAAATTCTGCATCATAATTAATTTATCACTCCTTTGCAATATTTCTGCCACCTTAATTAAATAATTGTTATAATGCATGCTTATATGTTTATCTGTGTGCATACACTATAGCATGAGACCTTTCACTTTAATTGTGTTTGCAAGCATGCAAAATAATAACCTAACCTAGAGGCCAATATGAGATTTTACGTGCTAAATGTCGTCCAACATGTTTTGCTTGACGCTTAGAGGGTCTAACTAAGTAGCCTATATTTTAATTAAGTCTAAAACCTACCTTCTAGTTAAGTGCAATGCCTCTTGGACCTTAAGTTGGTACGCTAGGCGCCTTCTAGGACGCTAGTGTTGTATTTTTTTTTAGATCGCTTTAGGCTTTTAAAAATAATAAATGAACCTTAGAAAAATGGAGGGTAGGTGTATTTAGGCCCTTTTGGAAGTGATGGAAGGTGACTCGAGCAAAAAGTCGAGAAACTATTGATTTGTCTTGGCATCCCGAGTAAGCCGAGTGCTGATCCAAAAAAGGGAATATTTTAATTTAGTCTTTTTTTTTTCTCTTTTCTTTCTTTTATTGTTTGCAATTATTTGGGGTAGTTAATTAATAAAAAATGATTTTCCTATATCTTGTGTATTTTCTGTCTCCTCGCTTATCTCTTTAATTGTTTTAATGTTTATTTATTTTTATCACTTAGTTTAACTAATAGATTAATAAATAATTAGACCTTATTTGCCTATTTGTAACCCCCACATAAAATATGAGATAGGGCCGGGACTCACCTTTTGTGGACCTCGAAGGGTGCTTAACACCTTCCCTTCGAGGTAACTTGAACCCTTACCCAATCTCTGGTTTAGTTAGGTTAGATAGGTGTCCTAACGCGCCTTAAATTCGTTAGGTGGCGACTCTTTTTTTAAATCAAACCCAAAAGAGTTGTCAGGTCGCTGCATCAACCCGTTTTGCGAAAAAATGGGGCGCGACACATACTCTAGCATATTCCTCAAAGTTCAGTTGTTACAACATATTGTTGATGTTTCTAATATCAGAATTGTGTTCATGACCTATGCTCATACACTTCGGACATATTCACATCTATGCTCGGTTCCCAGAATGAGGGGCAAAGCATTTAGCCCATTAATCTCAATCTTACTCCATAAATCTATGGAATATTAGCCTCATGATATGAACCTATTCAGATAAGCACTCATATCTCATAGTATGCTCAGTATCACAAATTCATGATTTGATCTCAATGGCTAGCAACATAATGTTATGTCATGCATATTCTTATATCAGAATTCTCGAATGAATCATGCTTATGATCTTTTTCCCTGGAGCTCTTTCAGTGATCCTTTTAGTTAGAGAGTTATGTTGATGATAATAGTTGAGTGATGATAAAAGGAGAAGGTTGATGTTTCTTATGTTGGTAGCAGTAGTGTGCTTATTCCATCTAAGGTTAATAAAGTAGAGAAAGGATGAATGAAGCTTTACTATGAGTAATAGTTAGGTGAGAGTAGTTAGATAGTTCCAAATAGTATGCGTGAAATTTCAATTGATAGATAGTTCATGAATTCTTAGAAGGATTGGTTAGTAGGAGTCCATGTATTGGCTATTAGGCTTGAATGTGGTATTGGTACATGTGGATGAATACATGATGCATTAGATGCTTCTTGACTAGGAATCGAAGTTTTGTTGAATGTAGTGGTAAGAAGTAGTATTCATGGAATGTGATTTCCTATAGAAGCATAAAATTTGAATCTTGTGGTTTAGATTAGTATAAACATCTCATGTTTAGCATCTTCTGATTTAGGGATTAGGCTTGAACACAGTAAGAGCAGACAGCTTAACTTAGAACTTGATAAGAGTAGTCATATACTCTAGTCAGAGCTAGGAGTTGCAGCTAATGAAGTGTAGTAATCAGAAAGGAGAGCATAGTTGAGAAGTGTTGCTAAGCTTAAAAGCTACCAATCATATCACTCAAGGCATAGTAGTCATATTCTTACTTCGTGCCTGAATACTCTTATTTCATGTCATGGCCTGTAATCTTGAAATCTTATGTGAGTTTCGTACCAAGTGTGCTCGAGTCCAATTTTAAAACTCTTAGTATGAATCACTTCCGCTTATGTTAGTAGGCGAGTTCTGAAGTCAAGAGAGATAGTGATAGTAACTCATTTACCTTTCATGCTCAGTTAACCATCATTTGAGGACGAATGATCCCAAGGGGGAGATATTGTTACACTCCAAAAATTTCTAAGTTAAGACCCGAACTACTCTTCTTTTACGTATAAGGTTGTGTCGGGTGATTCTTAAATTATGTTTAGGTTTTAAGGTCAATTCTTTAGTGTGAGAATATATTTACACATGAACTAAGGTCACAAGAATCTCCTAGCACAAAGTTGAGTTGAAAGCTTCCTTACTAATTAAGTTTTGAAATAAGATTCTACTTGGATAAAATTTAAATGACCATATAGCTTATAATATAAAGAGTTACATGACCCATAACCTATCAAATTAAAGGTATTTGAATCTTCTTTCCAACGCCACCGATTTTGCATCAATCCGAGTTCCAAGTAAATAGTTATGGTCATTTTAGTTACCTGATACAGTGCAGTGACGAATTAGCCGACGGGAAAACATTAAAAAAGTTCATTTTTGTCTTTTTACCTCTAAGAAAACCCTAAACGAATTTCTTGACTAATAAAAGTCCCAAAACAATCAGATTTTCATCTCTTAATTCCTTATTCTCTTCTCTCTCAAGCCCTAAGGCAAAACCCTAAGGAAAAATCAAAGCAGAGCACTTTCATTCAAGATTCATTCAACCTTTTTCAAGATTCTTCTTCAAGGTAAGTCCTTCTCCAAGAATTTCATTCTTTTCAACTCAGATTCCTTCATACAATTATGAATCATTAATGAAAATCATAATTCTTGGCCATAGAGTTTTCAAGAAACTAATTCAAGAGTCTCAAGAAAGGTTTTCTTGATCGTTCTTCTTCAAGCTAGGGTTTCAATTCTTCCAAACAAGTTCTTCCAGGTATGCAAGGCTATTCATAGGGTTGGACTAGTTTTTCCCCACGCTCTACAGCTAAATTCAGTCAATAAGAGCTAAATCAAATATTCTACTCAATGATTCATGAAATTCTAAATTCGAATTGAATTCTTATTTTGAGTTCTGATATCATAATTATGAGATTATTAGGTTGTTGTTCATGTTTTTATTTCACATGAACCCTAGTTGATGATATTTTGTTGAAAGTCTTTGTGCATTTATGTCCATGCATTGATTTTGAAATTTTGATGTTAGTTCAAGAGTATTTTTAATGTATCTTTTGAGAAGAGTTTAAGGGAACACAAATGGTTCTAAAAAAACTATTTTCACATTGAGAAAAGAGCTATTATTTTAAGAAGAGCCTAAACAGTTTTCAAGAGTATTTCAACCAGATAAAGAGAAGTTCAGTTACCCTTTAAAGAAAGTATTATTTTTCACATTGAAAAGAGAGTACTATTTTCAGAAAAGTATAAAGAGCTTTCAGAGTATTTCAGACAGATTCAGTACAACTTCAGTTACTTCTTAAAGAGGTCTTTTGAGAAATTATCTCACCCCAGAGAGTACTTTTACATGAGCATTCAGTTATATTTTGGAATAGTATTGAGCACCAATTTGGGATAAGAGTTCAGATACCTCAAACTCCATAACCTACGCCACCAGCGTAGATAGGATCGTACCGCAAGACGTGCGACTCCTCACCTGTCTCAAGAAAGCTCTTTAGTGGATCCAGGAGTTCAGTTGCGTTCTATACTCTGGCAAAGTATAGGGCGGCTCTGGAAATGTGGGTAAGACGTTGTATCATCATGAGGCTCATAGTGATGGTTGTCGGTTAGAGAAACTCCCCAATAAAGTAAAGTAAAGTAAAATATATTTTTATTTATATATTCAGTTCAGTATTTACTATTGTTGCATTCTTATAGTAAGAGCTTAAATGATTTTCGTCATGACTTATACTATACTTCAGTTGAGTACTTTCAGTCCTTCAGTTCAGTATTTACTATTATTGCATCCCTGCAGAAAGAGTTTAAATGATTTTCATCATGATTTACACTATACTTCAATTGAATTACTTTTAGTCTTTCAGTTTAGCTATTTATTTTATTCAGCCCTATTACATACTCGTGCATTCAATATACTGATGTCATTCGACATGCATCATTTCATGATGCAGATTCAAGTACATAGGATCATCAACAGGCATTCCATTGAGATCATATCATTCGCTCGTCAGCTTTTGGTGAGACCTCCTTGCTTTCGGAGGACTCCAATTTTATGATTTGTTAGTAATAGTGTTTTGAGGTGTCGTGGGTCTTGTCCCGACACCTATCTTTATATAGTAGAGGCTTCATAGATAGACAGTTTTGGAGAGTCTTTTAGTTTTAGAGGTTTTCAATAAAACTTATGTTTAATACTCAGTATATTCAAAGAGTTTTGAGATTTAATACACTGTTGAGTTAGCATTTCTTTCAGTTTGATGCTTGTGTATGCTTGAGTTAGTCTTCCGCTTGTAGTCAGCCAGGATGAGGATTCACTTGGGGACCAGCAATGGTTCTCGAGTGCCGACCACGTCCAGGGTGTAGGCTTGGATCGTGACAAAAACCTTACTCGATACTTCAATTGGACTATATAATCGCATATGACATACAAGCTAAAGAACAAACTAACAAGACCATTGATATAAATTTTTCTGTCTGTATACATCTAGTGTCGGTTTGTAATGTATACAATTGGTTGCGTTTGTATAATGATTTCTTAATTAAGTTGCATATTATACAAAAATTGTTGTATAATCTGTCAAAATGTTCGCTATTCTCACGTATAATTAAATTTCTTGTATGTTTTAATTTGTCATCTGTATAAATTAGTATATATCATATTATATTCAATAAAAATGTATAATGTTGTTTAAATTTGTATAATATATGAAACATCAAAAAATGCAAAACTAAATTCATTAAACAAAATAATAGAGCCAACAAAATGTTGTTCCAGTCAAACTGAAATATTCAAAAAGTATTGCTACTTATCCGAAATTCCAAACAAACATAAAAATTTGCAATTAAACTAAAGAATCAGATTCGGCATCTTCTTTGTTGCTTGTTGATGCAATCTCTTTTATTTTGCGCTTATTCTTTGAAATCAAAACATCACCTGATTTGTCTTGTTTATGTTCATCCACTTTTTTGTTCTTTCCTTTTGAATTTGGTACATGCATGACTTCTTGCATCTTCAACGGGTCATTTCGGAACTTCGATCTAACCTCTTGTTGATTAAGTCGAGATTTAGGAATGGATCTTGAAATTTCTTGGAAATCCTGAGTTAGACCCAAACAAAAGGATGGAAAATCATCCAAAATTTGTTGATTCGGTTGTATACCTCTAGTGATTCTCTTAGAAGGTGTTTCTTCATCCATGATTTTGGTTGTATCAAAAGAGAAAATTGAAAAGTCACAAAAAATTGCAGTCATATACAAATACAAAATAAAAGAATAAGACTGAAACCACCAAAAAAAAATAATTGAAATCGCAAAAGAGTTGCCTGAAAATCTGGGAGCACGATTTGAGAGGGAAAGATTGAAATTTTCAAATTTGGAAATCAGTTTATGTTGAGTGATTTAAGGAGAAAATAAGGTAAAAGGAAGAATATGCAGAGGGAGAAATTAGCGTGTGAAATCTGTAAAAAGAGGCACGCTTATACAAACTACAAAGCTGATGCGCGTAATTATAGCTAACATTAGGTGGCGATTTGTAATTATGGCAAACAGTAGCTATTTTAATTAATTAACTAGTAGAAGAAGACTAAAATAAAAGAAAATCAATCTCGCAAAAATAAAAATTTGAGTCTTCTCATATAGGGACATACGAAACTGAAAAATAATAATTAATGATATATTTAACTTACGAATTTAGCAAAATAATTAAAAAAATTTCTAAAAATTTTATGGGGAGGGGCGGGTTAAAAATAAAAAAAATGTTATGTGAGGCAGGCGGGTTGAAATTTTTGTGGGTTAAAACTCAACCCACCTTACATCTGTCCCACCCCACTCTATTCTCATCTTTAATAATATATAGTATGACATGATATATAATATTGGATTACTTTTGTTATTATAAACCCTTTTAAAGCAAAATCAACTAATTTTTTGTAATAAATAAATTTTATACTAAATAACTATAATTAATGAAAATGCATATAACTTATATGTTTAAAAGTGTAGGGAATTTATTATTATCAATAGTCAGTATATTAGTTAACTAATTTATGTTCACTTCTTATTTATAAGTTTAGAATGATGATACTTGTTTTAAAAAATATTTATTCTACGTTTTCATCAAATACATGAATAAGATATTCAACAAAAATGTTATTCTTCATTATTAAATTTCATAAGAATATATATTTATAAAACCTTTTTATTTATTTATTTATTTATTAAATTTAAATATATAATTAGTTAGAGATATATTTCAATTGGGTGTAAATGTAGCATTTACATAGTATAGGGGATGTAAATGTCTGAAAAGAAAATAAAGCGCATTTCTCTTTAGATTAGCATGGGTCTAATACATTTACTTCATTTATCTTAATTTATGTGACATAGATAGAATTTAGAGAATTATCAAAATTATTATATAATTTCTTTTAAATATTTTGATTTGTTAATTATTTTGATATATAGTACACCTTAGGTAATTTTTAAATAATATATTATTCTCTATATCCCAGTTTATGCGACACAGATAAAAATTTTGTCACGACCCAAAACCGGGTGTGATGGCACTTGTCCTATCCCACGAGGACAAGTCAGCCTAAACCCAACAAGACTGAAACAGAAGCAGAAATAAGCAATTCAAGGAGAATAACAATAAGCGGAAGACTTCAAAACTTAACAAACCATCCCAAGACTGGTTGTCACATGTACAAGCCACTATACAGAACTGAAATGAAATTACAAGTCTCATGTCTTTGTGTCTCAAATAGAATAAGACATAAGGTAAAAAGGTCGAGAGAGATCGCCAACATCGAATAGCTACCTCTTAAGTCTCCACAAAAGCCTCGGAGTAAGAAAAAGAAGAAAAAGAAGGAACTAGATCACGGTCCGAGCTCGGGACCTACATGTCACGACCCAGGGTAGCCCCTAGATGTAACACGGCGTACAAGACCCCGAGAGGTCTCATACAAGCCCTTAGCATACATAACATACAAGATATAGAGAAATAAGAGTTCAAAAGAGCAATTTATATCAAAGCTTTAATCAAAACAATGGAAGTCTACATCTCATGTCTCAAGCCATCTAACATAATAGAATAGAAATGAAGGTTTGGGACGCAGCCCAGTACAACATCCAAAATGATGGAAAGCATGAAAATGTAACAAGGTTAGGTCCTCGGACATAGGAGGCCTCACCAAGTCTTCACTATCACTGGAACTGACTAGCCACGAGTGGGATGAGAAGAATCGCCAAGTCCTACATCAATAGAATCAATGTAGGCAAAAATATGCGTTAGTACAATCAAGTACCAAGTATGATAGCAATGCACAAAGGGCATATAAACCATGCTAGAATGACATATAATCATGACATGCAATGGCCAAGCTAAAACATGATAGAACATAAGAAAACATGAAGCATAAACCATGGCCAAGACAAGCTATTCATCTTTCCTTTACTTTACCTTAGATCATCATCATAAAACTTTGTTCATTAGTTGTGGGGAAACTTAGCATAAGCTCATGGGATTCATCAAGTTGCATGTAAACCACGCTATATCATGCACTAGATTACTTTACCACGCTAGATCGTGCACTATCAACCATAACATCAACAATGGAAAGCATAATGAAGAACCCATAAGAATTTGTCAAAACCCTAGCTCTCTTGGGCAAGACTAAACCTTGAAAACCTTAAGGAAAAGAGGACCCATTGGAGGAAAGACTCCAAATGGTAAATACTATCATACCTCAATGCCAATGCCTTGAAATAAAAGAAGGATTGATGACCTTGATGAGAACCCTAGCTCTCTTCTTCTCCTTCGTGTTCTTCTAGAGAGGAATATTTTTGGGAGATGAGAGTTGGAATGAAGGGATTAGGGCTTAGAAAATATAAATAGGGCAAAGGTTAAGGGGTAAAAGCGTCTAGTATAAAGAATAAACATTTAGGGAAAAGTCCAAAAAGCCCTTAAATAAAACTGTCGGGGCCAATCGACGGACAGGATCTACGGTCCATACATCCACTGATGGACCGTCCTGCTCTTCCATCAATCGATTCAGAAAGTTTGTTTTGGACTGAAAATTTGGCTAAGTCTGGAAGGCATCTACGGCCCGTCAACCGAACTACTAACCGTCCTGCTATTCCATAGGTCAAGGTTCAGAAACTCAAAATTCATAAAGTTGACAGGGCCATCTACGGCCCGTAACTCCACCTATGGTCCGTAGATTGTCTCCGTCGTCACTGGCACCAGAAAAATTTTAAAACTGATTTTTTTCTTTCTTTTCAAAAACTGGGGTGTTACAATATCTCCCCCTTGGGAACATTCTTCCTCGAATGAGAATCAAGACACCTTGAGTAGGGTAATAGACACAGACTAACAACCCAACCTAGCATGCAATCACATAAATGCACATATCCGAGGAGGAAATGTCTAGCTAAAGCTCCAAGCTAAAGCATGATCAACACATCATATCCTGAAGACTTTATGCAACTCATACCCAAATGCACATAATCATATAAGACTCTTCATGAACATACATAATCAAGGAATCATGGAAATGAACGATGACATATGAGACCAAAAGAATGAACCACGAGGATCAAGATACCTCAAGCTAGAGTAGGATCGGAAGGAAAGAGATGAGGATATCGGGACATCACATCACCTCCGACCTCTCATATAATAACCAGAACAAGGGACTCCTTCTGGCAAATTAGTTCCCACACTTACCAATCAAGAAATACACTATCTCTCCCCCCTTAGGAGCAAACCCTTCTAATCCTCCCGAATCCATCTCCCTTAATCCAATCATAATACCCAACATTAATCAACGCATAACCACAAGCTAAAGGATCATAACTTACCAATTTCCACATCTGGGGAATCCTCTTGCTCATGACGAGCTTGAAGTGCATAGAATCGGTTTTGCTTTTGAGCACTTGAACCCGATGAATTTTGAGGTTGAGTCCATCGAGGATTATCTCCCTCATTCCTAACCACTACGGGACAATCCCTTATCTTGTGACACGTCTTGCCACAACCAATGCATGCACTAGATCCGGCTAGACAATTGCCCTCATGCTTTCCTCCACACTTAGGACAAGTGGTCGATGAGAATCCACCACCATTCCCTTCTTGAGGCTTAAGGTTAGACACCCTATCTTTGTTGAACTTAGGCGGATCATTGGAGGAATCTTGACCGGAAAACCTTTGTCGAGACTTAAAACGATCATGCCCATCGGAACTTGCATGGGAAAAGTTACCATCGCCGGTCTTAGCCCTCTTGAACTCTCTAGACCTCTCTTTAAGTTTTTCTTCTTCTATTTGTTCGGCATAAAACATGAGGCGAGAAATATCCATGTCATGCACAAGCATGGTGGTGCGTCACTCTTTCACCAACATATCGGATACTCCCGACACAAATTTACTCATTCTTGCCCTTGGGTCGGCAACTATGGACGGAGCATATCTAGCCAATTGTGTGAACTTCAATGCATATTCTTTCACACTCATATTTCCTTGACAAAGGTTGATGAACTCAAGTACCTTCGCCTCCCTCATCTCAAGGGGGAAGAATCTATCGAGGAAAGCACCCTTGAATCTCTCCCACTCTAGAGGACCTTCATCAACCACCATCTCACTCTTCCATTGGTTGTACCAAATTTGAGCGACACCTTTGAGTTGGTAGGCGGCCAATTCTGTCTTTTCCGTCGGTGACACTCCGATGATCATCAACACTTCATAAACCTCATCAATAAACTCTTGAGAATCTTCCTCCACTTTAGAACCGTGAAACTCCGGAGGGTTCATCCTAGTGAAGTCCCTCACTCTTGACGCCGCCGTACCCACATTTGGGTTCACGGGAGCCACAACCTCCCTATTGGCTTGAGCCATCACGACTTGGGCCAACACATGAAAAGCAGCCCTGAACTCCGCATTGGTTACTTGCTCGACCAAAGGATCGGCCGCAACTTGAGAAGCTTGAGGAGGAGTTTCTTGCTCTTCATTCTCTCTCGCATTCCTTCGAGTATAAGCTGTTCGAGACGCCATATCCTGAAACGCGTAGGATAGGGATTAGGAGAGAGACATATAGAGTAACACTCTATCGCACGACTTAAGGATAATGAAAAAGTGAAGTTTCCTAATCATTTTGTAGCCTCTCATTCATAAATGTGGCGCGCTTCACACTCATGAACAAGACTCTACTCGACGTGGCTTATGAGACATCCTAGAATCTTTCTAAAACATTGTGCTCTGAATACCAAGTTTGTCACGACCCAGGGTAGCACCTAGCTGTAACACGGCGTACAAGACCTCGAGAGGTCTCATACAAGCCCTTAGCATACATAACATACAAGATAGAGAGAAATAAGAGTTCAAAATAGCATTTTATATCAAAGCTTTAATCAAAACAGCGGAAGTTTACATCTCATGTCTCAAGCCATCTAACATAATAGAATAGAAATGAAGGTTTGGGACGCAGCCCAATACAATATCCAAAATGATGGAAAGCATGAAAATGTAACAAGGTTAGGTCCTCGAACATAGGAGGCCTCACCAAGTCTTCACTATCACTGGAACTGACTAGCCACGAGTGGGATGAGAAGAACCGCCAAGTCCTACATCAATAGAATCAATGTAGGCAAAAGTATGCGTTAGTACAAACAAGTACCAAGTATGATAGCAATGCACAAAGGGCATATAAACCATGCTAGAATGACATATAATCATGACATGTAATGGCCAAGCTAAAACATGATAGAACATAAGAAAACATGAAGCATAAACCATGGCCAAGACAAGCTATTCATCTTTCCTTTACTTTACCTTAGATCATAATCATAACACTTTTTTCATTAGTTGTGGGGAAACTTAGCATAAGCTCATGGGATTCATCAAGTTGCATGTAAACCACGCTATATCATGCACTAGATTACTTTACCACGCTAGATCGTGCACTATCAACCATAACATCAACAATGGAAAGCATAATGAAGAACCCATAAGAATTTGTCAAAACCCTAGCTCTCTTGGGCAAGACTAAACCTTGAAAACCTTAAGGAAAAGAGGACCCATTGGAGGAAAGACTCCAAATGGTAAATACTATCATACCTCAATGCCAATGCCTTGAAATAAAAGAAGGATTGATGACCTTGATGAGAACCCTAGCTCTCTTCTTCTCCTTCGTGTTCTTCTAGAGAGGAATATTTTTGGGAGATGAGAGTTGGAATGAAGGGATTAGGGCATAGAAAATATAAATAGGGCCAAGGTTAAGGGGCAAAAGTGTCTAGTATTAAGAATAAACATTTAGGGAAAGGTCCAAAATGCCCTTAAATAAAACTATCGGGGCCAATCGACAGATAGGATCTACGGTCCATACATCCACTGATGGACCGTCCTACTCTTCCATCAATCGATTCAGAAAGTTCGTTTTGGACTGAAACTTTGGCTAAGTCTGGAAGGCATCTACGGAACCCATCTACGGCCCGTCAACCGAACTACGAACCGTCCAGCTATTCCGTAGGTCAAGGTTCAGAAACTCAAAATTCATAAAGTTTGCAGGGCCATCGACGGTTCCCATCTATGGCCCGTCACTCCACCTACGATCCATAGATGACCTCCATCATCACTAGCACCAGAAAAATTTTAAAACTGCATTTTTTTCTTTCTTTTCAAAAACTAGGGTGTTACACTACACAAGTGTAGAAGCAAGGGTGAGTACCAAACAGCACGGTACCCACCAAATCGACTAATAAAACAAGGCAAATCTAATAAAATTTATGAATTCCTGACTTCCAACCGAACCTCCAATAACTACAACATGCATAGAAAATCAGCCCAACCTAACAATTCTAATTCACAGTTCATATAAGACATAAGATCAACAACAGCTCAACAGCATCACCGAAATTACTCACATCAGCATCAAGTATGCAATTATCAGAGTCTCAAGGAATAAACACAACTCCATAATGACAAGAATGAAATAATGCAATGCAATGCAATGTCACGTAGAGTGATGCATGTCTGTCCTACAATACACATCCGTTGAATCTCAGACCGGAACCCATGGGGGCCACACATAGACCATGCATCCGCCAGAACTATTTCCCATCGGCATAATCATCAATCGCCGGAAAGATTTCCCATCGGCATAATCATCAATCGCCGGAACCATTTCCCATCGGCATAATCATCACTTGCCGGAACCATTTCCCATCGGCATAATCATCAAAGTGTCTCATCATAGTGTCTCAGAACCAATGCACATAAGCATGTTCACACAAATAATGAGAAAACGATTGTGTTCACAATCACAACGCAATTCATATCAATGCAAATCACGTCACACTATCAACAATATATCAATCTCAACAATTACATCATTTACAACAATATCATTTGCCTAGTCTCCAATTCACTACTCCTTTCATCACAAGTAGGATCAATCTCTAAGTAGGAATTTCAAGTCTAGTCCCATAATCCACAATGAGCAAAAGACATATTCCTCAATTTCACAAGCACATCGAGGCTATTATAGCTTTTCATCAATTACACATCAATATCAAGATTACGGCCCAACATACTTTGGCCTAACACTTTAGCACACATAGCCATTTTTATTAAACCCTCCGATTAGATTAGATTGATTCATACAAGAATTCAACCCATACTTCAATCCCATTACTCCCCAACATAACCAAGAAGGAGAAATCTGGAATATTAAGAGATTAGCAAAGTTTTAGAAGTCCACTTGCCTTAACCGAAAAAGAAATCAACCAACGACCGAAGATTTTCCCTTCTGAGATCAATCAAAAGCAACACAATCTAATCAAATTATGAATCACAATCAAATTTCAGAACCAACAACACGAAGAACACGAAAATCGGGCAAAGAGGTCCAAATGGCTCAAAAATTGGGTTTCGAAAACAAGGTTTGAATCTGGAATTTCTCACATGGAAATAATCTTCAAAGCCTTAGGAAATCATTAATGAAATCATTTTGCAAACGGAAATCAAACCAATCCACAATTACCATTTGATCAAAAATTTGGAGTTCATGCAAAACCCCCAAAATCCAAATTCAAAAACCCAATTTTCAAATTGAAATCATGAAAGAATCAATGGGTGATTGTTTAGAGTTAAAATTAGTTACCCACAAGGTTTCCACGAAAATGCCTCTTTCATATCGCCTCCCTAAGCTTCAAAAAGTTGAAAATGGTGAAAATGGGACATTTCCCGAATATACAATATTTCAAGCATAAAATGAACTCCGCGAACGCGGAGCACAACCCTCCGCGAACGAGGAGGCCAAACCAGCAAAGCTCCACGAACCCGCTCATCACTCCACGAACGTGGAGGCCAGCTCACCATGAGCTCAGCGCACGCGCCACTACCCTCCGCCAAAGCGGAGGCCAAAAATCTTGTACCAGACTTCAGCAAAATCAGCAATTCCATAAGTCTCCGAAAGGACCCTCGAAATTCTTTTGGAACCCCGTGCACACAAACCATGTAAGCCACCATACTAAATTCGATATTTCGGACTCAATGGAACCATCAGAATTCAAATTCAATGTCTCCTTGACCCGGAATCCGATAAAGCACAACAAAACTAACTTAAGCCTCAAAAACTCAAATCAAGCTGGACCTCTAAAAATTCATCAAAGGCCACCCCTAGGCCTAAAATCATTCCCCGAATCCAACGGAGTTGTCGGAATCAAATTTCGAGCATCCGATCTCTGAAAGTTGACCAAAGTCCACTCTATGATTAAAATTTCATAATTTTCCAACTCAAGGCCTCAAATTCCCGGTACAGCCCCAAATCTGATTCTGTCAACTCTCCTAGACCAAATTCCACATTTCAGAGCTGATGGAATCAACGGAATCCCCATCCGAGACCCGAAACTCTGAATGACCCCAAAAACCACATTTTGACAACTTAAGTGTCACGACCCAGGGTAGCCCCTAGATGTAACACGGCGTACAAGACCCCGAGAGGCCTCATACAAGCCCTTACCATACATAACATACAAGATAATAGAGAAATAAGAGTTCAAAAGAGCATTTTAAATCAAAGCTTTACTAAAAACAGCGGAACTTTACAACTCATGTCTCAAAGCCGTCTAATATCATACAATACGAATAAAAGTGATAGGGACGCAACCCAATACAGTATCCAACATAAGAAAAGACATCAAAGTAAAATCCAACAAGGCTATGCCCTCGGATGGATGAGGACTCACCAAGTCTACTTCTCAACTCTAAGTGGATACTCTAGCCACAAGTAGGAGAACGGCCACGTCCTACACCAAAAAAGTTGATGCAGGCAAGAGTATGCGTTAGCACATTAAAGTACTAAGTATGATAGCAATGCATATAAACTCATAAAACATGCTAGAAACTGAGATATAAACATGACATGCAATTGGCCAAGCTAAACATGATAAGGCATACAAGCAAATAGCATAAAGCATAAACCATTGCAAAAAGCAAGCTAAATCATCTTTCCTTTACTCTTATTTTCTTTACTTTACTTTTAGTAACCCATGCACCATTGTGCAAGCTGAAGTGTGGGAAAATCCTTAAATCGATCTGTAGACCATGGAATAACTCAACATGGAATCCAGTGTCTGCCCTACAACGAAAAAAGGCCATTCTACTTGCCAAGGTAGAATCCTGAACCATTGCCTACGTGGATCCACTAGCTAAGCTGATATAATATGGGCCAGTTAGAGACCACCTATGGTGGCACATACGCATAGGACATATGGGGACTTGTCACCCGTCCACTCGGTTCTATGCATAATTCCCAATATAATATCATAAATATTGATATCCATGGAAAGGCACAACTGGGGTTGCCAATCCAAGCTAAACATGACTTCACATACCATGGACTAGTCCAAGCTTACTTTATTGAGTGTTTCTTCTTTCATGAACTTGTCCAAGCTTACACCCCTAGCATAGCTTCTTTAAGCTCTTGATTCAATTTTAGTTAAGCAAACCTTTTAACAAGTTATGAATCCTTTACATGTGAGAAAACCTTTCACAAGCTTAGGTTAGGCATTATATGAGAAAACCTTTTCAAGACTCAACATCAACATATCATAGATTTTATATAAAACATGCTTGATTCTATAAACCTCTTTCTTCATGATTCTATCATGCTTTTTCTTCATAGCTAATGGGTTCATATTGCCTTTATTTTAAACCATGCAATTCAATGCAAGCTAGCTCTTAAAAATCATGATCAAGGCAACTTAGTCATACTTGAAGTAACCCACATAAAAGAGAAAAATCACGCTTTTTACTTGAACATGCTAAATTCATTTACTTAACCCAATTCATGCTCAATTTCATAGATGATCCCTCAATTTCATCAATTCATATCTCAACCCAACAATCAAGGCATAGATTATCAAATTGGGGAGAATTTACTTGGGATCATGGGGGTTCATGCAATAATTACAATTAGACATGTAATTCACGCTAGATCGTGCACTAAATTACTTTACCCAAGCTAGATCGTGCACTACTAAGCATTAAATCAGTATTTGAACTCATACTAGAAGAACCCATAACAATTGATCAAACCCTAGCTTACTTGAAGGGAATTGAACCTTGAAATTCATGAAGAAAAGGGAGGGCCCAATGGAGGAAGCAACTCAATTGGTCAATACCATCATACCTTAGCAAAGCCCACTAGAAATTGGAGGAAATTGGGTGATCTTCAATGGAGGACTTAGCATCTTCTTCTTCCTTGAGCTAGAGAGGATTTCTTTTAGAGAGAGAAATATTTGAGAGGTGAATTTAGGGAATGAGTTAGAATGAAGTGATTTAGGTATAGACAACTATATATAGAACCTTCATTAAGGGTAAAACCGACTTAGTTAATTAGGGAATTAACCAGGGAAAAGACCAAAAAGCCCTTAGTTAAAACTGTCAGGGCCCATCTACGATCAGGACCTACGGTTCGTACATCCGTTGACGGACCATCTTGTTGAACCGTCAAAAGATTCAGAGAGTTGGTATCTGGGGACCCTGCAATGACGGTTTCAATTTATGGTTGGTAGGTCCATATACGGACCGTACACCTCAACCGTGGATCACAGCCTGAGGTTCAAGAATTTAACCAAGTCTGGGGGACATCTACGATTACTTTCTACACACCGTCAACTGACTCACGATCCGTCCTGCTACTCCGTAGATCACACTTCAGAGACTGAGAATTACTGAAATTGAAAGAGCCATTAACGGCTCCTCACCTACAGCCCTTCAACCTAACTACGGCCCGTAAGTGGCCTCTGTAGGTCACTGCCTACAGGTAAATTCTGCATTTTCATTCCTTGGAAAGCTTGGGTATTACATTAAGCCTTTAGAATTCAAAATTTTCCAAAAACCAAAAAAAATTAACAAGAACTTTAGTAAACTAACTTCAGATATCAGTCAAACATGACACGGGGCAACTCTCGGGAGGGGTAAAATGGTCATTTAATTAAAATTACCAAAAATGACCTTCAGGGTCATTACATCATCCACCACTAAAAACTATTTTCGTCCTCGAACATAAAGTAAAAGAAAGTACCTGGAGCCTCGAAAAGCTGAGGATATCTGGCACGCATGTCAGACTCGGACTCCCAAGTAGCCTTTCCAACTGAACGGTGACCCCACTGCACCTTGAGTGAAGCAATCTCCTTGGTCCTAAGCTTACGGACCTGCCTATCCAGAATGGTTGTAGGCTCCTCCTCATAACTCAAATCAGGACTCAACTCCACGGAATCGAGTGTAATCATATGAGACTCATCCGCGATGTACTTCCGAAGCATAGAAACATGAAACACAGGATGCACAGCTGATAAGCTAGGTGGCAAGGCCAACTTATAGGCCACCTCTCCCACTCGGTCCAAAATCTCAAAAGGACCAATGAATCTAGGGCTACGCTTACCCTTCTTTCCAAACTGCATAACACCCTTCATGGGTGATACTCGGAGTCAAACATGATCACCATCCATGAATACCAAGTTTCAAACTCTCCGATTGGCATAACTTTTCTGCCGACTCTGAGCAGTCAACAGCCTACTCTGAATCAAACGAACCTGATCCATGGCATCTCTAAGCAATTCACTGTCTAAGGAATCCATCTCCGTCGAATCAAACCATCCAATCGGTGATCTACACTGTCTGCCATACAACGCCTCAAAGGTGGCAATATGAGTGCTGGAATGATAATTGTTGTTGTAGGCAAACTCCGCTAGAGGCAAATGTTGATCCCACTTAGCACCAAAGTCAATCACACAAGCACGAGCATGTCCTTAAGCACATGAATTGTCCGCTCGGACTGACCATCTATCTGAGGGTGAAATGTTGTACTCATATCCAATTGAGTACCCAAACCATGTTGTAAGGCCCTCCAGAAGTGCAAAGTGAACAAGGAACCCCGATCCAAGACTATAGATAACGGCACCCCATGAAGCCTAACAATCTGACTGATGTAGAGCTGGGCTAACTTCTCCGTTGTATACTTCACCCGAACTGGAATGAAATGAGCGGACTTAGTCAACCTATCAACAACCACCCAAATAGAATCATAACCACCCATGGTGGTAGGTAAACCCACAACAAAGTCCAAAGTGATCCGCTCCCACTTCAAATTAGGATGGGCATCCTCTGAGAAACACCTCCGGGCAGCTGGTGCTCACACTTGACCTGTTGATAGGTCAAACATCTAGATATGAGTCCGCAATATCCCTCTTCATACCACACCACCAGTAATGCTGACTCAGATCATGATACATCTTCACTGCCCCTGGATGGATAAAATATCTAGAGCAATGGGCCTCCTCTAGAATTAGTCTAACAAGCTCGCCCATCTTGGGCACACAAATCCAACCCCCAATCCTCAAAACTCCATCAGAGTCAAGTGCAGCCTCCTTGGCTTCACCTCTCATCATCTAGTCTCGAATGAGACACAACTTCTCATCCACAAACTGGCGCTCACGAATCTGCTCAACTAAGGAAGAACGGGCCTCAATGAACGCAATCAAACCACCGCTCTCCTAAGAAACCTGCAACCTGACAAAGTTGTTGGCTAACCTCTGAACATCCCTAGCCAAGGGCCACATATCAACACTGATCGCGGTGAGACTCCCCATACTAGGAGTCTTCCTACTCAAAGCATCGGCCACCATATTAGCCTTCCCAGGATGATACAAGATAGTCATATCGTAGTCCTTCAGTAACTCAAGCCATCTACGCTGTCTCAAATTCAGATCCCTCGGACTAAAGATGTACTGAAGACTCCGATAATTGGTGAACACCTCACAGTGAACCCCATTCAAATAGTTCCGCCACAACTTAAGCACAAATACCACCGCTGCAAGCTCTAGGTCATGGGTAGGATAGTTCTTCTCATGAGCCTTCAACTGTATAGAAGCATAGACAATAACCTTCCCTTTCTGCATCAACACACCTCCCAAACCAAATTCGGAGGCATCATAATACACGGTAAAACCCATGCCCTCCTCGGGCAAAGTCAACACAGGAGCTAAAGTCAACAAAGTTTTGAGCTTTTGAAAGCTCGCCTCACACTCATCGAACCAATGAAAAGCCACAGTCTTCTGAGTCAATCTAGTCAAAGGTGCTGCAATAGTAGAGAAACTCTACACAAACCATCTGAAATAGCCTGCCAACCCCACAAAACTCTGAATCTCGGTAGGAGAAGTAGGTCTCGTCCGGCCCTTAACTGCTTCAATCTTGGCCGGATCAACCCTAATACCCTCCTTTGACACCACATGAGCCAAGAATGCCATCGAATCAAGCCAAAACTCACACTTGAAGAACTTGGCATACAACGTCTGCTCTCTCAAAGTCTGAAGCACCAACCTCAAGTGACAGACATGATCCTCCTCGGTCCTGGAATATATCAAAATGTCATCAATCAACACAATCACAAAGGAATCCAAGTAAAGACGGAACACTCCGTTCATCAGCTCCATAAACGCCGCAAGAGCGTTAGTTAGCCCAAAAGACATCACTAAGAACTCATAGTGGCCATAACGAGTTCGAAAACTTGTCTTAGAAATATCCAATGGCCTAATCTTCAACTGATGATAACCAGAACTCAAGTCAATCTTAGAAAACAACGCCGCACCCTGAAGCTGATCATAAAAATCATCAATGCGAGGAAGAGGATACTTATTCTTAAAAGTCACCTTGTTAAACTGCATATAATCAATACACATCCTCATAGAGCCATCTTTCTTCTTTACAAAAAGGACCGGTGTACCCCAAGGCGATACACTTGGGTGAATAAACCCTTTGCTCAACAAATCCTGCAACTGGTCCCTAAACTCCTTCAACTCAGCTAGAGCCATACGATACGGGACAATAGAAATGGGCTTGGTGCCCGGCTCCAAGTCAATAGCAAAATCAATATCCCAATCAGGAGGAACACCAGGAAGATCAGTAGGAAACACATTAGCAAACTCCTGAACCACAGGAATGGACTCCATGGAAGGTGACTCAACACTGGTATCCCGAATAAAAGCCAAATAGGACAAACACCCTCTATCAATCAACATCTGGGCTCGGATGTAGGAGATAACCTTACTAGGGTAAGAACCACTAGTACCCTTCCACTCTACCCTCGAAACACCTGGCATCACTAAAGTGATAGTCTTAGCATGATAGTCAAGGATCACATAATAGGGAGAAAGCCAATCCATACCCAATATTACATCGAAATCTACCATCCCCAGAATAATCAAGTCTACCCAAGTGTCACACCCAGCCACAGAAATAGGACAAGATCGATACACTCGATCCACCACTAAGAGCTCACCCACGGGTGTAGAAACATGCACAGGCACAGGCATACAATCACATACCAAATCAAACTCAGATGCAAAGTAGGTAGACACATAGGAGAAAGTAGACCCTGCATCAAATAATACAGATGCATCTCGATGGCAGACTGGACAATACATGTGATGACTGCATCAGAAGACTCAGCCTCAGGTCTCCACGGAAAAGCATAACACTGGGCTTGAAACGACCCCAAAAATGCCCGAAAATGTGCTTCGGAAACACCTATAATTGTAATTTCCATATATCTCAAAATCCGTGCATGATTTCGGAAATTCGACTTCATATTCTTATTTGTGGGGTCAAATTGAGTGGGAAATGGGTCTAACCCAAATTTTAGAGCAACCGTATCAAAATTCAAAAATTGCAAAAATTGCGATTTGGAGGGTCAACTTTAAAGGGGCATATCTCTTAGCACACAAGGAACTGGAAGGGCTGCAACCTATAAATTAAAGCTCTTTGAGTTAGCTTTCCAACGCACTTGGTTTCACCTTAGTCCGAGTTAGGATGAGGGAGTTATGACCATTTTCGTAAAACCTGTCTGTGCAGATTTGCAATTTCCAGTGAGCTTTTTTTTAGGCGGGTTGGAGACGTTTTTTATAAAAAGGGGATATGTCCCATACTTAGTCATTTTTCTTAACTCCAAAAACACTCTCTAAGCCCTCTCCAAAAATTCCACCAAGATCTTCAACCAAATTCAAACATCTCAAGCTCTAATTCCGGATTCAAGACTCAATCTCAAGCTTCGATTCTCCATTCCAATCTTCATCAAGGATTCTCCAAAGTTGAGGTATGTGGGTTTGATTGTGGAAACCTTCCTTTCCACAAGTCCAACCATTTATCCTCTATTTCTACTTCAAGTTTATGGGTCCTTATGATTATTTATGAACTCTTGAATTATGGAATTACTACTACACACCCTATTATGGTCCATTTTGCATATTATCATGAAATGGAATTATTATGTGATGTTTATGGTTTACATGCTTCCATGATCAAATTATGAAGGTTGATATATATATGTATGTTGTTGGTGGGCTGATTTATATGGATTTTGGAATTGGTTGGACTTAGTATTCTTGAAATACATGATTTCATTTACATGAACAATTGCCCACCTTGTGTTTGATAAAATGCCCATTTATAGAATTCTTAGGAAAGGGAAGGTCCAAGGTACGTCCTATGAGTCGGATGGTTATGTAATTACTGAAATGATGATGAAATGGACACATGTATATGATTTTCTCTATATAAGTGTTGTGAGTCGACCAAGCCTAGTACGGGGGGTAGTAGGCCCGTATAACCGTATCGAGGGGTTGGTACCTTGGTTGCCTAGTACGGGGGGTAGTAGGCCCGTATAACCGTATCGAGGGGTTGGTACCTTGGTTGCCTAGTACGGGGGGTAGTAGGCCCGTATAACCGTATCGAGGGGTTTGTACCTTGGTCCCTAGCTCGGGGGGTGGTAGGCCCGGGTAACCATATTGAGGGTTTGTACCTCTTTCGCCTCTCCAAGGGGGTGGTAGGCCTTGGAAATACTATATTGATGGTCACTCGCCACACATGTACTACGTCCCACTAAATATGATTTTTATGTAAGCATCATTATACATATCATTTCATTAATATGCTGTCTATTGGGTATGATTACGCATTTTTCCTATGATGTCCATCTAATGTAGCATTGCATTGCATCCCACATACTTAGTACATTCAAATGTACTAACGCATACTCTATGCCTACATGATGTCACCATGTAGGGACCGGAGCACCGCTTGACCATCCTCCTCCGCGTGGCTAGTACGATTTTCTATAGTGGTTATTGGTGAGTCCTCCATTTCGGGGACGTTGCTCATGATCTTTTGCTATGTATAAAACTTTTCCTTTCTAGTTATGTTTTGACTATGAGGGTGAGCCCGGTAGTTTGTCTTGGCCCCCGCTAAGTACTCATGTTTAGAGGTGGTGTTGGACAAGTTGTGTATTATGCTTGAGCTTGACTCATCTATGGTATTTATGTATCATTTCTTTTTTTTTGCTCCCTTAGTCCCGATTTCCCCCTTGATTATGCTTATCGTTTATGGTCATTTAATTGCTTCCGCGACCAAGGATGTGTAATGATACGCTATGAGGCTTGTTTGGGGTTCCTTCGGGTTCCCCATTCGCCGGTCACATCTAGGCCCTAGGCTTGGGTCGTGACAGGGCTCCTCTACCACCTCCCGTCTGAGCCACACCTCTACCTCCACGCTGAGCCGCAGCACCACTACCTGAAGTTCTGCCGCCTCTACCCGTTGTCTAACCCCTACCTCGACCTCTAGCCGGAGGTGCTGGATCCCTCTCTGGAGCTGCTGAGTAAGTACGATGGGGCCCTGAATGAGTCTGTAAAGGGCACTGTCGCATCCAGTGACCCGGATCCCCTCAACTATAACAAAACCTTGGAATAGAGAGCTGCTACGACGAAGCTAGTGAGATACTATGGCCACCTCGGCAAGACCCGTAAGACCCTCGGGACGACTGTCCACCCTCAGCTGCTGGCATGGAAGCATGAACAGGCCTCTGACGCTAAAATGAAGTACAACCTCTCTGAGAACCTCTGCCTCCAGACGAGGCACAAGAAAACTAGCCACTAGAATAGGCCCTCTTGGAATACCCAAACTCCTCTCGAACCAACAACTCCGCCTCCCTGGCGATACTCACAATGGACTGGAAGGAAGCACCCTCATGGGATGATCTGAACACATAAGATCTGATGGAGAAAGTCAAACCCCTCACAAATCTGCGTACCCTCTCTGCCTCATCTGGAACAAAAGACGTAGCATGGCAAGAAAGCTAACAGTAACATGCCTCGTACTCCGCAACTAACATGCCACCCTGAGTCAAACCCTTAAAACCTCAACCTTCTCTCCTCACGTACACTCCAGGGAATGAAGCGATTTCGAAAAGCACTAGAGAAAGCATCCCACTCAACCGGAGGAGATCCCACTGGCATGGACTCCACACAAGACCTCCACCACTCCCTAGCAGGACCACGGAGCTAGAGAGCAACAAAATGGACACCCCTCGCATCCACCATCCTTACCGCCTCAAGCATCTCATTGCACAAGATCATAAACTCATGAGCAACCTCGTTCTTACCACCCTGAAACTGGGTGGTTTCATCTTCTGAAACCTCTCATAACATTGTTGGTCCTCCACTGTCAGATTCACATCTGAAGCAACCTGTGCACTGACAGCTGATGCGGGAACCAATGGTGGCTGACCCACCTGATCCTGAACAACCGGATCCTGATGTTGCTCTGGGGTCTGCACCCCTGCCCTAGTCTGTGAACCTTTTGGCGTGCCTGCAGCACCCTGAGTAAAGCTCTCCATAACTCCCAGCATCCTCAATAAGGTCTCCTGAAAGAACGATGTTGAGAACCTTGGAGAAACTTGGTCCTCACTAACCTCAACATGTGGCTCTAGGGAAGCCTTTCTACCACGGCCTCTAGCAGGTGCCGCTCCTAGGGTGCAGCCCCTCCCACGTGCTGCTCTACGAGCACGGCCTACAACTCAGGCTCCACCCCGACCTCTAACTGGGGACTCAACCACTGCCTCGGGGACTGCCTCCCCTCCATCGCTCGAAACAGAAGCTCTGGTTCTCGGCATCTGCCAAAACAACACGCGACACTCAGCACAAGTGATAAGAACCACGCACGACAAGAGAGAATGAAATGAAATAAGTTTCATAACAGTCCTCATAACCTCTCGAAGATAAGTACAGACGTCTCTGTACCGATCCGCGAGACTCTACTTAGACTTGGCTTGTACACGTGAGACCTATGAAACCTGGGCTCTGATACCATTTGTCATGACCCAAAACCGGGTGTAATGGCACTTGTCCTATCCCTCCAAGACAAGTCAACCTAAACCTAACAAGACCGAAATAGAAGCAGAAATAAGCAATTCAAAGAGAATAACAATAAGCGAAAAACTTCAAAACTTAACAAACTATCCCAAGACTGGTTGTCACATGTACAAGCCACTAATACAAAACTGAAATGAAATTACAAGTCTCAATGTCTTTGTGTCTCAAATAGAACAAGACATAAGGAAAAAAGGTAGAGAGAGATCGCTAACATCGAACAGCTACCTCTCAAGTCTCCTCAAAAGCCTCGGAGCAAGAAGAAGAAGAAGGAACTAGATCACGGTCCGGGCTCAGAACCTACACAAGTGTAGAAGCAAGGGTGAGTACCAAACAACACGGTACCCAGCAAATCAACTAATAAAAAAAGGCAAATCTAACAAAATTCACGAATCCTTGACTTCCAACCAAACCTCCAATAACTACAACCAGCACAGAAAATCAGCCCAACCTAACAGATTCCAATTCACAGTTCATATAACACATAAGATCAACAACAGCTCAACAACATCACCAAAATAACTCACATCAGCATCAAGTATGCAATTATCAGAGTCTCAAGGCATAAACACAACTCCATAATGACAAGAATGAAATAATGCAATGCAATGCAATGTCATGTAGAGTGATGCATGTCTGTCCTACGATACACATCCGCTGAATCTCATACCGGAACCCATGGGGGCCACACATGGACCATGTATCCACCGAAAACTTTTTCCATCGGCATAATCATCAATCACCGGAACCATTTCCCATCGGCATAATCATCACCCGCCGGAACCATTTTTCATCGGCATAATCATCAAAGTGTCTCATCATAGTGTCTCTGAACCAATGCACATAAGCATGTTCACACAAACAATGAGAAAAAGATAGTGTTCACAATCACAACGCAATTTATATCAATGTAAATCGCGTCACACTATCAACAATATATCAATCTCAACAATTACACCATTTACAACAAGTTCATTTGCCTAGTCTCCAATTCACTACTCCTTTCGTCACAAGTAGAATCAATCGCTAAGCAAGAATTTCAAGTCTATTCCCATAATCCACAATGAGCAAAAGACATATTCATCAATTTCACAATCACATCGAGGCTATTATAGCTTTTCATCAATTACACATAAATATCAAGATCACAGCCCAACACACTTTGGCCTAACACTTTAGCACACAAAGCCATTTTTATTGAACCCGCCGATTCGATTAGATTAGATTGATTCATACAAAAACTCAACCCATACCTCAATCCCATTATTCCCCAACACAATCAAGAAGGAGAAATCTGGAATATTACAAGATTCGCAAAGTTTTAGAAGTCCACTTGCCTTAACTGAAAACGAAATCAACCAATGACCGGAGCTTTTCCCTTCCAAGAGCAATCCAAAGCAACACAATCTAATCAAATTCTGAATCACAATCAAATTTTAGAACCAACAACACTAAGAACACGAAAAACAGGCAAAAGGGTGCAAATGGCTCAAAAATCGGGTTTCGAAAACAAGGTTTGAATTCGGAATTTATCACATGAAAATAATCTTCAAAGCCTTAGAAAATCATTAGTGAAAATCATTTTGAAAACGGAAATTAAACCAGTCCGCAATCACCATTTGATCAAAAATTTGGAGTTCATGCAAAAACCCCAAAATCCAACTTCAAAAACCCAATTTTCAAATTGAAATCATGAAAAAATCAATGGGTAATCAAGGTTTAGAGTTAAAATTAGTTGAAAATGTTGAAAATGGTGAAAATGGGACATTTTCCGAATTTATACCGTTGCAGGCATAAAATGAACTCCGCAAACGCGGAGCACAACCCTCCACAAACACGGAGGCCAAACCAGCAAAACTCCGCGAACGCGCGCCACTACCCTCCGCGAATGCGGAGGCCAAAAATCATGCACCAGACTTTAGCAAAATCAGCAATTTCACAAGTCTTCGAAAGGACCCTCAGAATTCATTCGGAACCTCGTACACACAATGCATATATGCCACCCTACTAAATTCGACATTCCGGACTCAATGAAACCGTCGGAATTTGAATTCGAGGTCTCCTTGACCCGGAACCCGACAAAGCACAACAAAACTAACTTAAGCCTCAAAAACTCAAATCAAGCTCGGAACCTCTAAAAATTCAACCAAGGCTATCCCTAGGCCTAAAATCATCCCCCGAATCCAACGGAGTTGTCGGAATCAAATTCCGAGCATCCGATCTCAGAATGTTGACCAAAGTCAACTCTATGATCAAAATTTCACAATTTTCCAACTCAAGGCCTCAAATTGACGATACAGCCCCAAATCTAATTCCGTCAACTCAACTAGACCAAATTCCACAATTCGGAGCTGATGAAATCGACGAAATCCCCATCCGAGATGCAAAACTTTGAATGACCCCAAAAACCACATTTTGACAACTTAAGCCTTTAGAATTCAAAACTTTCCAAAAATCAAAAAAACAATTAACAAGAACTTCACAAAACTAACTTCAGATATCAGTCAAACATGACTCAGGGTAACTCTCGGGAGGGGTAAAATGGTCATTTAACAAAAATTACCAAAAATGACCTTCAGAGTCTTTTAAATGTCAAACAAATCTTTCATATGTTTTTCAAATACTTCAAGTTGTTAATTTTTGTAATAATAGTACTTTTTATGTCATTTCGAAATAAGATATATTACTTTTTGAAAATAAATTTCATATTTTCAAGAAAGTCTGATTTGAAGATGAAATTATGTTTGACTCATTTTTTTACAATGAATATTTGGACTACAATTAGAGAAAATGGTCTAAATCCCCCCTAACCTATACCCTAAATCCCAACTACACACTTATTCATTACGAGAGTCCTATTACCCCCTTACACTATTTTAAAGTAGAATTATTTGCTCCCTAAATGATGAGGTGGCAAGAAAGGTAACAATAATAATTAAAACTTTAATTTTAAAAGTATTTCTTAAATTTCATATTATAATTTTTTGATTCTTCAAAAATCTTTATGTTTCCTTTAAAAAAAATTCTTTTTATCATCTTTCTTCTTCTCTTTATCAAAGCAATATCGGCGGCGGCTCTGCTCCACCACCAGGTCGCCGCCCTCACCAACCTTTCATCATTAAGTTAACTTTCATTCTCAAATCACATATTTCTCACATGAATTCAGTTCTCATCAGTGTGAAAAATTGACAATAACTCAAAATCAAAATCGAAAGTCATCGACAGCGGTTCTGCTTCGCCACCAGGTCGCCGCCCTCACAAACCTCTCATCATTAAGTAACTTTCATTCCCAAATCACCTCTCACAGTAAATTCACTTCTCATCAGTGTGAAAAATTGACAATGACTCAAAATTAAAATCGAAAGTCAAGAGGATCGAACTTTAGAGTCATTAATGGAGAAAAATTCATCAAATAACAGATCTATCAATGGAGAAGAATTCATCAATGAAATCATTGGGTGAGAAACCCGTTAATGGAAAAAACCCAATAATCGAAATGGATTGCTCAACATTGTTAAATTCTAGCTTCAATAGAGAGCATCAAAATTTTGCTAGTGTTCATAACTCCGGTGAAGCTCGAAGAAGATGGTGACAGTCATAGAATGTATCCTCAAATCTGGAAAATCAATTTGTAAATATCAAAGAGAAATAGGAATGGAAAAGGAAAGAGAAAGAGAAAGAGGGAAATATAGATGAAAAATAATTGTAGAATAAAGGATTTTTTTTTTAAAAAAAAGGTAATATTACATGGCAGGGCGCGTGCAATTCACTTTTTTATATAAATGTGGGTGTGCGTTTTTAAGGAGGTTTTGATGTTAGGCAAAAAATATATATTTTTATCATTATTTGCCTCATATTTATTATTTGTATTTGTCCGTTTTGAACATAAATTTTATGGATTGTGCTAAATCGTATATTTTATTTGTAGGATTAAATTGGTGTGAAGATGAAGAAGTTTGGAGCTAAAACGAAATAAAATAGAAGATTATAGAAGGAAAATCAAGCACGCAGCTTAATAGATTAAATTTAATAAAATAATATATGTATGCATTAGGCAATGGCGGCTGGAATTGCAATTCAATTTGCATATTGCCACGTGGCAATGTTTGAAGGAACAATGAATTTGGAGAAAACAATTAAGGCGGTTGGCAGCAACAAAAATTTGAGGCGCAAATAATTCCAGAAAATCGTGCGCACAGGAAAAACCCAATTTAACCGGATTTTGGTTTCCTAATTTGTTTTGGACTCAATTATTTTATTTGGGTTTCTATATCTATAAATAGGACATAAAAATTTATTCTTAGAGGGGGAGAAGAACCCAAGAATAATTTAAAGTTTAGGAACTTGGGAAGAGACGCTCTGGAGGCCGGAGAATTTTAGTTTATTCTTTCTTCTCCTTTATTATTTATTTGTATTAGTTGGATTTGGCGTTTTTGGGAGTTGAACCTTATTGTTTTGGGATTATTCATTCTTGAATCTTGTTTATGCAATACAAGTTTGATTATCAATTCAAGATCGTGGATTTCATCTTTTATTGTTGTAAGTTCATGAATTATTCTAACCCTAGCATTGTTTGTGAACATATAAGCATGAGTAGCTAAATTCCACAATTAGGGTTGTGGGAACCATGAGTAATTAACAAAAGTAAACCTAATATTGTGTAATTCTTGAATGTGTTTATGCATGCTTTTGTAAATCTCTTTGCTTAGAACGTTTTCTAATGGTTGCAAACATTAGAACATCTCCTAATTCTTGCGAACCCAGTATAGGAAGTAAAGAACATCTAAGAGATTATACAACAGAGATTTAGACGTTGATATTCTGCTATCTAATGATCCAACCTAGAAATAAATGTGGGTTAATCTGGGTCAAAGGTAAGGGTTAGTAAGTCGACACACGTAGACGGACCAAGTTGCGGAGTGAAATTCCCTATTTAGAGGACCAATCACTTAGGGATACATAACTTACCGATCATGCATACTAATCATTGAAAAGAATTACCATTGTTAGGGTTACTGAGTTAAGAACTTATGGGGAACACATAAACCCTAGTTTCGTCTTCATATTGATATCACAATTTTGCATAATTTCTGCTAGTTTTTAGTTTGTTTCAGTAGTTTAAATATTAGTTTAATTATAATCTCCCCCCTCCCCCCTTTTTACTTTAGAAATAATCTGGCTAAAAGTACACTTGATCTTAATTTAGCCTAAGTCTAAACCATATTCCTCGTGAGATCGACCCTAACCTCTGTTAGGTTCTTTATTTTACAGCGATCGCTTATTCCTCCTTAGGGAGGTGTAGTTTGGGCGACATCAAATTTTGGCGCCACTGCCGGGGAATATGGTTTAGAAATTGTCTTTAGTGTTTATTTTGACTTGTAGTCCTTTTTTTATTTTTTCTTATTTTTAGGATTAGTTTTAATTTACTTTTATTTATTATTATTTTTACTCTTTTTGAGATGACATCTGAAAAAGTATGCAGTGATATTATGGATTCTGACGGGTTAATTTTTTCTCAACAATATAAATTGTATGGGTACATGGAAGACTTGCTGATACTCTCCCATAAATCAATAATTAATCTCATGCGTGAGGGTAGTAGGTTTGACTTAGATGTTTACAAATTAAATGCTAAGTTGTTTGCAAAGATTGATGCGTATAACGTCCAACAATTTAGAAATAACATGTGTGAGGAAGAAAAGATGCTTATAAGCCAACTTGAGGAGCTAAAATTGGAGGGCGAATTACTTGATCATACTTTTATTGATGTTGTCCCTGTTGAGAAGAGTACACTAGAGCTATGTATTGAAGTAGATAATATTATTTTTAAAAACTCTAATGTGTGTAAATATGAGGGTGTAAATAATGGTAGAATTCATGAGTTAGAACGCATTGGACCTCATTCCAATCATTTTTCCACATTATGTTTAGATGATGAGATATTAATCGAGTCATCTGAGCCTATAGAAGAGTGTATGGAGGAGGAACAATGTGTCTATATTCTTAAATTTATTGTTCCAAAATCAGAGAATTACATTCTTCACTTAGGATCCAAGAAGTGCGTAATGCAATATCTATTGCTTGGAACCTTTATTTTTTAGCACCACCTCTTGAGCGTAAAAGAAAAATTGATGCAAAATTAGGGGTGCAATTCATATCCTCAAAGTGGAAGGAAAAATAGTAAAATTAATGGTGCCGTGCCGCGACATTAAATCAAGCGCTTATTGGGAGGCAACCCAATTCGTAGTGTAGCTTCTTTTTTTTTAGTGTCACTTTTTTTTGTTTTGTTTTTGTTTTTGGCAGATTTAGGGGAAGTTTGAGTACCCAACTTTGAAGCTAAGGAACACGTTTTGAGCTTAAGTGTGGGGTGCGCGCGACCCTTGATGAATGGAGAAAAAACATGTTTTTAGCTAGGCCATAGAGGGCCCGAGGGAGTATTTCTCACCCTTCTTCTTCTTCTCTTTCCTAAAAATTGCTTTGGGGACAAAGCATAATTTTAAGTGTGGGGTGAAAATTCTTCCGATAGTTATGAGCTTAAGGGTGAATATGCCATAGGATTTTAATTTTAGTTGAAAAAAAAATACAAAAATATTTTTTTTATTATTTTTTTTATTTTTGTTTGAAAAAAAAAATACAAAAAGATTTTCTTTATTATTTCTTTTATTGTAGTTTTAGTGGCATATCTCATCCACCCCTTGGTTTTTCTTATGGCCTCGGTTCTTTTCCGAGGGGGTACCCTTTGAACCGGGTAAAATTTTTATTTTTATTTTTATTTTATTTTATTTGGAGAGAAAAGAAAAGACCGTTTTGACTTGTTTGATATTAGCAATTTAAGCCTGAGTTGAGTAGTACTTTTCTTTGAGTGCTTGAGAATAAAATTGAAAATAGATTTTTGACACCTAGGTTCATGGTTGTGACTCTATACATGACTTATCCTTATTTATAGGTTGTAATGATCCTGTCTATCTTAGAAGTAGAATTGATCTATCTTGATTGAGACTTGTGCCATGTGTGGTGAGGTTGTTTGCATATATTCCATGTTTTGCATCATAGTCTAGAACTTGCCCTGCATGTTATTGAAACAAAATAAAAAGTATTGCTTTGTTAAGAAGATGATAATAGGCTTTCTTTGATTTGTCTTGAAAGTTTTAGCCTTTTCAGATATTATATCACTAGTAACCCCTTTGAGCTTGTAGCCTTTCGTTTGGTAGCCTTATATTTATTTTGATCCAATTTATTTGAATCCCTAATTTTTGCACCCTACTTCCTTGAGCACTATAGCATAAATTGTGATAAAATGATTATATCTGAAGAAAAGGGATGGTTGAGTGAAAAAGAAAAAAAAAGGGTGACCAATGATAGTTACTTGTGATGAGATGGCCCTCTTAGAAAGAGCGCGACAAGAAAAAAATTTGGTGGAAAAAGAAAAAAAATTATTGAAGCATTCTTGATATGATGAGAATTACTAGTGAAAATAATTTAAGGGAGGGCTGGAAAAAAAAGTGATGAAAATAATGGGTGATGAGAAAAAAAAATGCAAAGTGCTTAGGGAAATTTTAAGTCACTATTATATAGTTTCCTACCTGTCCCCTAGACAACATTACAACCCGTTAAAGTCCTATTTGATTCTATTCAAGCATACTTAATTAGTGGAGATGTACATAATGGGCAAGCCTATGGTTCTTTATGCATATATGTGAATTCTTTTGTGAGTGAGAGAGTTGTTCATAGATGCTTAGTCCTTAATTTATATTCGATTCTTTAAATTGAGTGTGTGGACTATTTCTTCTTGTGATGGCACTTGTTTCATGATAGATAGGTGATTTTATTAGCTTTCTTAGATGGAATAGGAAAACAAACCTAATTTGTTGAGTAGAGTACGTCTTTGAGGTTAGGAGGTTAGAAGTTTGTTGTTTTATTTTGCATAATGATTGGAAGAGTACTTGATATTATGATTTGTAACGTGGCTTTATTGTTTTTATCAATCAAAATGGTGGTATTCCGAGTTTAATTTTTTTGAGATGAGCTTTAATGGTTGCTCGAGCACGAGCAAAAGTTTAAGTGTGGGGTGTTGATGTGAGGACAAAAATATATATTTTTATCATTATTTGCCTCATATTTATTATTTGTATTTGTCCGTTTTGAACATAAATTTTATGGATTGTGCTAAATCGTATATTTTATTTGTAGAATTAAATTGGTGTGAAGATGAAGAAGTTTGGAGCTAAAACGAAATAAAATAGAAGATTATAGAAGGAAAATCAAGCACGCAGCTTAATGGATTAAATTTAATAAAATAATATATGTATGCATTAGGCAATGGCGGCTGGAATTGCAATTCAATTTGCATATTGCCACGTGGCAATGTTTGAAGCAACAATGAATTTGGAGAAAACAATTAAGGCGGTTGGCAGCAACAAAAATTTGAGGCGGCAAATAATTCCAGAAAATCGTGCGCACAGGAAAAACCCAATTTAACCGGATTTTGGTTTTCTAATTTGTTTTGGACTCAATTATTTTATTTGGATTTCTATATCTATAAATAGGACATAAAAATTTATTCTTAGAGGGGGAGAAGAACCCAAGAATAATTTAAAGTTTAGGAACTTGGGAAGAGACGCCCTGGAGGCCGGAAAATTTTAGTTTATTCTTTCTTCTCCTTTATTATTTATTTGTATTAGTTGGATTTGGCGTTTTTGGGAGTTGAACCTTATTGTTTTGGGATTATTCATTCTTGAATCTTGTTTATGCAATACAAGTTTGATTATCAATTCAAGATCGTGGATTTCATCTTTTATTGTTGTAAGTTCATGAATTATTCTAACCCTAGCATTGTTTGTGAACATATAAGCATGAGTAGCTAAATTCCACAACTAGGGTTGTGGGAACCATGAGTAATTAACAAAAGTAAACCTAATATTGTGTAATTCTTGAATGTGTTTATGCATGCTTTTGTAAATCTCTTTGCTTAGAACGTTTTCTAATGGTTGCAAACATAAGAACATCTCTTAATTCTTGCGAACCCAGTATAGGAAGTAAAGAACATCTAAGAGATTATACAACAGAGATTTAGACGTTGATATTCTGCTATCTAATGATCCAACCTAGAAATAGCTGTGGGTTAATCTGGGTCAAAGGTAAGGGTTAGTAAATCGACACACGTAGACGGACCAAGTTGCGGAGTGAAATTCCCTATTTAGAGGACCAATCACTTAGGGATACATAACTTACCGATCATGCATACTAATCATTGAAAAGAATTACCATTGTTAGGGTTACTGAGTTAAGAACTTATGGGGAACACATAAACCCTAGTTTCGTCTTCATATTGATATCACAATTTTGCATAATTTCTGCTAGTTTTTAGTTTGTTTCAGTAGTTTAAATATTAGTTTAATTATAATCTCCCCCCCCCCCTTTTTACTTTAGAAATAATCTGACTAAAAGTACACTTGATCTTAATTTAGCCTAAGTCTAAACCATATTCCTCGTGGGATCGACCCTAACCTCTGTTAGGTTATTTATTTGACAGCGACCGCTTATACCTCCTTAGGGAGGTGTAGTTTGGGCGACATCAGGTTTATATTATACTTTTAAAATGTTCAGGGGGGTAATAGGACCCCCGTAAAGAATAAGTGTGTAGTTGAGAATTGGATAATAGATTGGGGGGTTTTTAGACTATTTTCTCATTTATGTTTGAGTTTATTTTTTCTCATAAACATAAAATTTAATTCATATTTCGTATTTTTTTAAAAAAAACTATCAAAATAACCCCAACTTAATTATTCTATCTGAAACAAATCATGTTGTTTATAAAATTATTAATGCTTATTTCAGTGAAATAATATAAATTTATAATTACAAAAAAAATATTTTATTTTTAGTTATCATATTGTAATCCTTACTATTTACTTCAGAATTGTTTTGGGAGGAAAACAAATTGTAAATTACAATTATTTGGAAATTTTATCTTATTTTAAATTGGGAACTGGAAGTAAAAGTAAAAAATAAAGAGAAAGCACATAAAAAAAACCCTGATCTTGGCTTGATAACTTACTTTAGCACTTAAACTATACGAGTGTTTAAATACCCCCCTTAACATCTTTGAAGTGAATTTTTTCAACCCTCCAAACACCAGCCTAGTGCGCTTGTTGATATAGCTTTCTTCGGCACGTTAATCATCTTATTTACCTTTTAACTTTTTTTGAAAATCCATTTTGTCCCTCTAACGGTAATATCCACCCATTATCCATTTGAAGAACAATATTCACCTTCAAAGAACCCTAATTTCCTCTTCTCCCTCACCAACTCAATCATCCGAAAATAGTGATCTAATTTATTATCTTTTTCTTGGTTCATCTCAAATCTTAGCTCTTCAAACCTAAAAGTTGAATCTTTGAAGGAATAATTGTTCTTCGAGAAAAGGTAAAATTCAAACTTATTCTTCTTCATCTATTATTTTGATTTTTGTTTTCTCCCTTTTCCTTATTGACAGTTTTTCCAGATTTTCATTACTTCTTGCACAAAATTGTAGCACACAATGCGATCAATTAACTTGATCAACCTTTGTATGGAAGAATATGATCATACTACGAAGAAAAAAGTTTATTGTAATCATGGACTTGTGGTGCGTTTGAAAACATCTTGGACTTCAAATAACCCCGGAAGAAGATATTGGTCATGTCCTTATTATAGGGTAAAGATCATTTTTGTCTCATTTATTTAGTCGATTGAGAATTTTTATTAACCACTAATTCCTTCATCCTTTTTCATTATTGAAGGGTCCTAGATCTTTCCACTTTTGGTGTTGGAAGGATAAAGAAAATATTGATCCGAGGTCGAAATTTATGATTCCTAAACTAATAGAGATATTGGGTGAGCTTGAGAATTTAGTAGAATCCTCTCAAACATCAGCCACTGCATTTGAATTGATTGAGGTTTCTGAAGAAGTTGACAGGCCTAGAGATTTAAAACAAGATAATAATTGTCCAGGTATGAAATTGAAATGTTGCAAGAAGAGGTTGAGAAGATGAAAGAAAGGGAGAAGAAGTGGAGAAGAACTTGGGAGAATGTACTCTTTTTTGTTGTAGTTTGTTATTGTGTTGTAGTTATAGCTATAAGCTATTGGTTCGGGGTGATATATATGAAGAAAGATTCAATGAAGTTACCTTAAGCTCTTGATGTAGTAAGATCAATGTTGGTGTAGTGTAGCATCGTTTGTGTTGTAATCAATTAGGTGTAGACTCTTTTGTAATGAACTTTATCTTCTTCTTAGTCTCTTAATCTAATGTAATTTGCTTGTTTATGCATTTCATTTTGTGAGATATTTTATTTATGATATATACATGAAATAAGCATAGTCTTAACTACATAATATAGACACTAGAAATCAAAGTTATAACCATCAATAACTAAAGAGTTAAAGTTTACAATTGCTTAATATAAACACTAAATTGCAGTCACAATTGCATAATTGTACAAATAAAACTAATGCAGTCTCAGCTGCATAATTGTTTCAAAAACAAACACAGATCAAACTAATGCAGTCACAGCTGCATAATTGTTTAAAAAACAAACACAGATCAAACTAATGCAATCACAACTGTATAATTGTTTCAAAAATAAATACATATCAAACTAATACAGTCACAGCTGTATAATTGTTTTAAAAACAAACACAGATCAAACTAATGTAGTCACAGCTGTATAATTGTTTCAAAAACAAAAACAGATCAAACTAATGCAGTCACAACTGCATAATTGTTTCAAAAATAGCCAAAATATAGAAATCATTCTCTTCTCCATTTACTGGAAAGCTGATGAGCTTGTTTGACTCAAGTGATTCACTTCAGCAGCATTGGACCTTGTTCTCATTCTTTTGTTTTCTCTCATCTCTTGAATACCATGTTGAGTTACATCAGCCTTTCCTTTATATTTTAAACCTGATCTTGGTTTATGATGCCCAAGGTTTTCAATCACTACAGAAGAGTTCATAGGCATTCCTAGATAGATTCACA